>JAMPIV010010334.1:0-426488 GCA_024509875.1 Oreohelix idahoensis | reverse complement strand
AATATTTTGTGAAGTGTTTAAAGTGATAATCGCTTATTTCATATATCACTAGTTAGATTTAGTGCAGAGTGCTTAATTTATATAGTCTGTATTATTTTATAGTGACGAGTTACAGTGGAAAACAGAAATTATAATTTCTAGCTTAAACTCAGTCGGCTATTAAGGAATTTAATTTTACTGCTAAATAATCAGACGAGAATAATTTTTCTAAATTAACTTATAACTGAAATGTTACATCAGTGAGTATTGACGGGATACGTAAGTATTCCTAATTCATGATGATTGATTTTATGTATATAACTTATTTTTACTGGAAGTTTTAAATGATAAGTCAAGCTGTACGCTTGCAGTTTAAAAATGTAAGTTATAACGAGTACCTAGTATGTATAATTATTGAATATGTGTTTTTCCTTTATTCAGTGAATACTGGGGTTAACCCAAAACTTTGCCAGCGTTAAGTACTGATGAGTGATATCTGTGAAGAACTAAAACATTTTCCTTAAAAAAAAACCTTGGTGCAGAATCTTTACAGGTTATTTAAAAGGTAAATGAAGTAACAGGCCTATCGCGCCATATTTAATTCTTCCTGAGAAACAACTCAAGTACATTTTTAGCCTGTGTGGCAAGTAACATATTAACGTCAGTAACATTCCGACGGAGTTTTGACTAGTGGTGTGGTGACCAAATATAGTCTTTTCCTGAAAGTAGACACCGATCTGACATTCCTCAATTCTAGAAACCTAAGCTATTGACACGGTGCTCGTTGTTAATGTTCGTGCCTGGACAATTTTAATGTGACCTAAACAGCATCCGAAAAAAATTAGAACACCCAAGGAATCGTTCCCTGAAGCAGAGAATTCATCCCGTCTTTTTGGAACTGGGGATTTCTTGGTCAAAGACTGCCTTTGACGATTCTGTATGTGTATGTCCTAAAAATTGTGTTTCCAGAAGTGGCTATCAAAGCTGTGAGTATGAACAAATGCACGTGATCACTGCTGACTGAATAGAGTGAATGCAGGACGGAGTGTTTTCTTTATTGTTGTAATTTGGCACCCATTTTGCTGTCTTAACTTTCTGTATGCAAGTATTGCTAATCATATTTCCCTTAAAATAGAGCAGAGATATCTAGTCTGTCCATACCTTAAAAAGGGGGAAATATTAGACCTAATCATATGTATCCTTGATTCCTTGGGGCTATCACTTTCTTCTAACAGGACTGTGGGCATACCTTGAGGGATAAGATCATACTGTGGGTCTATCATTTTTGTAGTATTTGTATTGACTGTATGACTATTGGTATATGCTTTGATGTAATTTCTATGTGTTGTGATGAAATTTTAGATGATAATTAAAATTTCTTTTTTTGAAATTAATCAGCGCGTTGGTCAGCTCGTTCCAAAATATCTGTTTAATCATTGTTATACTTTCCCACGTCTGTACGTTTAACTGTCATCTTGTATGTGCGTGCACGTGAGTGGATAGAAATATATATGTAATATATATATATATATATATATATATATATATATATATATATATATATATATATATATATATATATATATATATATATATATAAAGTTAGTTGCTTATCCTTTACAGGACGTGGCAATCAACCCCAGCTTTTATTGGCTGTTTGTGATTTTTCTAGGCAATTTTTTCATTCAGTAGTTTGCCATTGCTTTCTGAACGGTACGGCGCTTATACCATTGTTAAAAATCCACACAAAGCGATCTGCTACCAAACCGCCTGCAGCAGGTTTCGAACCTGGTATATCTGGATTATGAAACTGCGTTCATATCCATTAGGCCACAGACGCCGACATATATATATATATATATATATATATATATATATATATATATATATATATATATATATATATATATATATATATATATATATGTGTGTGTGTGTGTGTTTAGACTGTCTGACTTCTCTAAATCTGTCGTAGACGATAGGTGAAAGAGAGAAGATTTCTCGATTTCAGAGACAGCCTCTATCACAGTCTACCATCTCACTCGTAGAAATCTATTGCTATTACTATCTATCACTGTGGCTATCACTCATTCTAATCAATTCAGAAGGGACCAACCCAAGTCTTAATTCTCCTATCAAAAAATCTACGACAAATGTGGTCTCGTCCGAAGGATTTTTGAACTTAGAATAGGAAGACGAGTACGACAAATGGTCGCTCGTTTCCGGGAATTGAACTGAAAATCCTGAGCAAGGACGACAAATGTGGATTCGTCTATCGGGATTTTGAACTTAGAATAGGAAGACGAGTACGATAAATATCAGCTCGTCTGAAATTTTCTTTATTCTGTAGTAGAGTAAAAGTGTGATTGTCTCGTGGTTTTGTGTATCTTTAAAAATAACTACTCCCCTAGACTAACGATCTGTTTATGGGCGTGCTGATCACACAATTAATCATTTTTTTCCACAGCATTTTCAATAATATACATTTGAGTTACAGGTTGATTTTGTCGGAATATATGTTAATTACTGATTTTGTAATACTAACGCTGGTAAAGTTTGTGAGTGTATAACATTCACAGGGTTCTGAAGAAGTAGGTGTTTGAGCTAAGCTAAGGAGCGCGATCAGACTATACGTCCTGTAATTGCCTCCCTTACCCTAACTGACTTCAGGGGTGAACTTGATAGTGGATTAAAAAATTAAGGGATTTTTTTTTCTCTTCTAATTTTTGCAATAATTATTTTGTTTCCACTGTAGCAACTTATTTTTCAGTGAGTAATCATAACTACCATTTATTTGGCGTAGTCGTCTGCATTAGGTGCTTTATTCCCGATTAATAGCAGCGATAGTTAGACACTATATTTTGGAGGAGGTACCCCCGGGTGAAGCATATCATCTTTTGCTTTTGGTAATTTCTCGTAAGTTGTAGGAACAGTGTATCCTTTTTCTTAATTCTTTCTCGTCTAAGTCTCAGTCACCGATTTACTATGGCAGAGAGGGCGAAGCTTAAACAGATCCTCAGACAGGAAGCAAATGAAGAGGGATTACAAGGAGAAGAAGCGAAAGCGTTTGTCAACGAAGAACTTGACAGATATGATGTGGAGCAGAAGGAAAAAGCGGCGGAGAAGAAAGCAGCCGAAGCTAGAGAGCAGAGGAAGATGGATGAGGAAATGGAAATCCGCAGGGAGAGAGAACGAGAGAAGGAGAGACAGCATGAGAAGGAGAGGGAGGAGCGTGAGGAAAGAGAGAAGGAGAGGGAGGAAAGAGAGAAGGAGAGACAGCACGAGGAAAGAGAAAATGAGCAACGACGACAGCATGAGTTAGCTCTTAAAACTCTAGAATTCCACAGTCATGGTGCTGCCTCTACCTCCAGCAATGGAGAGTCTTCTCCTCATTCTTCCTTAACTGATCCTTCTAACACTCAATCTCTTCACCTCACCGCTATGTCTTTCGCTCTAGAATCTTTCCCTTGTCCTAATGAGAAGATTGACACGTATCTAGAAAAATTTGAGAAAATTGCAACTCTGTACGGGTTAGAGAGGTCGCGTTGGAATATGAAGCTTTCCCAGGCTTTGAAAAGCAGTGCGTATGATGTTTACGCCAAACTGGAGAGCAGCCAACAAGACAACTATGATGTGTTGAAGAAAGCGTTACTGGAGCGCTTTGAAATGAATGCTCGCAAATTTTTGCAACTGTTTCGCAACAGCAGGAAGGAGAGCTCTGAAACTTTTCAGCAGTTCTCGTCTCGTTTGAAGGGATATTTGACAAAGTGCCTTGAGCTTTCGCAGCTCCCCTCTACCTATGAAGGTCTGGAGGAATTGGTTTTAACAGAACAAATAAAGAACACTTTGTCTGCTGATACGCGGAGATTTCTAGCTGAGCAGGGTCCAGAAAAGCTTGAAGACATCTTAGAAAAGTCTGAGCGATATCACAATGCGCTGGCTGAACTACCGGCCACAAAACGTAAACCGACAGAAGAGCATTTTCGGAAAAATAATCTAGACCAATCTTCTCATGCTTCTCATGCTTCTAATCAGAATAACCACAGAGAAACTGGACCTCAAAACCCTCCTCCTGAAAAATCCAAGTTCTACAAAAACAAGTACCCCAACCACAGTAAACAGTCTGATCAACCCGACCGCCCTTCATGGCAGCGAGGCCAGAAAGGTCAAGGTGGCAAAGGAAGAACTCCTGAGCACGGGACTAATGATCAGAGTGAGCACATCGAGCCTAAACGCATCGGATGCTTACTAACAGTCTCGCAAGGCGGAATTATTGACAGTGATTCCCAACCTATTGGGGATACACCCTCAACGCGAGGTACTGTTACATTGAACGGTTCTCAAACTTTTTGTTTATTTGACACGGGGCTTCCTTATGATTGCATTGTTGCCAGACACCTGGTTAAACCCGGTCAAGAGACAGCAGAGACCGTCGAACTTTGTGGAGTTTCTAAGAGTGATACACCTACAGCGCTTCCCATCGCATTGGTGGAGATCTACTCTGATTTTGTCAGAGGCGAGATCAAAGCGGCAGTTATGGATGACCCCATGTACCCAGTCATACTTGGTGGTAGATACGTGTTTATTGGGAAACCGGAAGAGCCGAATGTGGCAGCAGTAACTACAAGAGGGCAAACCAAGAAGGAACGGGAGCCTGCGCCTAATTTGTTACCTATGGAACTTAAAGAAACGCAACAAAAGGACCCTACTTTGGCACCCTGCTTTAGGAAACTGCCCATGGCTAAGGAACCCAGACAGCACGGGGACATTTTTTCTAAGGATGGCGTACTTTATCGCAGAACGGGCAAGCCTGAACAAGGTTACAATCAGCTCCTAGTACCGAAACAGTACAGAAGCCAAATCCTAGAAATGGGGCACTCTCTTCCTTTCAGCGGACATATGGGACAGAACGCCACAAACCAACGGATAACCACTCATTATTGGTGGCCAGGAGTAAATACTGATATTATCAGGTATGTCAAATCCTGTGCCCAGTGCCAACGTGTGCCACCCAAGCAACGGGCACCCCCAGTCTCTTTGGGTGAAGTGCCAATAGTGGGAACACCATTCGAACGGGTTGTGATCGACATTTTAGGGCCTTTCGAAAGGACTAAAAGAAGAAACAGGTTTATCCTGACCTTAGTCGACACATGCACTTTATGGGCAGAAGCTATACCGCTAACATGCGCAGATGCCAAGCATGTCGCAGAAGCCCTAGTGCAGATTTTCACTCGGTTGGGATTCCCTCAGCAAGTGTTGACGGATAACGGATCCCCATACCGAAACCTGTTGATGGATGAGATCGTGAAGATCTTGAGGACCAAACACATCTACACAAAGCCTTATACTCCGGCCGGAAATGTGCTCGTAGAACGTGTTAATGGAAACCTCAACATGATGTTAAGTAAACTGGCACAAGTGAAACCTGAAGAATGGGATCTGTGTATTCCTGCAGCTTTATTTGGCTACAGAGAATCTCCTCATACCTCCTCAGGATTTCCGCCAGCTACGCTTTTATTCGGCAGACCTATCAAGGGGCCGCTTGAAGCATTACGTTGGTCGCTGACAGACCAGAAGGCAGATGAGACAGTTGTCTCAGCCAGTAAATACGAATCGGATTTAAAGGAAAGGTTGAAACTAGGATGGGACCTAGCAACGACTAACTTTAAGCGAGCACGCACAAAGCACGCTAACCGATACAGGAAAGTCGCGAAAGAGAGAGAACTGGAAGCAGGAGAGAAAGTTTTGGTGTTACTCCCTACCGGAAACAACCAACTGAGGATCGGATGGCAAGGGCCGTTTACCGTCCTGAAAAAGATTTCTAAGGCTAACTACCAGATCTCTATTCAAGGAAAGGAGAAGGTTTTCCATTTAAATCTGTTAAAGAGATACTTGGAAAAACCAGTGCCAACCTCCGACCATCTCCTGACGATCGCCAAAGCTGACGAAGATGACGATAGTGGCAGGGAAATTCCACTGCACACAAATGAAATCTTTCAAAAATGTCAAAAGCGGCTACGCTCTTTCAAGCGCGCATGGGAGACATTCCACAGAAATGAAACTTTGGGAGTAGACTTGAGTAGGAGTTGGACAGAGATGGAGGGGGGAGATGAGAGGGAAGATGACAGACACCCTGAAGCTACGGATATAGGAAATTTAATTCCATAACGTAGACATGGAGTGCTTCCATATCTTAAAGGGGGGACGTTCTGTAACAGAGAGTTTTATGATCATTAAATTTTCTATATTATTCTTTCTTTCTTCCACCCGTATCCTCTATTTTATTATCACTCTCTATCCTTTTCCGGTATTTTCGCATTCGTTCGTTTGCGAGAAATAATTTTTTTCCCATTTTCACTTTGCCGGTTTCGTTTTCTCATTTAGGAACGCATTAGATTACCTAACGCGTCAGTCCCTTGCACGAGATAATTTTAGGTGGGATTTCAGTCCATCAGACATGATGAGCAGACAAATTGTCTACATTTGCACCTGTCACGCGAGTTTCCTTGGCTGAGTGGCTCGGGGAAGGTGTGAATCGCGCCAGACAGGCTCGCTCAGAGCAGACATTTGTCTGGAGATTTCCATCTGACAAATAGTTTTACGGCTAAGTTGCTCGGTGAAGTGTGGTAACTGCCATCTAAGGGGACGTACCGTCTACATTTTCACCGGACACAGCGTTTCTTCAGGCTAGTCGCTCGGAGTGAAGTGTGATATGACACTCATGCAGCGTGCTGGAATGAGAAAAAAGTCTGGGTTTTTCCATGACACTCGCGCATTCGCTCAGAAGGGCCATTTTCTTGACGTAGGTGTCAAAGACGCACTGCTGGCAGTTACGGCATGCGTCTAAAGTACGTAGGTGTTAATGAGAAGGGGAGATTATTTCGTTTTGAGAAATAAGTTGGGACCCCTTTGTCCTGGTTTAAGATATTAACCGGAGTTTGAAACTAGATTTTCATCCATTCTCCTAATTCGCAGTAGACAGGTTGTTCGTGAATAGAATAAGCTGTATAGCGAAGCTCCTAGTTTGTTCGGAAATTTGCCGAGCTCTAGATTTCTAATAAATATATCAGCGTATAATTATAAAGTGTGCGATTACCTGTAGTTCTGTGTTGAGGTAAATATATTATATTAAGTATCTAATATTTTATGAAGTGTTTAAAGTGATAATCGCTTATTTCATATTTCACTAGTTAGATTTGGTGCAGAGTGCTTAATTTATATAGTCTGTATTATTTTATAGTGACGAATTACAGTGGAAAACAGAAATTATAATTTCTAGCTTAAACTCAGTCGGCTATTAAGGAATTTAATTTTACTGCTAAATAATCAGACGAGAATAATTTTTCTAAATTAACTTATAACTGAAATGCTACATCAGTGAGTATTGACGGGATACGTAAGTATTCCTAATTCATGATGATTGATTTTATGTATATAACTTATTTTACGGGAAGTATTAAATGATAAGTCAAGCTGTACGCTTGCAGTTTAAAAATGTAAGTTATAACGAGTACCTAGTATGTATAATTATTGAATATGTGTTTTTCCTTTATTCGGTGAATACTGGGGTTAACCCAAAACTTTGCCAGCGTTAAGTACTGATGAGTGATATCTGTAAAGAACTAAAACATTTTCCTTAAAAAAAAACCTTGGTGCAGAATCTTTACAGGTTATTTAAAAGGTAAATGAAGTAACAGGCCTATCTCGTTATATTTAATTCTTCCTGAGAAACAACTCAAGTACATTTTTAGCCTGTGTGGCAAGTAACATATTAACGTCAGTAACATTCCGACGGAGTTTTGCTGTCTTAACTTTCTGTATGCAAGTATTGCTAATCATAGTTCCCTTAAAATAGAGCAGAGATATCAAGTCTGTCCATACCTTAAAAAGGGTGAAATATTAGACCTAATCATATGTATCCTTGTTTCCTTGGGGCTATCACTTTCTTCTAACAGGACTGTGGGCATACCTTGAGGGATAAGATCATACTGTGGGTCTATCATTTTTGTAGCATTTGTATTACTGTATGACTATTGGTATATGCTTTGATGTAATTTCTATGTGTTGTGATGAAATTTTAGATGATAATTAAAATTTCTTTTTTTGAAATTAATCAGTGCGTTCGTCAGCTCGTTCCAAAATATCTGTTTAATCATTGTTATAGTTTCCCACGTCTGTACGTCTAACTGTCATCTTGTATGTGCGTGCACGTGAGTGGATAGAAATATATATGTAATATATATATAAATATAAATATAAATATATATATATATATATATATGTGTGTGTGTGTGTGTGTGTGTGTGTTTAGACTGTCTGACTCCTCTAAATCTGTCGTAGAAGATAGGTGAAAGAGAGAAGATTTCTCGATTTCAGAGACAGCCTCTATCACAGTCTACCATCTCACTCGTAGAAATCTATTGCTATTACTATCTATCACTGTGGCTATCACTCATTATAATCTATTCAGAAGGGACCAACCCAAGTCTTAATTCTCCTATCAAAAAATCTACGACAATGTTTATCTACTTTCGCAAACCTGCCAGTTTAACAAGGGAGCAAATCGCGTTTGTTTACCTGAGTTTCTCACGCGAGCTGATTTGCCAATTATCGGTCATTAGGTGAATGCGCGTAGAAATAACTGATTGTTTGAAGAGAGACAAGGGACGATAATATTTTCCCGACCATCTTTGATGTTCGCACGTTTCGGGGGGGGGGGGGGGGGGGGAATGTTTTATCTGTGCAAGGGGACGTAATCTAAGAAAGTTTTTTTTATGTTCTTTTCTTTCTTATCTAGCATCTGATCAAAACCAGCGGCCAGCGGTCTAACATTACCAGTACCATTATTATTACTCTGGGTGGTCGATTTTTGGACCTGTTCGGTCCTCTGTCTTCATTCAGAGTGAGAAATAGAAACAGTAAAATTAATCGTAACTGGACGGTACATTACCCAGAATTATTTATTCCATTTTTCCAGCCCACTGGGCATACGAAAGAACATATATTCCTGACGTTTGACAGCCGTAGCAACGGAGTGATCCAGAAAAACTACGCTGTTTCAAAATCGGCACTCACCATAAGAGCCAGCTGATAGGATTTACCATTATTATCAGTTTTTACATATTGTAACATTTGTCTTAGCAACCAGATGCTGGACAATACAGGAATTACTTTTCTCCTTTTGCAACTGTGAACGTCCCGAGAACGTCTTGCTTCAGTAACTATTTGCGGTGACACAGGATTCATCCAGGAAAATTAAACCCCCAAATTTGGCGTCCACCTTGTAATTATTATTCGATATAAAGGCTGGACTGGGGCCATATTTGGGCAACCCACCTGAAAGTATAGGTTCAGACTATTGTAGTTTTTCAAGGGATACCAACACTCGATTAGATCAGCAAGAGTGTTTGTGGCCACATATGACAGAGTGAGAAATAGAGGGAGTGAATATTTTCCTTTGTTACAGTCATTGTACTAACTCCTTTTTTTTTATTTCGCTAAACTGAGTACCTTACTGAGTAGAAATTTAGTGGGGGACTTGTTCTTCATAGTCTATTCTGTAACGTAGTGTTTATCTTTGACCTTTGAGTTATTAACTTCTTTTGGGATCCTTTCTCAACAAGGGGAGGGCACTTATTCAATTATTTTCATATATTTGTAAACTTGATTTATTTTATTTCTCTGTGTTTGATGTTGTAAACAGTTTAATGACAATAAACAACAAAAAGAACTTACATGTGTGTGTTGGTCAGACCCATACCCAATTAACCATAGTTTTTCACGTTTTATGTGTCTTGGTGTCACATAATTGTGTGTGGATGTGTCTAGTTAAACTTACCTTTATAGAGATAAGGGGTTGGAAGAGTGTCTTACACTACAATATAGTCGTATAGATAGGCTGGACTAGAGAAACTATTCAGTCCAGAGACAACTTTTTCTCCTTTACTATTCACTCGTGAAATCTATTTCTACACTTTTATTCTCATCTACTTACCACTATCACCTCTGCTCAGACGGGACCATAAATATTTTCTAACCTATCTAAAAATAAACGACAGTCATAAGCAGCTCTGAAACAAAATCCATGGTGATATCACGAGAAAAAAGAAGACATCATATTAAGCTGGGAGAATAGGTCCTGGAGCAGGTCGACCACTTTAAATATCTCTGAGCTATTATAGACCGAAAGGGGGGCATCAAAGAAGAGTTGGCCACTCGAAAAGCAGCGGCTGGGAGACTTTTTCAGGCCATAAATCGAGGATTCCTCAGCAAGAGAGAGGTTGGTAAGAAAACGAAGATGGCTGTATACCGTTCCACCTATGTCCCAGTCTTGACTTAAGGATGCGAGTCATGGGCAATGACTACAACCCACAAAAGCCAGATCCGAACCTCAGAAATGAGGTATCTGAGGAAGGTGGTTGAAGTAACAAGAAGAGACATGGTCCGCAACCAGACGATACGTCAAGGCCTAAAATCCCACCCCCCTGCAGACCCAAGTAGAACAGTCCCAACTAAGATGGTTTGGCCATGTCAGCAGAATGGGAGAAGATCGGCTACCACGACAAGCATGGGAAACAAAGAGCCAGGGATCCAGATCCCCAGGACGACCCAGAGTCCGCTGGGAGGACCGAGGACTAGAATGGAACCAGGCCAGAAGGAAGACAGCCGATAGGATAGTCTGGCGCTCTCTCTTCCAAACCTCTACACCTCACGGTAGAAGGGGAACGACTAAGTAAGAAAGTAAGCTTTAAACTTAAATGTCATTTTCTGTAACCCTTAACATTAGACATGACTTTATTCGGGACAGATCAAATTCAACATCTATGTTTTGTTTTAGGGGTTCTGTCTATGTTTTTAAATAAAATTGGAGTGGCAGCACTGTTGACAACAACCTTCAGCATGAGAATGGAGAATCAGGCATTTACTGCAGCCCTGAGGTGGATGTGTGAAGCTATATTAACCAGGGTCAGTGGCGAACTAAGGACGGTCCACCCCTGGTGGGTAAACACGCAGGAGGAGGGTGACATCGCAAACTATTATGATAATATTGTTCAGTTTAAAAATCTACTTGCAAGCAGATATGTTTACTTATGGGAGGTAGGGGAGCCCAGGGAGCCAAATGCTTTAAATACGCCCCTGACCAAGGCAATTATTATATTGGACCTTCGAACCATGTTTTGGAAGATCCTAAATGGATGACTACGACACGAATGAAAAGCTTAGATGCCTAAACCCTTCACGAACTCGTATGGATCTACTGTCCTGATCATGTAGGAGTGCGCGACTATGAGAGAGCTGACAGGTTAGCCTGTGTGGACACTGGATTTGAATATGGGAGAATTGATCATGTTAATTAATGATCGCCTGTTAGAGACAAACACTACAATCACTAAATCAGCGCGACTTAGACTGCTGGAATTCGGCATCAAGCTTAAAATTGGCAGAGATGAACCTGTGAGAGGATGGGTCAGGTATGTATACAATCAGCGTCCTACAGGAACAAACAGCATTCTTCGATATTTGCTCAGGGAGACTAAGCATATATGTGTTTACCCGGAGTGCAGTGATGTGGATTGTGAACAATAACGATAACAGTTTATATGTTTTTCTTCCTTTTAGATTTTAATCCCATGCTACTGTCCGTTCTTTTGTTATTATTTTAATTAAGCGTTTCATACCTGTTTGTGTTGTTTGTTTTTCTAAATGAAGAAAAAAATCCTGCTTAACCTTCGAGTTACAATTAAGATATGTGTGTCACTAGCTGAAGATATTAATTATGATTTTCTAAATCAGAATGTGACATAATTTCGCACCCCCAGTTAGTCCATATAGAGTAAATCAAACGTGTCAAATTGGGTGGATATGCGCGTGTGTATGTGTGTGTATGTTTTCCCTTGTCTCAGATTGGTAGTGTCTCATACCTGTCATGTTCTTAATAAAGAGGAGGAAGGTTGGAAAGCCCGGGATGTCTAGGATGACACACAATTTTTTTTTGGGATGAGAAATATCCCGTTCAACCTCTGATATAAATATGATATATCTTATTTTCAATTCCAAATAATATGAATAACTGCCGATACGTGAATGTGACATCACATCTGTCAAATCATTGTAAATAGGGCAAATCAAAATTACCAATTATGAGTGTACCGGTATTTTAAAAAATAAAAACCTGACCAAAAAACGAGATAAAAAAACCAAAACATACAACAACAAAAACACCAAACAAAATTAATATTCAGGGGGAGGAGTGTAAAGGCCTAGTGTGTTTCCAGTTAGATATTTAATTGACTTTCGCTTGCCATAATTCATATGTATTGTAAGAACGTCATTAGACCTTCACCTTCCCAATTACTATATATGTATTAACTTTTGTTCTTGTTAAATATTGTTTGACTATACTATGCAGTTACCTATGTCTGTCTATTCTTGACACCTCTTCTATATTTATAACACACAATTCACTATTCGTCTGTCATCATCAATATGAATAAGTGCTCCGATCTCCTCCCTTAGATCACACAAGGAGGATCTCAGCACAGTGCACGAACTCCGTAGTACCGGCGAGAATCCCAGTGTGTGTATATAGGAATCATATATTCTATACATATTTTTGTGGTAGGTAGGTTTATAATTTTTAAATTTTGCCAGGGCAGCGGCCTGGCCTATCAGACCTTCTAATAGCCCCTTCAGTCATAACTGACTATGGGAATGCGTCCCTGAGGTGACAGCCCTCAGCTGCTTATTTTCCTGGTGCTCCTTTCGACGTTTTCTCCCCTCCTCTGCTTGTTGTGTGAGCCTCTCTTCGCCCAATCTGAGGTGGCGCCGTAAATAGCATCGCCACTTAGTGCGATCGGCAGCTTCATCCTCCCATGTTGCTGGATCCATGTCCAGTGCCCTCATATCTCTCTTGCACACATCTTTGAACCTCAGCTGTGGTCGCCCAACTGTTCTCTTGCCATCTGCTAATTGTCCGTAGAAGATATCTTTTGGGATGCGACCATCTTTCATGCGGCGAACATGGCCAAGCCAGCGAAGTCTGCGCTGTCTAAGCAGTGTAAACATACTTTGAAGGCCAGCACGTGACAACACCTCGACATTTGTCACTTTATCTTTCCACGAAATGCCGAGGATGCGGCGTAGACACCATAAATGGAAGGTATTGAGCCTTCTTTCTTGCTTAGCATAGGTCGTCCAGGTCTCGCTGCCATATAGGAGTGTGCTGGTGACGTCCGCATTTTATACCGCAGCTTTGGTCTTCATTGTGAGTTTGGAGTTTCCCCAAATACGCGATGTGAGGCGGGCAAAGGTAGCTGCAGCTTTGCCAATGCGGCTGTCGATTTCTGTATCCAGTGAGAGTTTGTCATTGATGGTAGACCCTAGGTATGTGAAGTGGTGCACACTCACTTTCCCAATTACTACATACTAACTTTTGTTCTTGTTAAATACTATACAGTTCCCTATGTCTTGTCTATTATTGACACCTCTTGACACATTATTATTGGCGCATTTATAACACACAATTCACTGTTCGTCTGTCATCATTAATATGAATAAGTGCTTCGATCTCCTCCCTTAGATCACACAAGGAGGATCTCAGCACAGTGCACGAACTCCATAGCACCGCCGAGAATCCCAATATGTGTATATAGGAATCACACATTCTATAAATATTGTTGTGGTAGGTAGGTTTCTAATTTTTAAATTTTGTCAGGATGTTTCTCTTTGCTTAATTTTTTTTTAAAACTTGTTTTTTACCCCTTCTGGGGCTCAAAGTGAGGTCTATTGACTTTAAATTGTGTAAAATATGTGTGATCTCGGCCCTGGCTAAGACACTTTGTTACTATATTGTGAAGTTCTCTGGGTCTATCTGCTCTCAACACGTTCAACTACAGTTATGGGTGGATTGCATTCCTGTAAATAATCTAATATTAGTCTCTATTGTTCATACTTTTTACATTTTAGTAGGAAATTCTCTATTTAATTTTCTTGTAGACATTCTGCACAGTAAGATTCTTCTGTTTAAAAAAACAAACAAACAAACAAAAAATCAATTCTCAGTTGTAGTCTAAGTTGTTCTTATTGCTAGGAATTTTTTATTCTCCACTTACCTGCCTTCATTATCTACCTTTTTACATTGAGCAACAATATAATCTGCGAATAAAAGTGAAGTTATTTATTTCCGACGCTTCCTACTTTGGTTGTGAACAACAAGTTTTGCCAAAATGGTGTACAATTTTGTATTCTTAATGGACTTACAATGTTATTCACTTTGTGTATGAAAGTGCTGGCGTTTCAGAGATCTTAAGTGAAAATTATTTGTTAAAGCGTTATATCAATACATAATTGTAAACTAGGATTTATGGAAGAAATAAATATTTAGTTTAAAAAGCATGAAATGGGTCAGTCACGGTCTACTGCAATGACGACTTTCGTGGGTTTTGCTCTACGTCAAAGGGTCTTAGAGGCAGGGTCTACGGGAAGTGTTTGTCTTTTACTGCAGTAATTTTAAAAAAATAACCTTATGCCTTCTCATATCTTATGGGCTGATGAGGAAAGTTTATTTCTTTCAGATCCGTCATTTATATTTCCCGGCGGTGCAACTATAGGGCCTAACTCAAAGGTGCTCTAAGGCATTCCATTTGTAGCAAATTTAAGTTTGATTAACGTGATCCTTGCCGGCGTGATGTTGACCACATCACCCGTAGTGTGCTGGTGGTCAAGAAAATATGGGCCTAACACCATATTCCCAATATGCCTCAATGGGCGTGTAATGGGATGCCTAACGTAATCCTTAATGCAATGAACTCGGTGACTGTTTTTTTTTCCTCTCAGAATGTGAAGTAGCCTACCAAGCATTCTCGTATGAAATCACATTTGCATAAACCTTGGCTGAGACGCCAGTTAGGAACTATTATTGTGTGTAGGCCCTACTGTATAACCTGTGTCATTTTTGTATTCAAGAAGATCACAGAAAATAGTCTTTACCTTCTTTCATCTATGTAACTCTCTAATGTATAGAAAATATTTATAAATTATTTTAAAAAACAGTATACAAAAAATATAACACAATGTAGTATACAGTAGGGTGCCACACTCACGGTGGGCTAGGTTCCAGACCCCACTGAAAAGCACAAATCACCAAAAAGCGGAACATGACCTTTTTTAAACTTGCAAATGCATGTAAAATCCTAATAACATGTTTACAAAATCACATATTAAGGGCAGAATAGAACTAGGCCTTAAAAAAAAACCAATACAAAAGTAAAAGGAATATACAGTGCACACATTGCTTACCTTAAAATATTTGTGTCCTTAGCTTATAGTGACTGACTAATGTAAATTTGAAAAATTAGTATATTTATTTTAGGAAGGATGAAGGAAATGGCATATTTTCATCGTCTTCAACAAATCTTGTTTTGAAGATGGAGACTTGAATGAAGCTCTTACAGGGATTTGTGTTGCTGTTGTAATTGAAGGTTGTTCAAGGTTAGCTCTTGCCATCGAAGGTTGCAATGATACTTTTGTAAAGCATGAAGGGCAGGATGGTAGGCTGATGATGTCAGCTTCTCCATCCCGAATTACCATATTTCATTAGCATCTTGTAGAATAGGAATTTGTGATGAGACTTTTAGGTCTACATGGATAGGTAAAAAAATCAAGTAGAAAATTAAAAAAAGAAAAACAACTATGTATTTTACTAAATATATGTTGGCTTTTCCGCGTAATAAAAGGCCCTTGAGTATAAAGGTGAGATGAATCTTTGTTTCTTGGACCTGTAGGAGGTGTTTGACAAGGTCCCCTGGAGCAAACTATTGAAGTGCTCAGCAAGGAAGAACATTCCAGCATCTCTGATCCATGCTAAATAGAGCTTCTACAAGACTTGCAGAAATTATATGAGGACGGCAAATTATAGTCAGAAGAGTTCAGAGCCATCACTAGTGTAAGACAGGGTGTTATTTTGTCACCTTATCTTTTCATACTCCTCATGTATGATGTCATCACAGGAAAGACCAAAATGTATTCAGTTGGGTACTGGAAGATGAAACAGGCCAACATTTCATAGCTAGCATTTGATGATTATGGGATGATTATCAGCAGCTCCAAAACAAAAACCATGATGATCTCAAGAAAAGGAAAGGACATCATATTATGCTGGGAGAACAGATCCTGGAGCAAGCCAACCACTTGGAGCTATCATAGACTGGAAGAGAGGCATCTCAGAAGAGTTGGCTACTTGAGGAACGGCAGCTGGGAGACTTTAACAGGCAATAAATCGAAGGTTCCTCAGCAAAAGAGATTGGCAAGAGGATGAAGATGGCTGAATACTGCTCCACCTATGTACCAGTCTTGACATATGGATGCGAGTCATGGACAGTAACTACAGCCCACAAAAGCCAGCTCCAAATGTCAGAAATGAGGTATCAGAGGAAGGTGGTTTAAGTAAGAAGAAGATACAGGGTCCGCAACAACACGATACAGCAAGGCCTCAAACTCAAAACCCAGCCTTGCAGACCAGAGTAGAACAGTCCCAACTATGATGGGTTGGCCATGTTTGCAGAATGGAAGAAGATCAGCTACCATGACAAGTATGGGAAACTAAGAGCCAGGGATCCAGGACAACCCAGAGTTCACTGGGAGGACAACATTAGACAATCCCTGAAGGACAGAGGACTAGATTGGAATCGGGCCAGGAGGAGGACCGCAGATAGGACAGTATGGCATTTTCTCTGGCGAACCTCTACACACCAGACAAATAGACAAATTTTACACACACAGAAGCATGCAAACACACCCCACGTACACATCCCCCCTTACAAATACATATAAATTGTGTGTTATAAGTTAGACCACTCATAGCTTACTTACTTAGTCGTTCCCCTTCTACCGTGAGGTGTAGAGGTTTGGAAGAGAGAGCGCCAGACCATTCTATCAGCTGTCTTCTTCCTGGCCTGGTTCCATTCTAGTCCTCGGTCCTTCAAAGATTGTCTAATGTTGTCCTCCCAGCGGACTCTGGGTCGTCCTGGAGGTCTGGATCCCTGGCTCTTTGTTTCCCATGCTTGTCGTGGTAGCCGATCTTCTCCCATTCTACAGACATGGCCAAACCATCTTAGTTGGGACTGTTCTATTTGGGTCTGCAGCGGATGGGATTTTAGGCCTTGACGGATCGTCTGGTTGCGGACCATGTCTCTTCTTGTTACTTCAACCACTTTCCTCAGATACCTCATTTCTGAGGTTTGGATCTGGCTTTTGTGGGTTGTAGTCATTGCCCACGACTCGCATCCATATGTCAAGACTGGGACATAGGTGGAGCGGTATACAGCCATCTTCGTTTTCTTACCAACCTCTTTCTTGCTGAGGAATCCACGATTTATGGCCTGAAAAAGTCTCCCAGCCGCTGCTTTTCGAGTGGCCAACTCTTCTTTGATGCCTCCCTTTCGGTCTATAATAGCTCCGAGATATTTAAAGTGGTCGACCTGCTCCAGGACCTGTTCTCCCAACTTAATCTGATGTTTTCTTTCTTCTCGTGATATCACCATGGATTTTGTTTTAGAGCTGCTTATGACCATCCCTCTCTTCTCCAGCTCTTCCTTCCAGACTTGCAGGTTGGATTGGAGATGTGCCTCTGATTTAGCAATCAGGGCAACATCATCAGCAAATGCCAGCTCCGAAATATAGACCTGTCTCATCTTCCAGTACCCCACTGAATACTTTCTTGTTCTCTCCTTACATGCCTTGATGACATCGTCCATAAGGAGTATGAAGAGGTAAGGTGATAGGATATCACCTTGTCTTACACCAGTGGTGGTCCTGAACTCTTCTGACTTATGGTTTGCTGTCCTCACATAATTTCTGCAAGACTTGTAGAAGCTCTGTATAGCATGAATCAGAGGTGCTGGAATATTCTTCCTTGCCAAACAGTCCCAAAGTTTGCTCCAGGGGACCCTGTCAAATGCCTTTTCCAGATCTATGAAACAAAGATGGATCTCACTCTTATACTCAAGGGCCTTTTCACTCAGCTGTCTGAGTGTGAAGATTAGGTCTTGAGTACTTCGGTTTGCTCGGAATCCGCACTGGACCTCATCCAATTGTGGCTCAGCTAGGCGTCGGAGTCTCTGCTCTAGGATTCTAGAGTAGATTTTACCAGGGACACTGAGAAGGGATATGCCTCTATGGTTTCCACATTGTCGATTGTCACCCTTTTTGAAAATTGGTGTTATGATGGCAATCTCCCAATCCTTTGGTATGGTCTTGTTGCACCATGCTGCCTGTAGGACCTTTAAGAGTAATAGGTCGCCTGATGCTCCCATGTACTTAACCATTTCTGGTGTTATACCATCATGCCCTGCTGCTTTGCCCATCTTGATTTTCTCTAGTGCTGCCCTCAGTTCTTCCATCTTTATGTCATCTTCACCATCATTGGTTTTCTCTTCTGTGCTAGTGGTTATCATTTCTGATGCTTCACCATGCTCACCATCCAGGAGTTCTGAGAAATATTCTTTCCATCTTTCCATTACTTCCTTCGGGGCAGTAAGCAATTTGCCTTGCTTGTCCTTTATAAATTTGAGAGGGCATTGTTTTTCTTTCCTCATGTTCTTTAGGGTCTTATAGAACAATTTCTGGTTTTCTTGTGCATCTTTTTCTAGCTTTTCTCCAAATTCTTCCCAGGACTTCTGTTTTGCTGCTAGCACTTTGTTCTTTGCTTCTGTTCTGAGTGTCACATATTCTCTATATTTTTCCATTTGTCCTGTTGTGTTTTTAGCTCCTAAGTATTGTTTCCATGCCATTTTCTTCTCTCTTATTTTCTCTTTGACTTCCTCTGTCCACCAAGGTGTCCTCTTTCTCTGGTTCCCAAGTCGGACTTCACCGCATGCTTCTGCAGCAGCTGTCTTTATGATATCCTTGAATTTATTCCAGAGGGTTTCCAAGTCATCAGGTCGTTCTTCTGTGTTGCTCACTGCTGTAGCAATAAGCCCCTTATATCTGGTCTTAATTTCTGGCTCTCTCAGCTTGTAGGTCCTAATGCTCATTTCTCCTGCTCGTTTACTTGGTTTCTTGCGTGATGTTGGGCAGTTCCTAGGCTGAGCAACTCTTTCAGTTGTTCGTTTGATTGTTAGCAGGTAAGTGATCACTTCCAATCTCTGGCCCCCTCCAGACTCTTGCATCTCGGACATATCTGAATGAGCTTCTCCGAACAATGGCATAGTCGATCACTGACTTCTCATTCTTGGTTGGTTCACATCTAGTGTATGCATGTATGCGCTTATGGGGGAACTTTGTGTTTGTAATGATCAGATTCTGCTCACTGCAGAATCTAAGGAGTCGCTTTCCATTGTCATTGAGAGTATCTTCTCCATATCTTCCGATAACTCCACCCCATCTAGCATGGTCATTTCCAACTCTGGCATTAAAATCTCCGAGCATAATAACTTCATCTAGGCAGTCATCCACTGTCCTTTGAAGCAGCTCGAAGAATTCCTCCTTGACCTCTGCACTCTCATCCTCATTTGGCCCATACACTATGACCAGGTTGACTATGGTTTCTCCTTCTTTTAGTTTTACAACCATAATGCGCTCCGAGACAAAGTTCCATCCCTTGATACTATCTTTTTGATTTTGGGCCACAATGCAACCCACGCCCCCTTTAGCTCTTTCAGATATGGGTACACCACTGTAGAGCAACGTGTTGCCATCGAGATCCATGACTCCTTGTCCTTTTTTCTTCGTTTCCGTTATAGCCAGGATTTCTAGTTTTGCTTTCCTCATCTCTTCCACCAGCTCCTCTTCCTTCCCATTTATACTTCTTGTGTTCCAAGTTCCATAAGTCGTAGTCCGTTCCAGTTCGTCGCCTTTAGAATCAGTCCGGTTTTCTCTCTTGTAGTTCGCGTAATCATGATTTAAAGCAAACAGGTGATTGGCCTGTTGTGCCTTTGCATGGTGGAGGGGCTGCCTCCTTACGGCCTCCATGCAGGCCGCCCTCCTCCTTTTTCATCCGGGCTTGGGACCGGCATTGGCGGAGTTCCACTCATAGCAATATGATAAACATCTTATCTTGAAACAGATGTAAATAAAGCAGTGTCTTACTTCTCCCTTCTTTGCTGAGGTTTGATCACTCCTCTGAACATCCATGGTAGCAGTGTTTAGTGAAATGCTTAAATTGTAACATCTCTTATTTGCAGAGAGTTGACTTAAAGAATAAATCAGTAGTGTTTACTGTAATGAATTGATGCATGCGATATTTAAGAGTAGCGTTGCATTATGCATTGTTGCTTATTATATAGGTTTAAGCTCTAACACTAATTGACAGAATGTGGTGTGTGACAGTTTACATTATTGGACTTCTTGCAAGCTTGGTCATTTGTGTCCCAGTTCTTCCTTTAAATGAGAAACTGCCAGAGGACATTAGGCATTATATTTGAGGAATAGTTGGACTGTAATATCGATCAATCAATGCCCTTTAGCCGCCCAATTGAGCATAGGCCTTGAATAAATACGTGCCAAATACTCGTGTCACTTGCTGTCAGCTCAAGTTCTTTCCATATTTCCCTCATCATTTTCATTTCTGTCTCCAGTTCTCTTCTCCGTGTGTTTTTGGTGTACCTCTGCCTCTCTTACCCTGGAGATTCCTGAACAAATATTGCCTTGTAATGCTATCATCAGGTTTCCTCAAAGTTTGTCCTATCCATCGCCAGGGTCTTCTTCTCAACTCTTGTTCCACTGGCACTTGTCTGGTTCTTGTCATCATTTCCACATTGGCGACCTTGTCACACCATTTCAATTCTTCTGTTCTATGCAAGCACCTATTTTATGAGAGTCTGTAGCCTTTTTATTGTTGCTTTATTTGCTGTTATCCATGTTTCAGAGCCTAGAACTATATTAATATAAAAATATTACAGCAGTTAGATTTAATTGTTTTAAATACTTAAATTTTCCAATGTGATATGGAATGAATTTTAGAATTTGTTACTTTTTTTTAATGCTCTCATTTATCTGTAGAATGATCTAGATTACAGGCTGTAACTTATAAAACCCACTTTTCATTCAAGTAACATATTTTTGTACTAGTAAGCAAGCCTGTTGTCAGTTCATATTTAGTAAAGTTATGTAGCTGTAAGTGTAGGCATAAATGTGAAACCTATAATAAAACTTATTCTTTTTATATATGTAGCCTATTTACCTCTGACCTTTATTTCTCATGCTTTTTATCCCCTCAATCCATTCATTGCTGTTTCAGTCAATGATGCTGCAGGAGATAGGCAGTTAAGTCATGATGAGCAACAGCAGCAGCACCCTCCCGATGTTGCATTACCCTTAGCTGCAGATGGCAACGCAGCTCGTTCATTTGATAGTGAAAATGATGAGAAAAAAATGAATCTTGCTTTCGTTGGAGAGATGAAGGTCTGTTAAATTATGTTTAATGCTGATTGCTTAGGTTTGATTTGTTCTGACCAGTGTGGAAGTATCCCTTATCTTTGATAAGTGGTCCATTACTGTGTGTTGCTTCTAAGCTTGATTAATACCTTGTAAAAAATATTTTTTTTGAGCAAGCGCACAAAATGAAAGTCCAAGATTAGTGTTGAAATTGTATATCAACGTAAATTTTGGTTTCATAAACAGAACCATGATTTGATATTCAGCCTTCACCAGTATCAGCACCGAAGACCGTGAACAACTTTCTATATCTGGTGTTCTCTGTAAGCTCTGTTTTTGATCACCTATATACTGGGTGATCACCGTAACATTTTCATTAGGCCATACTTTGATAATTTTGGCTGTGTTGATGTATTTAATTCCTTTGCGTTGTTATTTCATTATTATGTAGCATTTTTATTTCTTAATTAATTTTTGTCCTACATGTATGCTGTGTCCTTTAGTGTTTTCTCGTAACATTCCTCTATTGCTCATCTTTGTTTCCTATTTGTGACAAACGGTAATCCTGAAATGTCCTGTATTTCTAGTGTGTATTTCAAGAGTAAAACAACTTTTGTTTTTCATGTTTGTTAAACTTTCCTCTCAAGTTCTTGTCACATCTTGTTTATCCTTTCTTATGTCTGTATCCACTTTCTCTTCTTTATCTGATTGTAGGCCTTCCTGTAGATCATTTTCTTTGGTTACTTCACAAATAAAAGACTTGCCTTTTGAAAAAAGATGAACTGCTTTTCTAGTTCCTTTTCTGCTACTTCTTACGCAGTCTTTCCTTGTATGTATAATGTCTATCATTCCAGGTGGCAATTCTGGAAGCTCTCCAAGGGTAAATAATGTGATCCAGACATCTTTCAGTACAACACCATTTGTTTCTTCTCTTCATGGACTATTTTCCATCCTGGGTGACTGGTTTGAAATGTTTTGTTTGGATGACTTGCTCATGGTCAGCACAAGGCTTCTGTGTCTAATTTCTACAAAATGGTGTAACCAGCACCATGCCCAGCTCTCCTTAGCCACCTTTTGCTACATACCTGTGCACATTGACCTATTTCTGATCATCATTATGAAACTTTTTAACTCTTTCTGAGTTAAGTAAAACATTATTTGCTTCTTCAAAAGAGCATCTCTGTTCATTATCCAGGACTTCCTCACACTTGAAAATGTCAGCTCTTTCCGGTATTGAGGAGCTCTCTTTTTTCTTTTACTTCAGTAATAGGAATGTTTTAAATGAAGAAGGTTAATCTATATGTTAAAATAATAATCATTGTCACTCGCATTAGCTTTGCAGAAGCATTATTACACATGCATGACTTTTCAGTAATCAGATAAGCTGTTCTGCTTTTATTTTCACTGTTGCATGTTAAATAAAAAAGCTATTGTGATACCACTGTAAAATTTCTTTTAACATCATTTTGAATACAAAAAGTAAATAAAATAAAAACTAACAAAAGTATTAATGAAGATTATTTTATTTTTTTCAAAAATATTTTCATGTCACACATTTAACACTTTTTGTCAGATTATAAAGAAATGCAGGCGGTAAGGTTTATAGGTGTATAGGTTTATAGGTGTATAAGTTTATAAGTGTATAGTTGCCAGGGGTCTCTGAAGAGACAAAGGAATAATAGGACTCATGCTTACTCAGGCGTGTCATAAGAGGCAACTTATATAATCAAAGCATAGGGCTGACAACCTCTTCATGTGGAAGAAAAATGGGCTACAGAAAACATCACAACATGAGCATGTGATTTGACATAGGCTTCCTCAAGGAGGCCGTCTGCTAGTGGTGACTCTCTTGTCTATATATGAATTAAAAAAATGAAATTCCTTCTTCTTCTTCTTCTTTGTTTGTCATGAAAAGGATGTTGGTTGCGTTGTGTCCATTTGCAGCGAAGCTGCGATATTTGCGCCTTTCAGCCGACTTCAGCACAGCATTTTTTGGGACCGGGTTTGCCTTCCCTCTTTGATCCCTACTCTCTCTGCCAGACTGCAGTGATGCAGCCTGTTTCCAGGACCACCACTTGGAGGTGGAGTAGGGTCTTGGTCAGCTCTGGTTCACTGACCCTGACGCAAGCAGTCAAGCTATGAGTCGCTGACTGCATTCACTCATGCTGCGTCTTCGGTCCCAAAAAAAAAAAATGAAATAATGATGATGGCTAAATATGAATTGTTTATGGACACTTTTTTTTCATCCACATTTTTTTTTCATACTTAAGAGATCTTGTGATTTCAGTGTTGATTAAAATTTCTTTTTCTGAATAACAGAAACTGCCCGTGGAAAAACTGATTCCTGTAGATCATTTAGATGTTGTCAAAATGGAGCAAGATGGGCACATCAACAAGGACTACCATAAAGAAATGTTCTTGGGTGGTCAGCACGATGAATTTAAAGCAGAAACTGTAGAGAATGCTGAGATTAAGCTGAAAGAGTATATTAACAAGTGAGTCTATAGTGTTGACTTGAACATAATGGGTCATCGTGGTTTCAGCAAAATTGTTCTGAATTTTCATGGTTTTCAAACTTATTTTATTGTTAACTTGGGATTATTTTTCATTGCCAAATTTGTCCCATTTGTGTTTCCATGATTAACATTAATAAAAGTGGTTTATTTTTTATGGTTGGTTAAATGAAGAATTCATAATTTACAAGTAAATTTCTGTAAGCCTGCCAGGATATATTTTGCTTGTCATACGCTGAAGAATCTGATAAAATGCATTTTTTAGGCATCAAAAAAATATACAGCATTTCAAAGTGCTGAGTGTGGTCAGTGCTTCTGTGAATTACATTACATTGCTGGTTGGAACATAATTATTTTCACATAGTGTTCTTTCATATGCATTGTAATGCTAAACTCCAATAATTGTATAATTCAGTTGTAGTGGACCTACTTATGTGGCAGATTTCAAGCAATATGTTTCAAAGCTGTTTTACAAAATGACAGCAATGATGGATAATGAGGCAGTTGTGTAGCAGTGGGTTGTAATTGACTATGAAGTTCTGTGTTCTAGTGAGCATTCTCAACACTGGCTAGAAAAACTGTGAAACCCATGTGTTTAGGATGTCGAAAATGTTGATGTGAAGGCTCTCGCTTAACACTGAGATGCAGACATCCATATACAGTTCGGTATCCTTTATCCGAAATCCTCGGAGACAGCTGTGTTTTGGGAACTGGATTTTCTTTAGTTTCCAGATGTCGCCCCAAAGTGCCAAAAATGTGTTCGAACATCGCCCGAAGTATCCCAAAGATCATCCAACTGAAATTTTAGATTTTCAGAATATTTTGAGTGTTCGGATATAAAAAAAAGGATACAAACCTGTACACCAGTAGGTTATGAGACAAAATAATGCAGGTTCACATTTATATGCCTGCCAGCATTTTTTGGTCTGCTATTTTAAGTAGACGCATATGCCAGTATTTAAGCAGTAAGTATTACAGATTTATCATCATCACCCTTCAGCTCCCTAAGGAGCAGAAGCTTTTAACATATTCATGCCAAGCCTTCCAGTGCTGAGCCATCTGTCTAATGGCTTTCCATATTTTCTGTATCTGTTTCATGTCTGACTCCAGTTACCTTCTCTATATGTTTGTTGGTCTGCCACTATGTCGCTTACCCAGGAAATACCAGAACAAGGACTGCCATGTAATGCTTTCAGCAGGTTTCCTCACCATGTAATGCTTTCAGCAGATTTCCTCAATCTGTGTCCTATCCAAAACTAGTGTCTTCTTCTCCACCGGCATTTGTCTGGTTTTTGTCATCATTTCCACATTGGTGATCTTGTCGTACCATTTAAAATATGTATTCAGCACTAGCACCAATCTATGAAAGTCTGTGACTTATTGTTTTTTATTTACGTATTGCTCATTAATTATAACAATAATTAAGTTGTATTTGCTATTATTATTTTTTTTACTAGAGCTGATATTGACAAAGATGGGTTCTTGTCCAAGTCAGAGATGGAAAAATGGATACTTGAGAAGATGATGGAGCATTTTGAGGAAGCTAAAAAGGAGAATGCTCTCATTTTCAAACATTTGGATCCAGACGGTATTTCATTGCTGTTATTATAGTATAACCATGAGTAGTATTTTCAAACTATCACTACTGCCATTAACATGAACCAGGTTTTTTTTTTTTTTAATTGTATTCAACCAGAATGATAGCAGCCATGATTTATTGTGCTACAGTTGTGGCTGATTTATTGTGCTACAGTTGTGGCCATATAAATGTTACACGTAACAAACAGCAAATATAACATTTAAAATACAAGAAATAATTTATCCATATCAGTCTTTTCATCAGAACAGGTGTGGATTTATTTATGCTGGTTTTCGTGTAGCAGGGTACAAAAACAAAAACATTTTCCATGTAATCTGATATGGTGACTGCTAACAAAACTCTTCTTGATAACACAAAGTACAATTCCAGTTTACACTTACAACATCAATATCTGTTTAGCATAATGCTTACAGAAGGTAGGCACTAATGCAGTAGGTTTTCTCCTGACATCCAAACAACAGTGTTACACACCTTCAGAGATTCAATCCACACTAGGAATATAAATGAACCAACCCCATCCTTAAACAAAAATTAATTATACTTCAGTGTTTAAAGCCATTTATCGAGTCAGTGGCGCATAAATGGTAATAATTATTTTCTTACTTCCTGACATACATAGTTAGAAGTTCACTGCTGTATCACATAACAACGTTCACTGCTGTATCACATAACAAAACCAGTTTTCCAGATTATAATTCGACTAAGAGTGTCTACAGTTCATTTCACTTCTCTGTTGATCAGTTATAAATTTAGCTTTCTTGAATCTCTATACTTAGTCTGTTATTAGTTGTCATATCTTGAGGCAAAATAGTGCTACTGGAATTTCAAACACTCAGTATAATATAAACTGGAAGACTCGGAGGCAATCTCAACTACTCAGAATAAACACACGCTCAAAGTATTGTGTCACATCACATTTATTTTCTTATTGTCATTATTATGGTAACATCATCTACACTGTCACCACCACTTATCTGAAACACAGCTCATCACCAGCAAAAGCATGTTTCAGTGACATCACCTCTTCAGAAGTGCATCATTGTGTAAACCTCCTCTGTCTTCTTGTCTGTCACCACAGTTAACTTCACAGTTAATAACACCAGCAATTAATAACACCAGCAACATCGCATCAATATCTTTATCACTTTCAGGTGACGGTTTCATCAAGTGGAAAGAGTATTATGCTCATTTCCTCTTGTCGCGGGGTGTTAATCCAAAGAATGCCTGGCGACATGTTGTGGACTATGATGAGTCTGTCAAGTTGGATCAGGATGGTTGGTGTTGTTATACATTTTTATTGTCATTTATTTACTGGATTAGACTTACAGGTTTAAGAGAGTCATCCGTCTGCTCTCCAACCCCCATCCCAAAAGGATGACACAAGTTATCTGTCATGAAGAACTGTGCATTTCATGTCTTCACATGTTTTCCTTAGAAGGTTAATGAACCCATGAGGGACTCTATAATTCCTTATCAATCCCAAAGGGATTCACTATCTAAACCAGTGTTTCCCAAAGTGGGCGGTATCACCCCCTAGGGGGCTATGGGATTCAAAAGAATGCTTTTTAAAAGGTAGAGTAGGGGGCACTGGGGATGAGTTTATGGAATGGGGGGGGGGAGAGAATATTTGGAAACCACTGACCTAAACCATCAAAGGCCCTTTAGTATTAGCAAATACTATGTAAAATGGTGAATTAAATGCTGTCTTGCTTTACCACTATGTGAAGTGTAGCGATCTGGCCTGCACAAAGTCTACCCTGTTGAAAACGTGCCGCTTTCAGTCTCTCACAGATGATTCTGTCTAACATTTTACCTGGCAGTGATAGTAACACTTACTGTCCCTTTCTAATATGTGCACTTTAGCAGATCTCCTTTCTTTGGCAACTTGACCAAATATCCTTCTTTCCAGTCTGTTGGTATTTCTTCTCTTAATTAGACTTTACCAAGTAATTTGTATAATATCTCAGAAGAGGTGCCTAGGTCTGCCACAATGTCCTTCACTGGAATGCCAACAGGGCTTACAGCCCTTTCATCTTCCTAAAGCCCTGTGACGTACTTTACATCTTCCTCATTTGGTTTTCCACAGTCAACCTGTAGAACCCTCTTTGCTGGCTGAACATTTAAGGAATCAAGTGGTGCTAGTCCATCGAGAAGTTCCTCAAAATGCTTTGTCCGTTTTTTCATTGACTCTCCTATTTTGCTAAGTGGTTTTTTTTCCATTCTTATCCATGACGAGGCCATCTGATTCCTATATTTTTCTGTCAGTTTTCCATGTACAGTTGGAGAGGTGTCTCACATTTTCTTTGACTAAAGTCTTCTGTGCCTCCGCCACCAACTCACTAGTGTACTCCCTCTAGTCTCCTCTGCACCTCATGAATCCCGGCTCAGGAACTTCTGGTCTTGATTCCATCCAAATCTGCTGTCCCATTTTTTTCTGTCTTCTTTCTTATTTTTATTGTCAGAATCATGTAGTCTGTTTTGTTAGCTCTAGCGTTGTTGTTGCCTAAAATACTACTTAGTTCCCCCTCTACCTTGGGGTATTCACCCAAACATGTAGTATTATTACTCAAGACTGTTCTTAGTCTAGCATTGTATGTTTTTATATAACTTGCCATCATCACCTTTATTAACATGTTGTGATTTTCTACATCTTTCAACTTTCAGATAAAGATGCTTTAGTATCCTACAAGTATAAATGGACAGACGCAGACAAATATCCAACAGATAATCAGCTTTCAGAAGATGAGTTTTTGGTTTTTCGACACCCAGAGCACAGCAAGCAGTCATTGGAGTCAATGGCTAATAATGTTATGAGGGGAATAGGTAAGTTAGCTGTAATCAGAAAATGCAGTTTCTGTTGTCTATCCTCACAAACATGTGAATGCAGGGCATTTTGTAAACACTATCAGTGTACTTATCTCATTAAAGGAGTGAGGCATGTCTGTGTGAACAGAACATGGATCAGCACTTGCACACTCATGTTTTTGGGGTTTTTTTTTTTTTTACAAAATCAGTAAAGTGTTATTAATTTTGATAACCAAGACTAACAGTACAAAGAAGGACTTGAATATAAAAATGTACGGTAACAAGAAATTTTCTTGATTATCCAGTGGTGAGCATTGTGAAAGTCTTGACATTGAACAGGTACATTTGTAGCAAGTTACAGCAGAAAATGCAGCGTGCGAAACAATGAAATAGTGACATAAATGGTGACAAAAAAGCATTTCTCTAGAAGTAAAGGTTACAAGCTCCAAGACAATAATAACCAGAGAATACTTACTCTATCCCGTGTGATTTTCAGCAATCTGAAACAAAAAAGAAAGTGCTCCCACCAGACATGTTATATAAGGCAGCTAAGGTGAGATTGTGCACAGGGGCTTGCAACCCCATCATATGTTATATAAGGCAGCTAAAGTGAGATTGTGCACAGGGGCTTGAAACCCCATCATATGTTATAT
The DNA here is from genome assembly GCA_024509875.1 of Oreohelix idahoensis. Taxonomy (NCBI): domain Eukaryota; kingdom Metazoa; phylum Mollusca; class Gastropoda; order Stylommatophora; family Oreohelicidae; genus Oreohelix; species Oreohelix idahoensis. The sequence goes on along the minus strand of JAMPIV010010334.1, from coordinate 397,566 downwards.
AAGGCAGCTAAGGTGAGATTGTGCACAGGGGCTTGCAACCCCATCATATGTTATATAAGGCAGCTAAGGTGAGATTGTGCACAGGGGCTTGCAACCCCATCATATGTTATATAAGGCAGCTAAGGTGAGATTGTGCACAGGGGCTTGCAACCCCATCATATGTTATATAAGGCAGCTAAGGTGAGATTGTGCACAGGGGCTTGCAACCCCTTCATCCAAAATAAATTGCCACAGAAACCACAGCTGTAAGAGCATATAATTACTCTGACAAAGGCTTCCTGTAAGGGGGCCCCTGCATTGGTGACCCCATCCTCCAGGAAGAGTAAAACAAGGAACGAACGAACGAACAAACTTTATTTTCGAAGGGTTGAGAATTGGGCGCGCAGGCCCGTCTAACATTCTGCCCTTTCACTCTCATTTATCTTGCATACTATATCCTTTTATTCCCACATATTACTTTAAGCATTAATTTAAAGGCATGCAACATTATAAAGTTAACATAATAGCATTCATTTACAGTATACAATCATAATAAAAAATGAGTAGCCTAGGTTTTTTTTTTTTTAAATAAAGATAGTGACTGAAAAAAAAAATAATAATAATAAAAAATAAAATAATATAAACAAAACAATAAATAAATAAGTTATGTATACCGACACTCACTTATGCGGTCAAAACGTCTAATCTGTAGTATTTTTGAATGTGTCATCAATCCTCAATACAAGAATTACAAAAACACATTCTCGCTTACATCCATACATTCTTGGCGGAAATTGAAATAATAATAATAACACTTTCTTGCGCACTTCTGTAACAGAAAAAGTCTTTCAGCAGTTTAAAAAAAAAAAAAAAAAATATCTGCATGTACATCACCCATTTAAGCAAACGGAAACATTCACATCTCTAAAGTACAGTGGTATGCGGGTACATTCTCACATACATTACATTATATAATAGTATTACATGGATATAAAACAAATTATTCCCATTAAAAACGAGCGGAAGAGGAAAAGAAATGTTGACCTATGGATGAGATGTTGACAGGCAAATGATGTTTCTATGGGGGTAGATAATCAGTGTTTAGGAAGTGTTTGAAAAGTGCTTTGTTAAATGAATATTGTGTAGGTAGGCTTTTTAGGTGGTGTGGAAGGCTGTTCCATAAGTAGGCTCCAGAGTAGGCTAGACTCTGTTTGAACAGGTCGATCCTAGGTTTGGGCAGACGTAACTGATGTAATTGTAGTCCCTCTCTTCTACTGGTTTGAAACAATGATCGTAGGTACGGCGGAGCATTGTTTGATAGAATTGCGTGGGTCAGCTTGGCTTTGTTGTAGAGAAGACGTTTTTTCAGGGACAGTATTGTGGGTTCTTTTCCTGTCCTTGTGTGTGATATCGTGCGATTATCGGTGATCAGACGTATTGCTCTCTTATGCAGGGAGTGCAGTCTCTTTGAGGTGGAAGCAGGGCAACCATCCCATAGTGTAGAGCAGTAATCTAGATGTGTCTGTATATGTGAGGTGTAGAACAATAGTCTAGTGTCTGCGTCTAAGAAGTGTTTTATTTTGGCTAGCTGGTACGTCTTTTGAGCTAAGTGTTTGGTTAAATTCCGTACATGGGAGTTCCACGTTAAGTGCTGGTCAATCGTGATTCCTAGAACTTTGTGTTCTGTTACATGTTCAATTTGTATTGATTCCGCGTGTACCTGTAGCGATCTTTTGGTGCAGTTTAGGAGTTTCTGTCTGGTGGTAATCAACATAGATTTCGTTTTTGCTGTGTTTAATGGCATACGATTCATATTACTCCATTTTGTTAGATTGTCTACATCGCATTGAAGAGTCATTTCAAGTGCCACGCAGTCATTGTCACTAGTGTAGATAGTACAATCATCTGCAAAGAGGTCACATGTTGAATATTTTAGATGTAGTGGTAGGTCGTTGATGAACATTGCGAAGAGTAGGGGCCCAAGAATAGAGCCCTGCGGTACTCCTGTATCTATCTTCGAGAAATCTGATGTCGAGTTGTTGTGAAGCACTAACTGTTGTCGATCTCCCAGGAATGATTTGATGATGTTTAGTGGATTAGGGCCTATTCTGAGGGTTTCCAACTTTTGAACCAAGATAGTGTGGTCAATCATGTCAAATGCTTTTTTGAAGTCAACAAAAACAGCACCACCTAATTTCCCATCATTTACGTTCGACAGCCAGTTATCTGCCATTTTGGTGAGAGCTGTGTGACAGGAATGTTTGGGTCTGAAACCTGACTGGCTCTCAATGAGCAGTTTGTTTGTTGTTAAGTGTTGAAATGTGGTGTTGTAAATGTGTTTCTCTAGTGGTTTTGAAAGAGATGATAGAAGGGATATTGGTCTGTAACTGTTGGGATCGCTATGTGAGCCAGATTTATAGAGAGGATACACTTTGGCAGATTTAAATGCTGTGGGAAAGTAGTTGTGTGCAATACATTGATTGTACACATAGGTTAAGGAGTCGCAAATGATGGGTGCAGCGTAACGTAGAATCTTATTGCTGATACCATCAAGACCAGATGAATTGTTGTTTTTTAATGCCAAGATATATGTGAGAACTTCGTGTACTGTTAGAAAAGGAATATCTCTAAGATCTGTTATGGTATGTTCAGTGTTGCAGAAGGCGGTCAGTTTACTAATATCGCAGTCCATTGGCTTTAGTGTCGATTTGAGATGGTTAATTTCTGTTTTGAAGTGGTTACTAAAATGAGTAGCCGTGAGGGAACAGCTTTTTGGTAAAGAGTTTAGTGACTTTGTTTTGTGTGTTAGTGTTCTAATGGCTGCCCAGACTTCTTTACTGTTTGCTTTGTCTTGAATCATCTTTCTGAAATGTAGTTTCTTTTCCTGACGAATGAGGTATTGTACTTTGTTTCTAAGCATCCAATACCTGCTGAAATCTTTGAGCTTATGTGCTTCGTCCCGCTCTCTCATTGTTGATAATATTTCGTTTGTTATCCATGGGGTCTTTCTGATATTTTTAACACGAACTTGCTTTATAGGAACATGTTTGTCAAATACATTGTTAAAAGTTTGTGTCCAGTATGTTATGGCTTCTTCTGGATAGGGAAGTTGGTACACGTATGAGAGAGGGGATATTTGTAGGTCTTGTAGGAATAATTGAAGGTTAAAGTTTTTGAAATTCCTGTAATGGACTGTGATATGTTCCGTTTTAGGTGCTTTGAACCCTTTTCTCGTCCAGGTACAGCAAATAGGATAGTGGTCACTTAATGCTGTCCGTGTAACTGTGCATTCTACAATGTTTTCTGGGCAGGTCGTATAGATATGATCAATTAGTGTAGATGATGAATCTGTTACTCTCGTGGGTTGATTGACTAACTGTGTGAGGTTGTATGAGATGGTGATATCATTCCACGTGTTGTTCGATTTGTGAAGGTCAATATTGAAATCTTCCAGTAGAATAATTTCCTTCGAAGAAGCCCAAACGTTGTCCATCATTCGTGAGAATGTGTCAAACCATACAGCAGAAGAGCTAGGGTTTCGGTACAGGTAACCAATTAAAACGGGGGTCAGGTTGGGGAGTTTTATTTCCAGCCATATACATTCAATGCCAGTATGTTCTAGATCATCACGGCGTCTGTACTGAAGAGATGTTGAGATGTATATAACTAGCCCTGTTTCATGTTGTCTGTTAGAATCCCTGCGAATGGTGGTGAATCCATTAATCCTAATTTCTTCATCTGTAATTTTGTCATTGAGACGGGTTTCAGAAAAACCAAATATGTGGAAGTTTTGTTGGAGAGAGGTGGAGACTTCAGGAAGCTTACCTAGCAAGTGGTAAATGTTTAAATGACCAATTTTAAGCCCTGATAGTTTAAGCCAGGAATTAGTGATATTGCCTATATTTTGATTTGAGTTTTTGCAATCGGACATGATAATAGTCAATAGGAAAGAAAGAATGAGGGGAGTAGGAATGAGTAAGAAGCAATAAAGTTAGTACACAATGGTTAATACAAAATTGTAAACAAGTTATAAAATATACACTGCAATAGATTTCTCTAAAGTCAGTGGACACTGTTTACCGTATCTTAATCTTTGCAAAAAGTGCAGCACACAGGACTATTTTGACTTCAACCACAGTCAATGTAGAGAATTCGTCTTTTCAGTTAAAGGTCCACGCTTGTTAATTTTATGAGGATTTCCTAATTTTCCTCAACACGAATAAACAAAGGTGCAGTCGGAGAGAAGGCGTTAATCTGGGAACTAAGCTCCAAGCTGGTTTGAAATACAGCTTTTAAGTGAGTTTATCTGCAACAGCTTGGTGTTTGTGCGCTGAATTTTGTTCTGAAAAGTCGTATAAAGACATCTGAAATGCCTGCATCAATACTTCTGGGCTATACTGCCTAAGCTGATGTAGCACATACGAACTATGAGAGTGGCATTCTTGGCGGCTAGAAACAGGATGAAGAAAGTCCAATTTCCTAGCTGTAGTTCCTGTGTTGTGGTTACTTGATGTAGAGGAAGAACGGGTCATACTTGTAGCCCAGTCTTTCCATCTGTCCAGTTGTGCCTGTCGAGCAGGTAGTGGCGGGGGTGTCTGTAGTGTGGGTAATGGGGGAAACATTTGGTTATAAAGATTAGGGTGGAGGATGGGAGTAGGTGTAGCTTTGCTAGATAAATGAGTATTACCTGAGGATGACGATGAGTGGTTATGAGGGGTTATGCGTGGATTCACTGTGTTTAGTGTGTAATTTGTGTCACTGACTGACGAATATGTGTGTTTGTGGTGGTGAGTCCTCTCGGGGAACTTTAAATTTTTGGCTAGGTAGCTCGTCCCTAGCTTAGAAGTGTGGACTTGATCTATATATAGCATCTTTTTTGGTGCACCTGACTTTGATGTGAAAAAAGGTGTGTTGTTTATGAAAGAAATGTGATGTTTAGTGCAGAAATTATATAGCACCTTGTTGTTGATATCTACAGTTTGGCGTGGTGACCATAGCTGGGTGGAATTATTGACGAGATAAATATGGAGGTGTTTGGGAATTTTTGTTTTATGTTGTCAATCATTCTGGAGATGTCTAATGGGTTAATGGTGTATCCATTTGTGCTATCGTTTATCCCTACGTGTACTGTTGTTTTCCTTATGTTAGTATTTCTGTTGAGATGGCTGATTTCATTGGTTGTTTTCACTATTCCAGCTCCTGGTAGTGGTATTACTGTGACAATGTCCTCTGGCGTTGTTGACATTCTGTCACTGTGAATACCTTTTAGCAGTGAGTCCCCAATAATGATGTGATGTGTGTTGTGTGGTATGTGTCGATGGTGCTGTGGCTGAGGTCGTGCACGACGGTGTTGTTGGTGCCATTGATGTTCTTCTTGCTGGAGGTCTTCAGCGGATTTTTGTGTCGGTTGTTGTGTTCTTTCATGTTCCGTTGCCGTTGTTGCTTCGGGATCTACTTGTGTGTGTTGTCTTGGTAGGTTTTCAGTACGATGACTAATTTTTACCTCAATCGGGTAAGTCTTATTTGGTGATGTTTCTTTTCGTTCTTTGTTTTTAATACTCTGTTGGCTGTTTTCAAGCTTGTGATGTCGTGGGCATATTTTGTCTTCAGGAACGGGTGTTTGAGGTTGAGAGAGTAACGGAGCAGGTGATGTTTGTGGTGTAATTGGATGACCCGATATTTGAGGGTTTTGGACACCACCGTTCTCGTTTTTACTGTCTGAAGCTTCTTGTATTTGGTCTATTCTATTTATCAGCCTTGTGTTTTCTTGTCTGAGAGACTTGACCTCATGCCTGAGTGCGTCAAGTTCTCTTTTGAATGAGCTGTCCAGGTCTTGTTTGAGTTCAGCAATGATGTTTCTCACTGAACTTTCAAGGATGGTAATCATCGCCTGACAGCAGCGCTTCTCTGTTCCCTCTACTAGACTTCGCACTTCGGGGCTGTCTTGCTCCTTAGTGTACTCAATAGCTAGGAGCTGTTTGTGGATAGGCATTATTCTTTTAATAACAGTGTCTTTGGTGCATGATGGGTGTGTCTCGTGTGCACTGGGCGAGTGATTTAGATCTGGATTATCTGTAGGTATATTTGTATTAAGGGTAGATGATGCTAGTTCCAGTGTACGTTTCGGAATATCATCATTTGAAAGGGAAACATTTTCGTTGGATTCCTCTCCAGTTTGCACAATTATTGGAGTGATGATAGGTGGACTGGTTTCAATGGTTAGCTGAGATTGTAAGTTGGCAGGCGTGTCTCCTGTGATTGTTGGTGGAGAGGCAAGATCAGTTACAATCATGGTCTTATCTAGAGCTGATCTTTGGAGGTGACAAAATTCGACGTCTAGCCATGTCTGTACACACTCTGTCGCTCCTTGAACTAAAATTTTATCTCTTGTGTGATACAGATGTATTGTGAGGAGGTTGGTGCTTATTTTGTCCTCAACAATAGCATCTAGTTGATCGCTCCGAGTTTCAATAGAACAGTTTCGGTAGTACTCTAAGCAAGTGCATTTGAAAATTTCGTAGTGTTGGCTGTTATGGAATTCAACAGAGCAACATTGACCATTGTTCGTTTGCTTGATGGTCAGATGAGGAGGGCTATTCCAAGCAATTAATTTTCTTTGTATTGCTTTTCCCCGGTTAAGAGAGTAACTCTTAGCTACTGTCGAAGGGCGTAATCGGCCATCTCGTAGTGGTTTTATTGTCCCTGAAACGACGCGTTTCTCCCCGCTCGCCATATCACATTACATGCTACAAGGCGGACAAGGCCTGTGATTTATCATAGTCCATTGTATCCTAGCCACAGGGTCACAGTTACACTTTGGAATGTGTTACTAAAACTGAAGATAGTACTACGGTTAAAGTAATTCTCGATATATCGAAAAATGGTGGCACCACACGATGAACGCTTCTACCGTCATTCCATAAAGAGAAAAACACAATATTTACAAGTGAATTTAACACAATTACAGAATAAACAATTTCATTGTAAGTCCAAGCAAAACGCTGACACAGGGGTATATAAACCATCCATATTAAATGTGAACAACTTAGAATAAAATGTCCAAATTGTAGAGCAAAATAAAAACACGTCCGCACTAACCACAATCTAAAACCGAGAGCAAGCTAGCCGCCTAGTTATAGTCAGTAACAGGTGGCGATAAACTATTGATTTAAATAATATGAATTAAAATCTACTAGAAATGTGTGCACTATAGTGCTACTGCAGAATACTTTGAACTGAATATATATAAGTATATAAACCAATAAAACGGTATTGAATCAGTTCTACAAATTAACGGTTCACATGAAACAAGGGACGTTTCGGGTTTTACCCTTCGTCAGCCACAGTTACAAACAGGGAATGAATGGGCAGCAAAAAAAATAAAAAAAAGTAACCACTTAAAGTATCCTTAACTCTTTAAGTCCCAAGCAAAAAGCAGGGTTTGGCCCAAACAAAAACGGCCACCACAGTGCTTTTTTATTGTTGTTTGGAAAAAAAATATTGTTTAATGTTAATATGCATAAATACGAGTTGTTTAAAATGAAAGTACTTCCTGTGGGAAATGGCGTTTTGGGTTGTTAACATTGGAACAGAGCTCTAGACAGGAGCAAAAAATCCGAAGCCACTTAAATGGCTCCTGGGCCAAATAGGTCTAAACCCTGAGCCATTATAGTGGCTCTTGGGGCTTAAAGAGTTAAGAGCAGTTTAGCACAAAGTTACAGTTGTGAAAATAAGCCACAGATGAAGACTATACTGACTTAGCCATAAATTGCCACAGGAAAGAGAAATTTATGACACACTTGCAGAATTCAGGCTTACACATAGACACCTTTGTGCAGTGTACACATGAGTTAGACCGGAATGGAAAACATGGAAATTGAGTTCCGTGCTTTGGCTTATAGAAACCAGTGCCGGAAATAAATAATAAGCACATATTTTGAATTCACAGCTTAAGGATAATGTAAGATCTCCCTCCCACTACAGGTAAATGCTACAACGGCATGTGTCTTATTTTCGGGCAGATAGGGCTTGTGATCCTTGGTTGGAGAAAGTGAAGCTCTGAATTCAAACCACCGCTGCCTTGCGGGAGTATCCGTTTACGGGAAAGGCTTCGGGAGTAAACCCTGAGGATAAATCCAGAGTCTGAGTCCCTAAGGCAGTCTAATGTTGATTCAACATTATTCTGGCAACTCCTGCGATGTGGCTGGTACCAAACTGTATCGGCTACTGCCATTCCTTTGGATCTGCCTGCTGCATGGAGAGGGGGAACATACTGCATGGACAACAGCTTCATCTCCATATAACTGTGCCCAAGTCGCAACCTGGAGAGGGCACTCCAGCTTCACAACATGGGAAGTAGCAGTTAAGCAGCTGAGGGTTGTCACCTCAGGGGTGCATTCCCATAGTCAGTTATGACTGAAGGGGCTATTATTATATAATAAGACTTCCCAGCTTTAAGGTCATTGTGAGATGTGTATAAGGATGGATAAATAAACAAACAACACACAATGGTATTTTATCAGGCACTCAGTGAGAAATAAAGAAGTAGAAGACCAGACAACAGAAAAACAACAGAAGTGATAGGCTTACCGGGATTCGAACCAGGACCTTCCGAACGGCATCCACCGCCTAGCCATGGGAGCGAATTGCCACTATACACTCTGTCAGCTAAGCATTACAAAAATAATGCTTCACCGACAGAGGTCTAGCACGACTCCCCACGTGACCCGAATATGTACCATGGGACGACCCAGACTAATTATAGACGCAATCACCTCTGCAGTTTCACTATTAAACAGCATAGACCTGATTACACAAGACAAAGACCTTAATACTGTGACTAGTAAATGATAGAAGAATGAGAATAAGTAAAGGACAGAATGTAGGTTTCTGGTATTTTATAAACGTATAAACATATAAGGAGAGGAAACCTGAGGCCTGTAAACAGCAAATAAATAAACAAACAACACACAATGGTATTTTATCAGGCACTCAGTGAGAAATAAAGAAGTAGAAGACCAGACAACAGAAAAACAACAGAAGTGAGAGGCAACAGAAGTATAAGGATGGAAGCTACTTCAGTCAGACTGTGGTGGAAAGTTGTGACTGTGATAATTTTGTATTGAATGTCACTTTTGTGAGATTACCTTTTTAATGTTAAGTGTTTTCCCATTAAGAAATTCTTGCAGAGCATGACTACAATATATTTACTCATCATCATCATCATGTGACGTATTCTTTCCAGAACGTTGTCTCCATTACAGCTGCTCTGAACGCATCACGATTCTGGGCAAGTCGACCTGCATCAGCCAAAGACAAGTTCAGACTCTCTGTGATGTCCTGGGTCCACCGTCGTCTAGGTCGACCCCTTCCCCTTTTTCCAGGGACCATGCCTTCCATCACTGTTTTTTCCAGACTATTATGTCTTTTTATATGACCGAAAAATTTCAGCTTCCTTATTGCGATGGTATTTAGGAGCCAATGTTCCTGTACGTTTAGTGAGTGCAGTACTTCTCTGTTGGTCTTTTTTTCTGTCCAGGGTATTCTCAACATCCTTCTGTAGCATTTCATTTCGAATGATGTAATCTTTTTTGCAACTGTTTTATTGAGTGTCCAAGTCTCGCAGCCGTATGTTGCTACTGGGAATATACATGCTCTGATCAGTTGTAACTTTGTTTCTTTGCTTGTGCCTTGCCATAGGTTTATATATTTACTACACCATGTTATTAAGAATGTTTCTACGCGATCAGAATCTCTTATTAATGTTTCTCAGCCCAATTTATTGATTCTTTGAATCTTTATTTTTTCAGTGTTGTTGTTTTCATTACTTTATGAAGCACAGTGTGGACTATATGAAGATGTACACGTTTGCAATAAAGTTGTTTGTAAGACTGTGCACGTTTATTATAAATGTTGACAGTATGAGGCTGTACATATTTTTACTGGGGAATGTCATCAGTTGGATGAGGCTTTACACATTTTTGCTATGAAAAACCATGTTGTCCTGTAAACATATTATTATGAAGCTGTACATTACGTAGTCTGTGTGAGGCTATATGGATTGTTGACTCTATGAATAAACACTTTTGTGTGGTGAAACTGTACATACGAGGGCTGTCCGGAAAAGAACCGACCATAATTAATATTAGAAAAACCGTTTGCGCGACAACGATGTAACTTGGCAGCCAAATAGAGTGGCCTCTTATGCACATACATGTGCAATTTTGACGTTGCTGCACCAATCCGTGCGACCGTTAAAAGCCGTTTAGTGAGCACGTGCACTGTGTGGTCGGCGCATTCAAAATTGCAGAACGAGTAGAGCAAAGAATCTGCATCAAATTTTGCGTCAAGCTTCAACATTCCTCCACAGAAACTATTATGATGGTTCAGAAGGCTTTTGGAGACGATGCAATGAGTGCTACACAAATAAAGGTGTGGCACAAACGCTTCAAAAATGGTCGAGAATCTGTTGAATGTGATCCCATTTCTGGAAGGCCTGCAACAAGCAGAACACCGGAAAATGTTAAACGTGTACGGGCTGCAATGAACAAAGATCGGTGATTCTGGATCATAGCAGTAGATCCTCGATTCATCTCCGGTTATGACTTTCTTCATGAAATCTGGGTTATTGGTTGCGGTTTGAACCAAATCATTAGCAACTGTGGCACGAAGTTCCTTCTGCTCTGGTAGCAGAATCCGCGGAACGAATTTTGCCATGACACATCTCATACCCAGATCCTGGGTCAGAATCTCGGATACAATAGTTTTTGGAATTCCCAGATCTTTTTCTAGTTCTCGCACTGTCAGTCGCCGATCTTTGTTGATTGCAGCCCGTACACGTTCAACATTTTCCGGTGTTCTGCTTGTTGCAGGCCTTCCAGAAATGGGATCACATTCAACAGATTCTCGACCATCTTTGAAGCGTTTTTGCCACACCGTTATTTGTGTAGCACTCATTGCATCGTCTCCAAAAGCCTTCTGTATCATCATAATAGATTCTGTGGAGGAATGTTGAAGCTTGACGCAAAATTTGATGCAGATTCTTTGCTCTACTCGTTCTCCCATTTTGAATGCGCCGACCACACAGTGCACGTGCTCACTAAACGGCTTTTAACAGTCGCACAGACTGGTGCAGCAATGTCAACATTGCACACGTATGTGCATAAGAGGCCACTCTATTTGGCTGCCAAGTTACATCGATGTCGCGCAAACGGTTTTTCTAATATTAATTATGGCCGGTTCTTTTCCGGACAGCCCTCGTATTACTAACTGCACAGGGCTGTAAACAGTCTTACACTGAGACTGTATACATGACTGAACTCCTATTGAGCTGCTCTTAATTGAGAGTTGAACTGTCATGATGCTTTCCTCATACACTTTTAATCTATCCACAGATACAAATGATGATGGTATCATCACAGAAATTGAGTTTGCTGCATTGCCACCAGGTGAAGTGGTGGGTAAAGAATTTGAGGAGATGGACAAAAAGTGGCAGGAAGAAAGAAGAGTTGAATTCAGAGAGATAATGGATGAGAACCATGATGGTAAAGTGGATATAAAAGAGTTGCAGGTATTATTTTCATTACCAAGTAAATAACCATCAAGAAGAACTTTTCATCGCTATCTGACCTGACATTTCACATCTGGTTTTTTTTAAAGAGGTTAGACGAGATGTGGAAGTGAATTTGCGTGCTTCTACATCAATAGTAACGTAGTTTTAATGGTATTCTTCCTGCTTAAATCACCTGCAAAATTACCTCATTTCTAACATTTAAAGACATTGTTATTGTTATACAAATTGACATCATTGCACTCCGGGCAAACCCATAGGTGCTCAGTCTCCATCAGTATATGTTGAAGAGTGTGAATGCGAACTGTTCCTGTAGCTCGCTGGTTGTAAACACGACGGATGCATCCTCTCATACGTCCATCTCTACTAGCCTTACGTTTGATGCCAAATTCCAACAGTCTTAACCTTGATGATTCATCTATTGCAGTGTCATTCATTAACAGGTGATCATTAATTGTTCTCAGTATATGAGGGTGCCGTTTGTCTGTGGATACTCACATATAGGCTTTTGCTTGGGCCATCGCATATCTGGATTTAATCGACAGTACTCCAAGCATATACCTCATTGTCACAATGGGGGTATCTCGTGTACAGCCAAGACTATGCGCATCCCTTCATTCTGAATGCATTCTAGTCGTTCACATTGTGTAACTGACAGCGTGAGTATTCCCAGCCCATACTCAATGACTGATATGACTAGCTGTTGATAAAGAAGAAAAAGTAATCTCTGCTTCAGACACCGCGGCCATTATTTTCAGGGTCGCTAGAATTCTCCTGCATTTCAGTGTGATTTGCTCAACATGGTACTTATACGAGAGCCCGCGATCAAATGTAACTCCGAGGTATTTCAGCTTTTCTTGCCTTTCAATCCTCTGTCCATTGAGAGTAATATCTGGAAGGTCTGCTTTCACAATGGAGTTGTTCAAGGAGCACCACATCACGCAGGTCATGTTGGGATTGACTTTGGAGCCAGTTTCCTCGCACCATTGAGACACTTCCTGTAGTGTCTCTTGTATGCTATTAACCATTTCTTGTCGGTCAGAGCCAATTTTGCAAATGAGTATATCATCAGTAAATGTCAGTGTTCGTCACAACCCATTTGGTTGAATGGTGACAACTTTTGCTGTATAGATATTAAACAGCACCGGTGATAGTGGAGAACACTGGGGTAGTTTCGGGCAAATGAGCATTGAATCTGATGTCTATGTTCCCAAGCGAAATGCCACTGACCTCTCAGTTAAGCCAAGGATTAACACCACAAGCCTTACACAGTTTATTAATGTTGCAAACTTCACACTGTTATAAGCATCCTCTAGGTCAATTGCTACCACAACCGTTTCTCGCTTATCCTGGAACCCCTCATATACATCATAAGCAAAAGTTCGGCGTTACTCCACATTACTTTCATGGGCCTATAGCTGCCGCGAGTATCAGGTAGGATCTGTGCAGTTTCGAGGGGATTCATTATTTTTTGTGCTACTATCTTTTCTAGTAAAGACATACATTTCCTCAATATTAGACTCGTATAAGTGAGTTTAATAAGAAGAAAAAAAGGATATGGTTGAGTGACTTGGAGCAAACAACATATAAAAGGAATCTTGTGCAGAACCCAGACCAGCGGAAGTCAAAATTCCATGGGCTTCTAAGTGCTGTCAAGATGAAAGTAGACTTCTGTTTATTTTTCTTTCTGCATGTGCATTTAAGGTCATGGAAAAATTCCCCCAATTTTGTTTTGTTAGGCTAGTGGCATGTAGTGTTTCTTATGATTTCACCAACATCGTCTATTCACCTTCTTTGTTATCCCCTTTCCTTGAATTGAGGTCTGCTGGTGAGTTGATTTAGATGCATTCTGACAAAGTATCCATGCTTCTTCATTTTTGATCTCTATGCTAAGTTGAAGCATGGCATTGTGCAACCGGCTTCCAGATTTCAGCATTATTAAGTCTATTATGCTGTTATTTTAGGAGTTTTTCTCAGACTCCGCATCTTGTATGTTACAATCTTCCTTTCCTGTGTTTTAGATATCCACCTTGTCTTATAGCAAAGAGTTGGTATGAATATATTATTTATTAGCTGTTGGTTTGTTTCCGTAAAGGTATATTTCTGCCTGAGTAACAGAGTCATTTGGTAAGCCACTACATTAGCTTTTTAACATCTTGCGATAAAAGTAGACATTATACAACTTTAATTTCAAGTGCTTTGATGCCTAACCATGGCAGCTATATCTGGTCTTCAGAACAAATTCTTCATCGTCTTCATTAAGATGCATCCATTTTATTCCCTGTTGACTTAAGGGCTGCTACTGTTGTTTGCATCCAATTGCTGTTTTTGTTTGTTAGACTTCAGCTGCTTTAGTAGTCCTCAGCCGCTGTTCTTCTCCTACTAGATCTGAACAATTAGAATTCTGGCCATTTCTGTTTAGTTTCAGCTCACAAACAGCCAACATGTATTGCTTGAACTAGAACACATGCACTGCATTTTGTAGCTTCATAATTAGATATCTTGTCATATAATTAAATAACTTACAATGTCCACTATGCATTCATAATGTAAAGAGTTTCACTCCATCTTTTTCTGCCATTTTTAAAAATGTATTATGACATAGATAATTAGAATATTATTTCTATCTCTGCTGCTATTTCCATCTCACAGTCTTATACAGCACTTGGCATTTGCTTTCTTACAGAATTACTTGGACCCAACAAACCCAGTGCAGGCCAAACTGGAGGCAGCAACACTGATGTCACTAATGGATGATGACAAGGATAACTTGCTGTCATTGGCTGAGATCCTGAAACATTTAGACATTTTTATTTACAGCAAGATTGTCAACTTTGCTGCAAATGTTCATGATGAATTTTAATAGTTTAACAGTCATGACAGACTTGCATTCATGCATCACGAGTTGACAGGTAAAGTTACTGTCTTAAATCATCAATTTCCTCAGTAAGATATTTAATTTGTAGTAAAAGTTTTTAACAAGGCACCAGACAATTAGTCTTTGTGATAATTAATATATACATAATTATTAAATATATTAAAATATCTTAGAGATGTAGAATCTGAGCATTAATGAAAGTATAAAACTTTGTATAAATATGCCATACTTGTCGAGTACCTTTTATAAGTTTCACAAGCTCTTCTTTATCTTGTGTTAGAGGTTCTATCAAGTGATTTAGGAAACTGATTCTGTTATGAATAAGTCGCATTTGTAGAGAATGTCCTCCTTATGAGCTCATTTTTCATGCTTCTGCTACAAGACTTCAGGAAAAATAACATTATGACCAGAGTTGACCAAATAAATAATACACACATACACGTACGTGTGAGGCACTCATGAGAAATAAAGAAATGGGAAAACTAGACAACAGAAAAACAACAACAGACGTGAGAGGCTTATCTGAGAATCGAACCTAGGACCTTCCAAACGGCATATATACCTAGGGGTGATCCAGCCTTATTAACGATGCAGTCACTTCTATTTTCTACTTCTTTATTTCTTACGAGTACTTGAAACATACCTTTACTTGTGTATTATTTATTTACTGTTTACGGGCCTCAGGTTGCCCTATTTATTTATTTACAAACCTGCAGGTGTTTGTCAAGTCAAAACTTTTAACTCTTGTTCTGTTTCAGTTTTTTTGTTTTTTTAAGTTTAATTTAAATCTTAAAAACTTATTGCTCCCTGTTTGCGTAAGTTGATGATACACCTTACAGTTGCAAATTTGCATAATCCTATTTTTTTACTATCCATAATATCATATCCTGTTCTTAAAAACTAAACCTGATAAATCAAATGAAAACTGATACATTCAACATTTCGTGAAGGTTGTGATGTTGGTTTTGTTACAAGTCCAGAAATGTGTATTCAAGTTGGATCAAATTGCTAGATGAGTAATAACCAGTGTTTCTCAACTGGGGTTCTGCAGGAGATCATGATTGAAAATAAACAGGTTTTTTTCAAAGTCTTGAATAAAACTCAGGCTATATTTTTATTTATATTGCTTGGGCCTATGATTTTGATTAGCTTTACTAAACAACATTGTCAATAAATTTTCATGTTGTAAAAAACATTAATTAAAATCACTGTGAGCTAAAGATATAATGATTTTTATTCAGTGGTTCCGTGAGACCTAACAAATTATTTCAAGGGTTCCGCCACAATAGAAAGGTTGAGAAATAATGGTAATTATCCGCTCACAAAATGACTAACCACCTGTGAAATGTTAACATTGATATCTATGCTAATGTCAAATTACTACCAGTTGTTTGTCAATCAAAATTTGGGATTTGCTTGGCCAGTCTTTCAATTTTTTGTATGTTTCATTGCAAAATTTTTTGACTCTTGGTCTTAACTTAACTTCATTGTTGTGTCTTTATTAACTGGAATCCATTTCATGAATCAACCACAAATACTGTTATCATTTACAAAGCAGAACAATACTGATACAGATTTATCAAAACCACTCTACAGTTGGTAAATGGTTTTTTTTTTTTTTGTTTTTTTTTTACATAGCTTGATAAGACTTTTGCATCAGTTTGTTTCTTTTGCATTACTTTTGTCTCTTGATTCTTTCTACTGTCACACAGATCTTTCTCTGTGGTTAAGATTGACATGACTGCATCCTGTGTCATTGTATATCCACAATATTAAGTCTTAGTTCCTGTTAGCTGATCTGTCATATGTATTCTCCTGTAACACCAGAATTAAAATGCTGTTTGTAGTTTTTAAATGACATGTGTGTAAAGAGTATTTTTTAAATGACATGTGTGTAAAGAGTATTTTTTAAATGACATGTGTGTAAAGAGTATTTTTTAAATGACATGTGTGTAAAGAGTATTTTTTAAATGACGTGTGTAAAGAGCATTTTTTAAATGACGTGTGTAAAGAGTATTTTTTAAATGACATGTGTGTACGTTAAAAGTTTTTCCTATTTATTTATGTACCTGCACTTCTTCTTGTTAGTTCTTGTTTATATTTGTTTACCTTCTCTGTGCTCTCGTTTGTTGTTGTGGCTGATGAAGGGTTTTCTCCATGAAATCTCCTGTGTTTCTTTTGTAAAAACTTCTACTAGTTTCTGTTCATTACTGTTTTTATCGATGCAGGAACGGTGTCCATGCATGCATTTTGATTATTATTGTTTTTAGTGTGGGACATAATTTTCCTCTTAAACATTGGTTTCTATGTTGAATTGCTGAAAGCTATTTTGGGTTATTAATCTTTATTGCCATTGGTGTTTCTTTTGATCACTCTCTTTGACAGCTCTCAGCGATTCTTTTACGATCATACTTATGTAGACTAGGTTATCTGCACACGTGTCTTGACATAGCCACTTACTTGGATTCCTTCCTGTTAATTTTAGTATTTCATTTTTTTCTTTCTTTGTTATATACAGGTGCTGGCTTATTTAGAATAAATAAATAGTCCTTGAGGCACTCTTCTTTTCAAGTTTCACTCACTGATGTATACATTAGTTTTATTTTTCTTTTACTCTCTCATTTGTTTTTGTGGCTGACTATGGATTTTTACCAAAACTACAAAAGCCCCATGTCATACATTGTGTTGTTCCATTGTAAATCTGACTTTACAAGCCAAGGGCTTTTTTTTTTCAGCCCCACAATTGATGTTACTATCAAAACATGATTTGATCCTATTGCTCTGTAAAGAATGACTTCTGATATTGTGAAGAATGGATGACTGTGTTTAACAGTTTTCAACCTTACACTGCATTATATATGAAATTTACAGATGAATGTTAAGCCATAAGTTTACTAAAATGAGGATGATCTGTGGTGAGTTGAAGAGGTATCATTTATTATTAAATTGTAATTTTTTTTAATGTTGGAAGAGCTATTGTATAAAGGCATATTGTGAACTGTTGCAACTGCTTTTGATGTAAAGCTGCATGGTTTAACTCTTTCACTTACTGAATAGTTTCATGCAGCTGAAATGTGTACCAATACTCACGTGTGTGAAGTTAATATATGTTTTGGGAGAGTTATATGTAATCACTCAATACTGAAGTTTGATCCATCCATAATTGTAAATGTGCAAATTTTGAACATTTCTAGAATGTTTTGTAGAGGTTTACTTCTTCCATGAGATCTGAGTTTTCATCAACACTGGTTAAGTCTCTTCGCTTTTTTGTGTGATTTTTTTAAAAGCCATTTTCTTGTGGCAAACACAATACAATGAGCATCGATTATAATCTGAACTGAGACTGGCCATAGTTCAGGTATCTGATTGTTTGGATAACCAACCGCTGAACCTTGTTCATGAATTCTCGTTAAAAGAAAATACAGAATTCTATGAACCACAGCTAATAGTATAAATTCTGTTTTCTAAAATGAAAAACGTATGTTTTTATTGCTTAAGTGCTTCTGTTGTGTCAGAATTATAAGTTCCTTAGCTAACCTATGCTCGGCACTCGGTAGCAAGAGCCAGAAACTTTCTGTGAAGTTCATTTTCATACAAAAATGGTCCTGATACCATTCCTTGATTTTTTGCCTGTATGTGTGACCTCAATATCTGTCTCATATGACGATCGCTCAGTTTTCATTTTTCGTTGAAACATTATTTGAATCGTGCTTCATAATTTTTTCTTCTCTTTATTTATAATATTGCTTTTCCCTACTTTATAAATGCTGATTAGAAGAGTCCTTTTCTTTTTATCCCCTTTTAAAGACACTTTAGAGCAGTGTTTCCCAAAGTGGGTGGCACCACCCCCTCGGGGCCGTTTGGAAGACCTAAGGGGGATATAAGGGAAAAGGGGTTCTCCGATATAGCAGAGGTTCCAAACTGGGGTATGTTTGCCTTAGAAGCTTCTCAAGGGGTACTGGTAATATTTGGTAATTAACTGCATTATCCTAATGCCTAGCAGTGTTCGCAGGGAAAAAAATGTAGATTTGAGAGACAACATCAATGAGGCATGGACGAGATATGAAAGATAGGAAATTGAGGGCACGCTGAGGATGCTCTCTGAAAGCCAAGGGGGCCGTGACTCTAAAAAGTTTGGGAAACACTTGCCATATTTTATTGAAACAGTACGCTTCTTTCACAAGATACATTGTTAAAGTACTAGGCAGGATGACATTCACTCTTTGTTCAAGCCAGCTAAGTTGTGCAGCAGCCTCTCAACTGTACCATTAATATCCCATAACCTATGTTCATAACTTGACTCGTATTACGTTCCTCATGACTGACTTCTCCAGAATTCTTAACGTCTTTCACAAAGTCAGACAGCATGCTAACTAGCTTTGTTCTGAAATAAATGCTTGGATAACTGTCATCGCTCTACTGTATAGCATGTGCCTGTTTAGTTTTATTGAAAAAAATTAATTACATGTTTGTAAATTATTACTTATTAGAATGGTTCATCTTTATTATTATCAAATGTGAGGTATTGTCAACTCTTGGCCAATATTTTATAATCTATCTGATTGGTGGTAACTGTGTTCTTATTAGTTTCACATCAGAGTTTGTGATATAACTATATATTTTTTAGTTTAAAAAAAATATGTATAATGGATGCAGTTCTATTATCTGCTCCGGGGGGGGGGGGGGGGGGTGTTTGTTTAATGGCTGATGTGTTCTTGTGCTTCATTCATCTGTTACCCTTCTGCGCCCTCTACAGTATAGGCTATAGGCCTTCAGCAAATTCATGCCGTGTCTTCCTGCCTTATGCTCCAGAGGCCTTAAATGAATATTTCAGAATCTATCCACCCCTTCTTTATCTTGTCTTGAATGGCTGAGTTGAATTATCTGACTGGCTTGTTTTGAATGACTTGGTCATGCTTTGCATCACCCGGTTCATTTTGTTGAAGTTTCTCCAGCTTTTAAGTTTCTACATGATGGAATAGCCGGCTCCATGCCCAACTCTCATTAGTTGCCCACTACATCATGCCTGGTTAGGTACATCGTCACTATTCTTTGCTTCCCTTTCAAGACCTGGTAACTCACGGGTGGTTTTTGTAAAGGCTGCACCTGAGTTTGGATGAATTCATCTTGCTGCCCTTTCTCTCATTTCTTATTTCCCTGTAGTAGAAAATGATATACTGGATATAATAAAGCATTCAATTAAATGAGGTAGTTGTATGTTGCCCTACAACAGTTTTTATCATGCAGCACTCGAGGCTAGTGAAATATCTCATAATTAAAACATCTGCACAGTATTTGTCAATACTTGTGAATAAACAACAAAGTAAAACCAAGATGTGTGAAAATTACTTCTTTGAAGAAGTCTGGAAAGCTCATTCACATTTGTTTTTCTTTTCTACTTTTTAGGCAGAGTGCTGAAATAAATACAACATTTTGTGTGATATAGAGAGCTTGGTTTTTGCATTATATTATTTAAACAGAGTATTGTGCTTATTATGACACTTGTAACTCAAGCAAGCTATATGATATATTTTAATGGGTAATTATATGTTTTTTAATTTTAGCATTAAACACAAATCTAGCCCTATTATTTTATCCATGCTTACTTGTCCTTTCATGTTGTTAAAAAAAAGTACATTTGACACAACATATTTTAATGTTACAGTGGACAAACATGACTACATACTAGATTACTGCTTTTCTTTTTGGTAGTTTTTAATGTTGCTGATAATAGTCTGGGCCCCATAGCTGCCCATTCTGCACTTCCTTTAGATCATTAGAACTTCCACACCTACACTGATGTGCATTTTCTTCCTCCGGCTCTCACAGTCACACTATTTTTGCCATGTTCAGTCTCTTGTCATCTATTTTTGTACAGTCACAGGATGTCAGTTAAAGTGTGCAGTTTGTCCTTGTTCATTTAGTACTCAAATATTCCATGTACCAGATCTTGAGATTTTCCTACAAGGTGAATCAGCAGTGCAAGCTTCTCTCAGCTTTCTCTGGGCTGCACCATAATCCTCCTTGACAGAGGACCTTCTTTGATGAAGTTACTTGCTCTGGATGACTTTAGTTGTTAAAAAATTGTTAGCTACAGGATGCTCCTAACTTGTCTCCTGCAACAAGCATGGTAGGGTATGGGGTTACTGTTCTTTGTGCCCCTTTTGGCCCTGGTAAGACATGAAGATGTCTACACATACCACTATATATATATATATATATATATATTCTTACTTAGTCGTTCCTCTTCTACCATGAGGTGTAGAGGTTTGTTAAGAGAGAGCGCCATACTATCCTATTGGCTGTCTTCCTCCTGGCCTGGTTCCATTCTAGTCCTCGGTCCTTCAAAGATTGTTTAATGTTGTCCTCCCAGCGGACTTTGGGTCGTCCTGGAGGTCTGGACTCCTGGCTCTTAGTTTCCCATGCTTGCCGTGGTAGCCAATCTACTTTATATATATATATATATATATCATAATAATAGCCCCTTCAGTCATAACTGACTATGGGAATGCACCCCTGAGGTGACAGCCCTCAGCTGCTTATTTTCCTGGTGTTCCTTTCGAAGTTTTCTCCTCTCTTCTGCTTGTTGTGTGAGCTTTTTTTGGCCCAATCAGGTGGCACCGCAGATAGCATTGCCACTTGGTGCGATCAGCAGCTTCATCCTCCCAAGTTTCTGGATTTATGCCCAGTGCCCTCATGTCTCTCTTACACTCACCTTTGAATCTCAGCTCCGCAGCTCAACTGTTCTTTTGTGACGCGACCGTCTTCCATGTGGCGGATATGGCCAAGCCATATATATATATATTTATGTATATTTATATGTGTATATTTATATATGTGTATATATATACACAAGTATCTTGGTGTATATTTATATGTGTATATATATACACAAGTATCTTGGTGTATATTTATATATGTGTATATTTATATATGACCTCTACACCTCACGGCAGAAGGGGAACGACCAAATAAGTAAGTATATGTATATTTATACATTTATTTATATATGTTTATATATATATATATATTTTTATTTATATATTTTTTTATATACATAAGACATATCATCCATATGTACCACTAAATACAAGCATCTATATAAATAACTAAATACAAACAAGTAATCTATATGTACCGTACCAATAAATGCAAACTAGACATCTCCAGGTACAAAATCTTCATGTACCATCATGTGAAAATAGTAATAACAGCTTCTACTTTTCTTTTTGAACTGTTGTTTAACAGTTTAAATCTATTTGTATATCACCATCTTGTTGACTACAATAGTGTTAAAAGGGAACAGACATGGTACTGCTTGGAGGGTGATTTCTGCTACATGACTGAGGTTTTTAACTGCGTGAACTACTTCTAAAAATCTATTGGCTTTCATTTCAGCATGATGGAAGAAAATTATCAGGTGTAAATAGTGATTTTAAAGCTAGTTATCAAGTATCTGAACATCTATGCCCATCACCAGATGACTCTCCACATTCCACCAGTTGTAAATGTAATACAGTTGAACAGGTTAGGAGCAATACTATGGGTTAAACTTTACATAGATTGTGTAATTAGAAACTGACTTGACCACAGTGTGGTTATCATTACTGGAATAATATGGAGCTCAACATGTCTTGTTTTGTTTTGACTTAAATCCTCTTTATACTTGGTGGAGCATAGGGTCTTCACTACAGCTGACCAAGGGTTAATTGAAAAACCTCCTTGGTGGTATATTATATATTTCCTTTCCCATATCATTACATTTTAACAGACGAGAAAACCAGAAACATACTACAGTGGTAGGAACACCACCTAGCAACAGCAGCAGTAATAATAGTTCCAGTAATACTTGTGGTGGTTGTAGCAGTAGCAACGTTTGTTGCACCATCAGTGATACTTTCTATTGAGTCAGAAGATAGGTTTAGAGATGATCACTGTCAAAGGACTCATCATAAGCACTGTTTTCTGAAAGCTTGACTCCTCATGAGCACTGTTTTCTGAAAGCTCGACTCATCAGAATCACTGCTTTCTGAAAGCTGTACTCATCAGAATCACTTTCTGAAATCTGTCCACTAAGCTGTACTTTAGAAACACATTTTTTTTAATACCTGTCCCTGGTCCATAGCAAACAAACTGATATAATGACATTTACAATGGTTTAGCAAAAGGTTAAAGAACGTAAACCACAAATTGGGAACTGGATCTATTTTTTGGGACCGTTTTACTTTCACTGGCTGTAAGTTTTGTGATGAGCGATTACAGCAAGTGGGTCTCAAAATACACAGGGAAAAGACAAAGATAACAAGATTGCACTTAATGAAACACCATTACCAGTTATAGAATCACACATATCTTGGCGGCAATAGATAAAGCTAGAGGTACAGACAATAATTTTCAAAATAAGAAAACAAAAGACTGGAGGCGCTTTCATTGCAAATATTAGGACATTTATGAGATTGAAAGAAATCAAGTCCAACACAAAAATCAGTGGTATGACGAGATCACTGGTATGGAACTGATGACAAGAACCAGACAAAGACCAGTAGAACAAGAGATGAGAAGTTGCTGGCGATAGATAGGACACACATTGAGAAAACCTGTTGATATCATTACAAGGCAGTCCTTGTTCTGGAATCCCCAGGGTAAGAGATATCAAGAACACACGGAGAAGAGAACTGAAAGGTCATGATGATATGTTATGTCCTTACCACTTACAAGCACAACATTTCTAGTCTGACCCTGTCAGTGATTAGGAGTTACCCTGATTTTAGCAACGATATATACAATACAGGATATATACCACACGACATGAAGACATCAGTTTTTATAACATTGCCCAAAAAACCAAATGCAACAGAATGTTCAGACTTCAGAACAATCAGCCTGATGAGTCATGCAATTAAGATACTGCTCAAAATCATACAGGAAAGAATAAAAAGTAAAGTAAACAGCGAAATCCAAGAAGAACAGTTTGGTTTTAGACGGAACAGTGGAACAAGAGAGGCAATATTTTGCCTAAGAATATCAGCAGAAAAATATACAGAGGTCCAAAAAAGTATGTATATGTGCTTCATTGATATAAGAATATTCAGTAACCTTTATTGGGAGCAAACTGCCATAGTAAGATCTGGAAGGAATTATTCACCATACATAGACATAAAAAGAGGTGTCAGACAAGGTTGTGTGCTGTCCCCTTGCCTATTTAATTTATACACCGAAAAAATTTTCAAACAGATACAGGAAATACCAGGACAACATCAGTGGAAGATCAATAAACAACCTTAGATATGCAGATGATACTGTGTTGTTAGCTGAAAGCGAACAGGAGTTACAAAAACTAGTGAAGCAAGTGAACAGCATAAGTCATGAATATGGACTCGACATTAATATTGAGAAAACAAAAACTATGATAATTAGCAAAACAGACGATAAACCCACATTAAAGATGAGCGTAAATGGGAAAATCCTGGAACAAGTCAAGAGCTACGTATATCTTGGTCATATAATAACAGAAGATGGCAGATGTGAAACAGAAATCAAGAAGAGAATAGGAATGGCCAAAGCTACATTCAACAACATGAAACATATACTGACATCCAAACAGTTATCTCACAAATTAAAACTGAGAATCATAAAGTGTTATATATATTCTGCATTTCTGTATGGTGCAGAAACATGGACGATGAATAAGCATTTGGAAGAAAGAATTGAGGCTCTGGAAATGTGGATATATAGAAGAATGGGGCGTATCTCATGGAAAGAGATTAAAACAAATAAGGAGGTCCTAGAAAATCTGGGTATGAAAAGAGAACTAATGAGGGAGGTCAAAGTTCGGCAGTTAAAATACTTTGGCCACATAAAAAGGCATAACACCTTGCAGAAGACCATAACAGAAGGAAGAGTTGAAGGCAAACGTGCAAGGGGAAGACAATGCTATAAGTGGGAAGATAACATCAAGAGATGGACAGGAAAGAGTCTATCAGAGTGCACCACCAAGACAAGAGACAGAAGACGTTGGAGATCCATTACAGCCAACCTTCGTTGTGGAGATGGCAACTGATGATGATGATTTTAGCAAGTTATGCTGTGGGTTACCACAAGGGAGGTTAATACAGAAATACAGTTTAAGCTGAAATCTCCTCTTGAATTAAAGTTTGGTCTTGAGCCAGTTTTGTGTTTGCTTTCCTCTTTGTTCACTCAAATGTTATTTAAGCTCAGTATCCAGAGTTAGTGAAATGCTGTGGGCGATTGTCTCATAAGATACTATTCAATGGCTGACTACTGATGCTTGGTTGTTCTTTGTGTAGGATATACCATATTGTCAGGAAGGATATGAATTTATCTCTTTATTGTGTTTATGCTGACTAAATATAATGTATCCTTGTGCAAATGCTTCAGTAGTAAATTTCACTTTAGTTTGTTTCCCATTTGTCTTCCTTTGTCATGTGCTGATAAACCATATACTTACATTAGGTTGCTCTCTGTTACTGCACTTTTGTAAGCTGATTTTCATAACTTTGTGATATTTTACTAGCCACTGTATGCTGAGGGTTAGCAGATCTTGTACTGAGGTGTACTTAACACATTAACTACCGAATTGAAAAACACTTACTTACTTAGTCGTTCCCCTTCTACCGTGAGGTGTAGAGGTTTGGAAGAGAGAGCGCCAGACCATTCTATCAGCTGTCTTCTTCCTGGCCTGGTTCCATTCTAGTCCTCGGTCCTTCAAAGATTGTCTAATGTTGTCCTCCCAGCGGACTCTGGGTCGTCCTGGAGGTCTGGATCCCTGGCTCTTTGTTTCCCATGCTTGTCGTGGTAGCCGATCTTCTCCCATTCTGCAGACATGGCCAAACCATCTTAGTTGGGACTGTTCTATTTGGGTCTGCAGCGGATGGGATTTTAGGCCTTGACGGATCGTCTGGTTGCGGACCATGTCTCTTCTTGTTACTTCAACCACTTTCCTCAGATACCTCATTTCTGAGGTTTGGATCTGGCTTTTGTGGGTTGTAGTCATTGCCCACGACTCGCATCCATATGTCAAGACTGGGACATAGGTGGAGCGGTATACAGCCATCTTTGTTTTCTTACCAACCTCTTTCTTGCTGAGGAATCCACGATTTATGGCCTGAAAAAGTCTCCCAGCCGCTGCTTTTCGAGTGGCCAACTCTTCTTTGATGCCTCCCTTTCGGTCTATAATAGCTCCGAGATATTTAAAGTGGTCGACCTGCTCCAGGACCTGTTCTCCCAACTTAATCTGATGTTTTCTTTCTTCTCGTGATATCACCATGGATTTTGTTTTAGAGCTGCTTATGACCATCCCTCTCTTCTCCAGCTCTTCCTTCCAGACTTGCAGGTTGGATTGGAGATGTGCCTCTGATTTAGAAATCAGGGCAACATCATCAGCAAATGCCAGCTCCGAAATATAGACCTGTCTCATCTTCCAGTACCCCACTGAATACTTTCTTGTTCTCTCCTTACATGCCTTGATGACATCGTCCATAAGGAGTATGAAGAGGTAAGGTGATAGGATATCACCTTGTCTTACACCAGTGGTGGTCCTGAACTCTTCTGACTTATGGTTTGCTGTCCTCACATAATTTCTGCAAGACTTGTAGAAGCTCTGTATAGCATGAATCAGAGGTGCTGGAATATTCTTCCTTGCCAAACAGTCCCAAAGTTTGCTCCAGGGGACCCTGTCAAACGCCTTTTCCAGATCTATGAAACAAAGATGGATCTCACTCTTATACTCAAGGGCCTTCTCACTCAGCTGTCTGAGTGTGAAGATCAGGTCTTGAGTACTTCGGCCTGCTCGGAATCCGCACTGGACCTCATCCAATTGTGGCTCAGCTAGGCGTCGGAGTCTCTGCTCTAGGATTCTAGAGTAGATTTTACCAGGGACACTGAGAAGGGATATGCCTCTATGGTTTCCACACTGAAAAACACACTGAGGCCAAATAAAATTTTTTCCCCATTTTCATCCTGTAGGTGTTTGCACAAAGTAAGATGTAGTTTTCGTAATTGTTTACATATTTTTAGGAATTACACGTCGATTTAAAGATAAATGAATTTACTATAACAATAAGCACCATTTGTAACTCAAATATTGGTTGTTGCTATTTAACGGCTGTCTGATGGCAGAGGACTTGCAATATTTTCACAATTATAACTGCTTGCGCCCCATCTCTATCAAAATCACTATTTCAAACAATGTGCACACCGTTTTCACTCTTGTTCTCATCGCTAGATCTATCAGTCAATTGTTGAAACAAGTTTCTAGCCTATTCAGCCATTAGAGGAGATGTACACGCATTTTTAGTGGTCCTATCACTAGTTGCCACGGTAAACAGTTTTACACGATTTGGTAACTAACCCAAAACGCTGAAAAATATGAACAAAAAATCAATTTTCCAGTGTTCTACAACAACCATGCTTTGGGAATTTGTTTTCCGGTGGCAACTTAAAATCTCGAACCAGATCAGAAAGTGTTTCAGTACATTTTTCATTCATTTTATTACTAAAATTAGATTGACACTCTGAGCGGCTCGCGGTCCAAATGATAGGATTTCAAAAGCCGGTCCCACCGGCTTGCGGTAGTTAATGTGTTAATCTTGTATTGCTGTGGATTTATCTTGTTTTTAAATTACATATATTTTGCATTGAGGTGAAATGTATCTGTAGTGTATCTTGCATTGAAGCATGGCATTACTGGTTAATGTGTTTCTGTGCACACATCACTGATCACAATACATTGCAATATTTAACAGTATCAGTTTATTTACTTACAGAAATGTGCATTTTTATATGAATATTTGGGCACAGAAACATGTTACTGCAATGAAACAGTGTCATCCCTGCAAACAATTACTGTGTATGTTATTAACATAAACAGATACTGGGTGTCCCAAAAAAAACGTATATGCACTTTGATTGCTTATAACCTCTACATAGCTTTAGACAGAATGTTTTTTTTATTTTGTAGGGAATGAAGCTGAGATATGGTACTAGATCAGTGACAGGTCCAAGCTGTGCGATATACTAGGCAGGCGTAAACTTGCAAGACCCATTTCAATAAATTATTGTTGTATCGACAAGCATGTATTTGTGTACGAGGCCCTAGGCAAAAGACTTAAGTTGCCAGTGCCTAAAACAGCCACTGTACTAGGTGACAAATCAGCTTGCTTAGTATAGTGATTTCTGCCAGATGACAATACTTGTTTGAAAGAAACGAGCATTATTGCAGTTAACGTTTGAGCAATGACACCCTAGCTGGGTTGACTTTTATTCTTCTATTCCAGGAATGCATTTGCGTAGATTGATAGTAAAGCTTAAAAATGACTTCGCTGAACAAATCAGTGTAACCTGCAAATGATTCACTTTCCTATCATTTACAATAAGAAGAAATGTGTGGACTTCTGTAACATAATACAGGCACAATCACTTTGCAGATTATTAGTTAAGACATTTCATTCTCAGTATTTGACCATATAAATCTCATTCAAACAATGGCATTATTTAACACACAAAATATACTGGCATTAATTGTTCACGCTTAATGGGGTTGTAGTGGTCCCATTTTAGTTAGTCTAAGATGAGAAAGTCACAATACAAATTGTACAAGGATATACAACATGATTGGTTGTGGGCACACAACAAACATTCTAGAAAGAACACAAGCTGGAGTAAGCATACAATGTAATCTCCATTTTGCATGAAATCATGGGACTCCTAAAATAGCTCACGTAAACCACTATTTTAAACAAACAAGACTAGTGGGAGAACTTTGAAAAAGAATACGACCTTGAACTTAAAGCTATAGTACTCAAGTAGCTTCCTTAATTCTTACTGAATTAGATCAAATCTGAAACTGAGTGACAAACTGGCCAGTCTCAGATGTGAAAATTCATCAATACATGCCTAGTAGTCCTTGAGATGTTTCTTGCGACAGGAAGACAAAATGAAAGTAGTTGCATGTTTCCAACTTTCATTTGTGAATGCAATAAAAACCACTCACAGCTGTGAGGTCTTACATCAACCTCAAATTTATCACGCGGTGGTTTAAGAAGTAAATTTCTCTAGCAACACATCTGTACCTCAGTCACATTCTTCATTTTCCAGTAGCACTTTCATTTTCTATCACACTCAAAACTGCCACCAAGTGGAATGCGTCCAGTTCTAAGTAAGTTTCATTCCATTCTAAACTAACCATTTTACTCCACACCAACAGAGTAACGAAACCTAGCTCGTTATAGATATGAGCTACAAGCATTTAAAGTACACGGTTTTGTTTTGTTTTTGTTATTTGGGACACTGTAATACAGGTACCAGCAATCTATTTCTCTCTGATTTTTATTTATAGTAAATATCACGAACCAGACACACTTGTCTATTGTGCCGAGCTACAAATATCCACGAACAGACAATGCAGAGTGCAGTTTTTTTGTTTTTAAATCAAACACTAGACCACAACAAGTTTGTCTAAGATTTCATCAACATACTCATTATTCTCACTGTAATTTGTATTCAGTAGAATTATTAAATGACACGTGATCTGAATGATGATCATGAAATATATATGTGTAACTAAATGTCCCACTGAAATGTCTGTAACCAACATTGAAAATAAAGTGTGTGTTGCATAGCGAAAGATAAATTGAACACCCATTAAAATAGCATGCATGCCTTGCAATCTTTTTGTGGCGCATTTTGGGAAAAATAAGTAAATGACACGCATTGCACTGTGAAGGCTAAATCGAACACCCATTAAAAGTGCAAGCAGGCCTTTCAATTTTATCGTGACCACTGATAATAAGTCATGATAAGTGTGAGCACAAAGATCCAGTGAAGTTGAAATGGAATAAAATAGCCACAAGAGAATTAGACGTGTCATGCAGCATAAAGAGCACAGCATAATTTTCCTCATGTTTTGGTGGGTTACTTGCTATGTGTGTGTGTGTGTGTATATATATATATATATATATACGAGGGGAAGTCAGTAAGTAGGTTACAAACTGATATGTGGAAGCTAAAAATGGTATTTCGTAGTTTCTAAAGGTGTCATTAGGCGACAGTATCATCCAGCTTTATGATTAGCTTAGGTAGCAGACTGCTAGATGTCGCATGAGCAGAGCAGATAAAAATGGCGACCGTGCTTGTGGAGTGTACAAACGAAGAACAGCGCGCTGTTGTGCGCTTTTTTGGGGGAAAAAGGACTTCCTGCAAAGGATATTCATAATGAAATGTTTCCAGTTTACGGTGTGAAGTGAATGCTGCATCGTACTGTGGAGTTCTGTTGATGCTTCTGGATGCAATTCGAAGAAAACGCCCAGGCCTACTGACTAGAGGAGTACTGCTCCATCACGACAATGCCAGACCACATACAGCTCGATTAACTCAGGAGAAAATTGAACAACTAGTGTGGAAAATTTTTGAACATCCGCATTACAGTCCCGAATTGGCCCCGAGTGATTTTCACCTGTTTGGTCCACTAAAAGCTCACCTTGGCGGTAAACATTTCGCAGGTGATGCAGACGTTGAACGTGAGGTGCGAATGTGGCTGAGACAGCAGAGCACGCACTTCTATGCTGCAGGTTTCGAAGAACTAATACAGCGACGGGATAAGTGTATCAATGTTGGTGGAGATTATGTTGAGAAATAAAGGGGAAATGTAAGTGCAATAATAAATGGTATTCAAGTTCGTATCTCATTTTTTTTTTTTAAATAACCATTTGTAACTTACTTACTGACTTCCCCTCGTATAATTGTTACTGGCTGTGTGTGTGTGCACTTCTACAGTAGACTTGATTGTCAGAGACGATAGCGAAAAAAATTAATCCTGGTTAATCACCATGTGTAGGAAATATAAATTATTTTTTAAATTGTACACAAAGATTGAATGAAAAAAAAGCTTGTATCATAGAAAATTGAACAAAACAAAAACAAATACATCAATAAAGTAGTTTGCTTTTTCCTTCCATTCACCAAATGGTGCTGCAGATTTATCAATATTAATTTCTCAGAAAGGGTGCTGTTTTTGCTGTTACTCCAAATAATCTAGCAGTGCCGTTACTGATTGTTTGCTCTTGTACTATGGTTACATTTAGGTTTAATATGAATTCAGAATAGATTTACACTGTCGTAAAGTGTACTTTTTTCAGTGGCCACCTTCTTCTACTCCCAATTATTTTCTTTCCATTTGGCTTGGCACCCTGGTTAATGCAGTCCCAGATAATCGAGTCTACTGTGGTGTGCGTGCATGCGTGTATATATATTTTGAAACACACACACACACACATATATATATATATATATGGTGTTTCAAAATTATGTATATATACTTCGAATACATATAACTCACACATAACTTAACATAAAATTTTGCAAGAATAGAGCGGAATAATGCTAGATACAAATGAATAATGCCATTAAGTTATTACTTGTGAAGTTTTGTTTGTAGAATTGTCTTCTTCTTAGATCCTTAACCACCGACCGTCAAAGCAGTCAGTGGCCATCACGCCTAGTGGAGTCTTGTAGGGCAACAACAAATTGATTCCACTTTGCTCGATCGGTGGCCATCCTTTGTACAGTGCCCCAACTCTGGTTCATTCTTTGCATCTCAGCCTCCACAGTCCTCCACCAGGTTGTTTTTGGTTGGCCTCTCTTTCGTTTTCCTTCAGGGGTCCAAAGCATAGCTGTTCTTGTGATGGCATCGGGGTCTCTTCTGGGGACATGGCCAACCCAGCTCCAGCGTCTGCCAGCTATGATGGTGTGCATGTCCTCCTGCTTGCTCCGAGTAAGCAGATCTTGGTTGGTGATGGTATTCGGCCAAAAGATACGGTGAATTTTTCTTAGGCATGTTGTGTGAAAAGAGGACAATTTCGACATTTCCTTCTCTGTAACTCTCCAGCATTCCGCACCATAGAGAAGCACAGAGAGCACACAGCTCTGATATAATTTTAATTTTGTGCTTGTGCTGTATTGAGAGGACTTCAGATGTTGTTTAGGCTAAAAAAAGGTTGTAGAATTGTGCTGATCTCTAAATGCGCACAGTAAGGGACCTGAGACATCAAATTAAAACTGCATGTTTCACTATTCATTTAGTAACAATACAGAATGGCAGTCAGTTGCTGTGAACAATGCATTGTTGCAGGTCGTCACCACTTTGAACATTTGTGACTTTAAATGTGAAAATGTCATAATTCTATCTCAAATGATAATTGAGTTATGAGCATTCAAATTGTGTATATATAATTTTGAAAGACTATATATATATATATATATATATATATATATATATATATATATATATATATATATATATATATATATATATATGTGTGTGTGTGTGTGTGTGTATGTGTGTACTGCAGTTCAATGAATATGAAATGAGCAAGAGACATTTTATAATGCACATATATAAGACGGCACCCCAGTGTTGTCAAAAAGCCTGCAAGGAATATTATGTTTATAAAATATACGCAGTAAATATTTTGGCTGGAGTATTGTTTTTTTTTACTTACTTTGTAATATTGTGGCAAATATGGAAGGAAGGAATGCATTTCTAAGCAGGGTTGTGATGTCAGAGCCTGCTAGTTTTGGGTGGACTTGTAAAATTTATAGTATCTGAACCTTTTTCACCTACTCCACAGCCATGTTTGAAACCGGAAATAATAATGCAGCAACAAATCACTCAGCAGGTCTTCCTTCAGAGTGTCATTCATATATATCTATGTTCAAAATCACACAACTTTAGCATGCACTATTAGTGACTTCAACAACATTATCACATTTTCTAAGGAGTGTGACATGTCTTTTTAAGCAGCTTGCAAAAATTTAATACATTTTCTTATGATCGTAGCTTGTATATTAGCAGTTTTTATTTTCAATAAAATTCTAATTGTCAAAACTCCATTTCGGATCAGTTACATCAGCTGTCACAATCTGATTTATCCCGAAAATGTGTTGATGGAAAGTGATAAGCTACAATGAGACATGGTCTTAGAAAAAAAAAAAACGCAACTATGAAACAAACAGTTGTCATTAACATTTTTCAAATAAATATTTTTGTGCTTACTTTGAAGATATATAATGTCTGTTAAGCACAAGTATATGTGTCAGCTTTGCAACAACAAATTTCTTCTTACAGCAAAGAATTCTTGTAACACAAATAACTACTGATATTCTTTCTTCTACGTTTAAGCACAACAAGCACAAAGTGAAAAGTAAGAAACAAATCTTTTATTCACTTCAATAAATACAAATAAGTTGTGAAAATGAGGGGGAATCTCAGTGTTGTTCTTAATAACATAATTAAACCAAAATAGTGAAATAAAATAACAAGGCTTACAAATACAATTTTGTAATTAGGTCACATTTAAGAGAGAATAAATAAATATTCCACTGAAATAGTCATGTCCTGGGTGATAATTTTTTTACCGTACCATTTACTGACAAATTTTTACAAGGAATTCTCAGCCTCTAGGTTCCTGCATTAAATGTATCCTACAAATTTCAAACAGACCATGGGGTATATTAACTCTTACTATCCGGCAAGCCCCGTGAAGTGGCGCGGGTTTAGTACCAATTTTACGGCTCGCCAGTTCAACTGGCGCGCGACGGTAATGATAGCTAAACTAGCGCGTAAAAACGCGGTTTTAGCTCCCATATAGTAAGAGTTAACATCAGAATAGAAATGGTTAGGTAAAGAGAATAACCCAGGTTGAATGAGGTAGTTAAAGAAATATAAAATGAAAACATACCAGTTCTCATTAAGTGCACTGGATTGAAAAAGAAAAGAACACTGTATGCAATGCTTCACTGCAAAAGTGGTAAAAGAAAGCCACATACATGCCATATGTTAAGCTACATATGTTAAGCTACATCATCAATTTTAAATCAACAAGTTGTTACTCAACAATCACTTGAACAGAATCCAACCACAACACACTCCAGAGTGCCAGCTGTGTACCTACCCCTATGAAACTGTTGACTACCCACCTCTTTAAATGTCCAGCAGTCGATGATGTTAGAAAAATGCTCCTTCCTCCAAGGCCAGATAAATGGAACACCTTATATGAAGCAAAGCAACAACCTGCGAGCACATGTAGATAGTACTACATGGCACTGGGCCTAAGGGCGAGAGCAGGATCAATAACAGCAACAACAAGGAATAAATTCTCAGTTGAAATGTCAACAGCAGCAGAAACTGTTATGTTTCAACCTTTAACAATACTGCACGCACACATTTTAATTTACTCACGCTACAAGTGGCAGATACATCATGAAACAGTACTTCAAAATACTGATACCGTTTTTTAAAGACTCTAATTATCCCTCATTCTTTCCTTTAATCTAACCATTCCATAAAAGGTGTTCTTCCATTTTTTTAATCCTATGAATTTTAATATCTATATAGTTTTATTGAGTGCAACTAGAGTTTCTACCACGGGTCTGTATCAAAGAATCTGAAATGCTTGGGGACAGCCATGTTTCACAAATCAGATGTTTGTCAGATATCTCAAAAAATTGGCCCAAAGTAGCCCCAAAAAACTTTAGATATCCGGTACATTTCAGCTTTCGGATTCTGGGATACTGACCGGAATAAGAAATTTAACGTTGTTAACTTGAATCACTTGGGGAATGTGGAGCATTATTCTTTAGAACCACATCCCAGTTGTCACTATCTTTTCAAATTAGCCTCTTTGTCTGGTCTATGTGTATGTTCTCTATTCTTAACTGCATAACAATCAACACACAACACAAGCTCAACTTTCCTTATCATGACAAATAAATAGCCCTCTCTACAGTAATGATGTACCCTACAATCAACACATGGTTTCCAAGCTCACCTTTCAATACCATGACAAATAAATAATCCCGTCTAATGTAATGTTGTGCCTTACACAGTATCTTAACTCTTCTAGATATCCACTGATCAGTAGATACCAAATCAAGAAAGACATCTTTTAACAGAAAGCAAGTCCAGTTAATTAAGAAAGTTGTTATAACTTTCCTTCTATTATCAAAAGTGAACCTGGATTAGCGTACTCTTTTTTTTGGTCCTAATTTATTTCTACATCAAGGTGGAAAGGACAAACGATCTTTGCCTCGTAGTATTTGTCAATTTTGCTGCTGACTTCGAACACACCAGCTTATATGACAACAATCTCTAGCATGAGATCATAGTAGAGGCGGTTATTGCAGCCCTAAGATGGATGTTTGAATCTCCATTAACCAGTTACTGTGTCAGACCCTCAATCCTGACTGGGTTGACTTCAAAGGTCCAAAATGGATGGCCACAACATGAATAGAGAACACACAGAGGCCTCAAACCTTCAGGACTTGGGCTCCTTTGGTTCTACATTTCTGGTAAAGCAGGAGTACGTGCCAATGAGATAGCTGACAGACTAGCCTCGACAGCACCCATAGTAAGAACATTGGATATGGTGAAGGGACAAGTGCTAGGGACAATTAATGACCGCCTGTTAGATATCGACACAGCAATCAATCAATCAACAAGGATAAGACTGATGGAATTTGGAATAAAACAACTGACATAGCAGTCAGGCGTGTATACAACCAGCGTGCTACAGGAACAATCAGCATTAACACCCTTCGACATCTACAGAGGGAGACTGAGCACCTGTAGGTTTGCCCAGAGTGCAATGATGTCAATTTTGAACAATAACATACTAAGTTAAAGTGTCCGGTATCTTTTATTTTTTAGTCATCGGCTATGTCTTTTCTTGTTCAGCTTCATAAAACGAGCCCAAAAACGAAACCTGCTTTTTTTTCTTACATGTATAATATGCTTCTTACTGTAATTAAAGAGCAGATCAAGTGATAATATCTTAAACACTTTGTTCAAACTATAGGAATTTCTACTTGGCTGTCAATGTTTATAGCTGCTGTTTGTTACCAATGGACATTCTTAATGAATCTTAGATCTTTGCAGCCAATTTTTAAGACGTCTAATAATTTGATAATTTCCTAATAGTTTCACGTTGTTGAACACTGGTTCAGTCTATATTGTGCAAGCACAATACTATTTCTATTCTAGGGCTTCACATGTTAACTTTTCTCATAACATATATCACACTCTTTAAGCCTTTGCCTTCGATAAACCTGCACTGTTCATTCCGTTTATAATGTGTTTCTATTTTACTTTCGTTCTTACCATATTTCGTTCTTAACACCAAAATTTTGCTCAAGTGGTTGATACGTCATGGCCTCAAAACCCAGCCCCTGCAGACCTGAGTGGAACAGTCCCAGTTGTGATGGTCTGGCTATGTCTGCAAAGTGGGAGAAAACCCGCTACTAAGATAAATATGCAAAACCAAGAGCCAACCTCCAGGACAACCCAGAGTTCAATGGGAGAACAAACATCTGATAATCTCTGAAGGACCGAGGACTGGATTGAAACCAGGCCAAAAGGAACACATCCGATAGGACAGCATGGTGCTCTCACTCTGACTAACCTTTACACCCTGAGGCAGAAAGAGGAATGACTA
Source organism: Oreohelix idahoensis (assembly GCA_024509875.1). Classification (NCBI taxonomy): domain Eukaryota; kingdom Metazoa; phylum Mollusca; class Gastropoda; order Stylommatophora; family Oreohelicidae; genus Oreohelix; species Oreohelix idahoensis. Next base: position 361,634 of record JAMPIV010010334.1, on the reverse strand, counting down.
AGTAAAAGTAGGTACTGTCTGCCACAGATGTTATTCACAAGTTTTGTTATCATTTCTACTCAAAAATCTCCCACAGCCTCAATTTCTTGTCCCACTTTATTATGAGGTCTTGTCTTTAATTCAAGTGGCCTATTCCATCATCAGTATCTGCTGCAGCAAGTTCTGGTGGTCCTTCACAGTTGCTTTGGATATTTAATTCTGTCTTTTGATCATCACAGAGTTTACTACTTATTCTGTTTATTCTTATCCATTAATAAACTCCCTCCTTTTCATTCCAAGCACCCAGTGGATTTATGTGCTGTTTATAAAGGAACCCGTTACATGCCCATTGAGGCATATTGGGAATATGGTGTTAGGCCCATATTATCTTGACCGTCGGCACACGAGGGGTGATGTGGTCGGCATCACGCCGGCCGCCTTAACCTTCCCAGAGTAGCTCTGGTACCCATTTGGGGCTGGGTCGACCCAGGAGCCGTTTGTGGCCTAAAAATTTTTCCGCCTCATCTGGGGATCGAACCATAGACCACTGCGCTAGGAAGCCAGTGCACTAACCACTATGCTACCGCGGCTGTTTATAAGTACTCATTTATTTGCCAGTATGTTTTTTTTACTACACTTCATGCTGACTGACCTCTGATTCAGTCATATTTCTTTAGCTGTCTCAAATTTGTTCACTACTTTTTTACTTACTCTGCCATATATTTTACTACTTATTCTATCATCATTTTTTTTAATCCATGAATTGCAAAATTACATAAACCATCTATTTTTCTTTGCAGTCCACCTAACTGTTGACATTGTTTTGAATTAAAATTTGATGCAATGATTCCTTTAGCATTTCCCACTATTATTTATTTTATAGGCACCATATCATGTCTGCGAAGTCACATTCACAGGCTTACATGACTAAAATAAGGCTGCATGTAGCTTGGTATTTTCTGAAGCCTTCTTTGGTTTCATTCTAAGTATTCCTACTAAGGGCACATAATCACTGAAGCTATTCGTCCAAGGCACTCTTTTTCACAGATAAACTACATTATAGTGACCTTTGGTGTGGTTCATTGCACAAAAATTACTGTGTTGCTTGATTTATCCACATTTCCAGTGGCTTTGGTTATAATCATTAAGCTGTATGAGAAGGGAAGAGAATGGTCAACACCTCTCCCTAATACTTTTTTTTCTCATTAACATTTCTTCATTTCACTGGTTGTATTATATTTACATAGATATTTAGGACTTCAAAAACGTAAATACAATGTTATGAATCAAGCACATAAGAAAGTATAGTACAAAACTAGGATTTTCAAGTCTTGACATTTTTAAACACTAAAATGGTATGACACTTAGAGTAGAACAATGTCATAAGCCACCTCTCCAGGTAGTATGTCTGTGCTAGTTGTAGTGACCTGAAAAATCTCCTCTCCAGATTCACCAGAAACAACTACAATCTCATGAGTCTTCATGTGTTTTTCCAGTCGCTGCTCTGTCATGTATGTTACATCACAAAATGAGCACCGGTACAGTTTATCACCAGCCATGTGTTTGCGGAGATGGCAGTCCAGGTGATGCTGCCGCTTGAACGCCGATGGACACAGAGTGCACTGAAATGGCTTTTCATCAGAATGCTTGAGAAGATGAACATTCAGCAAACTTCTTGTAGTGCCAGCATAATCACAGTGCTCACACTTGAATGGCCGATAATTAGTATGTTTTCGATAATGGATGGTTAAATGGCTCTTAGTGATAAATCCTTCGCCACATAAATCACAAACATATGGCTTCTCCCCTTTGTGAAATCGCTCATGTGCAATAAGGGTTCCCTGCTGGCTAAATGCTTTAGGGCAAAATGAACATTTGTATGGTTTTTCTCCAGTATGGCGACGATAGTGAACCTTAAGGCAATTAGGGTTACTAAATTTTTCACCACAAAGCTCACATACATGAGACTTTTCCCCTCTGTGCGCCTTTAGATGGTATTCTAAGCCCCGCTTCTCCACAAATGTTTTTGGACAAATTGGACACTTAAACTGCAGGTCCTTGTTGTGAAGCTTAAAGTGGTCATCTAGTCCCTTCTTGATGCGAAAGCCTCTACCACAGACACTGCAAACAAATGGCTTTTCTCCGGTGTGGATTGTTCTATGCTTTATTAGGCCCCATTTATCAACAAAAGTTTTGTCACATATCTTGCATTTATGAGCTTCTGGATTTTTGTGACGGTTTAAATGCTTTATTAAGCTGAGCTCCCTCAAGAAATTCCTTCCACAGATATCACATGTATGTGGTTTAATGCCCTGATGAGCAAGTATATGTAAGTCCAAGTTTCGTTTCTCAACATATGTTTTATCACACATTGGACACTTCAGCTGTTTACGTGGATTATGTAGTCTTTTATGATTAATGAGACCTTGAGGAAGGCGGAAACATTTCCCACAAGTGTCACATATATGTGGCTTCTCACCTGTATGAATACTTTGATGTGCGTCCAAAACTGCTTGGCTAACATAGCATTTGTTACAAATGCTGCATTTAAAGTCACTGCCCTTTTCATGCATCATCTTATGAGCTAGAAAACCTGGCTCCCTAAGAAATCCTTTACCACAAGTTTCACAAAAAAAGGACTTTATTCCTTGATGTCTGTCCATGTGCTTGTCCATTTGTCTTTTGTCTACAAAAAGTTTAGGACATTTTGGACACTTAAACTGATCATCTGGGTTATGTGACTTGATATGGTAATCTAGTCCACTTTTTAGACGAAAACGCTTTCCACAATGAGGACAGCAATGCTTTTTCTCCCCTGTATGAATACTCTCATGGTTTCTACGGTGCTGATCATGTACAAAAGATTTAGGGCAAAACTGACACTTGAAAGGACGATCATCATAATGAATTTTCATATGACTTTCAAGATTACGTGCATTCACAAAAGTTTTGCCACAAACAGCGCATGTTTCACGAGTAGCCACATGTCTCTGTAAATGATGTTCTAACTTGCTCATTTCCAGGAATGTCTTCCCACAATCCTCACAAGAATGTTCTGTATCATGCTCTATGTGTCCATTCTCAGCCTTATGTGATTTCAGTAGTGCACTTGTAAGGAAACACACCCCACACTGTTCACAACAGTATGGCTTTTCTTCAGTATGTAACTGATAATGAGCCTTCAATGAGCGGTAACTGTGAAAGGATGCATAACAAACATCACATAAAAAAGCTCTGCGGTCATGGCTTTTCTTTCCTTCATTGACTTTGTGAGTGAGCCAGTGAGTGACAAGATCATGAGAACTGAGAAAAGATGTTTCTTTGCATGTTGAACACTGCAGAGGAACTTGAACATTGCCCTGGGCCACATCAATAATACTTTCTTTTTTTATCTCAGTTGTCATAACAGGTTGAGGTTTCAACGATTTAATTATCAGATCACTAACATCTTGGAACCGGGGAGTAACTTTTACACTACGACTACTTCGCCTCACACCAGAATTGTCTGGAGTGCTTACAAGTTCAGCAGCAATGGCTTCTTGGTTTTTTATACCCCTGGGCTCAGTTTTCTTTGAATACTTCTTGGTCTTAGAAACAGATATTGGTGACTCTTCTTGTTTCAAAGAAGCTGATTTCCTGGGGCTAGAAGTCCTGACAGTGGAATCCGTCATATTCCTGGCAGCATCAATGGCAGGATCAGTCACATTTTCATGTGTGACACTGAAGTCACCATTCAAAGTTTCTGCAGTCATTGCTTCATTCTCCATTTTAATTGCACTTTCTGCACCAGCACCCTCTGGTCCTGAATTCACACTCACTGCTGAACCACATTGTCCATTAGCCTCTGCTATTGCATTTTCAATGTTAAAAGTCTTCTCTGCATTCTTGAAACGTTCATACATCACAATGATCTTTGGCAGACATGTCTCTTCTAACTTCCATAATATATAGTTTAACTTAACAATGTCTCCTCCTAATAAACCACAGCTCTTAAAAAGGTTTTTTGCATATTCGCCCCCAGTGTCAAATAGTAATGATGTTCCAGCATTTTTCACCGTTACTTCCTGTCCAGTAACCAGAGGGGAAAAATATATCTTTGAATTCTGAAAAGTCCCATAAAAATTGTGCCAAGAATTGATATATGCATTTTCATCCATTGCCCCAATGTGTCCAATACAATGTGTAATTGTATTCTATTAAAAATGAATAGGTCCTACAAAAACATGGCTAAAGAATAGCTCCCACAGTCCCAGTGTGATTACAACCAAAAACACAACAGAGAAAATAAATGATTGTAGCAGATGACTGAGTGTCTCCCTCCAGTAAAGTCCTGAACCACACTAATTATCTGTATATTGGTTGTGCTTCATGAGTAAAATCTGAAAGTGGAAATTAATATAAAAGGTTGTATTACAGCAAAATAAAATGGTAAAATGTAGCTAACACCAAATCTACAAATTCCTAGCAAATGAATCTTTTATGGTGGCACAGGGTATTTTCAATTTTATTACTGCACAATGTTCTTTCTTTATGAAGGAATCTACTATTTTATTGTATTACAGTTGACATTCAAAAATCCGGCAACCTCCGGACCTGAGGAGTGCCGGATTGTTGAAAATGCCGGATTTTTTATGGTTAAATATGCTGTATATATTTAACAGAAAATGACTACCTGTATAGTCCTTTAAAGAAAGAAAATTAAAAACTAAATGATCTGCGATCGACAATGCACGATGTTTACGTTTTACACCACTTCTTTTATTTGCTGAATCCATAATGGGGCTATACAGCAGCAAATAAATGATTAAATGAGAAGGAATGAGCAGGAATGCCTGTTAACACGTGCAAGCAAGACCCAACAGTTGCATCAAATCATAAACGGCTCCAGAAAACAGTGGCGCGCCAACGCGGTAAATTAAAAAATGCACTCTGAAATCCATGCCGGAAATCTGAAGGAACCGGATTATCGATGGCCGGATTTTTGAATGTCAAATTCCAGTATCATACCTGCTATGATGGTAGTGTATCTTCTTGATCACTCAAAGTAAGCAGTTCTTGGTTGGTGATGGTGTTTGGCCAACAAATTTTCCTTAGCCACCTTGTGTGCAAATAGGTCATGTCATGGCCCACTCCAAAAATATTTTTATGAACTAAAATTTAAGTAATGACTATAATATTAATCATAATCGACTCAATTCTGTTAAATGTGCAGTTAACGTAGACATTGAATATTAATTACATTCTAGCTTATGAATGTCACATCATGTCTATATGACTTTATAACAGTTCTCTTAAAAAGTTTCTTAAAACATCCTCTGAATTTCTTAAAAACCATTACTGAAGTCAAAGTCTGGGTGGTCAATTATAAGGGCATACTTAGTCTCACGGAGCTCTCTGTCCTTTCTTTGTCACACATTCTGTCCTTTAATGAAGCAGCAAGTTTATATCTGAAGGATACCAGAGTGTGGGGGTATGAGCTGGGGGGGCGCAACACTGAACAGTTTCATAATTTTTTTTCTCTTTTGACTCGAACATGTCGGGGATATGTTTTTTACAGTACAAAAAGGTAAAAAATTAAAATTTCTCAACTTATACTCAAGTATATATGCAGTAGTTACTCATCATACTGACATGAAGTTTTTTAGGTCGTGTCTTTCCATATATTTGTATAAAGAGTCTCCTCAGCTAGCTATTCACACACTGGCAGGATATGCATGGAGGCATATCTGGAGTCATCCTTATATGACCACCAGCTATGTACAATGCTACAATATATGTACATGGAAGTGAATCTATGTCTGTGAGGCTAATTACATCCTAATTGACTCTTGAAATCATCCACACTTCCAGGGATTTCCCCTGTGGTGAAACTTGTTGAGAACCCAGCACTGCACACTAAGCTTGAAGAAGTCTTACTTAGTCGTTTCTCTTCTACCGTGAGGTGTAGAGGTAGCTTGACGAAGTCACTAGAGCTTATTTCAACTCAACACTTTTCGGAATGGCAGAAAAGCCACAGGAAAAACCTAGATCTACAGTGTAGATAATACCAAGGAGTCTTCAACTAGGTCTTGGCTGCTAAAGAGCGAGAAGCTCAGCAACCCTAGTTAAACAACAACACTGGCAGGAACATGGAATGCATTCTTTGCCCAGCAGATTATTCTTACAAATTACTTTGATATACTCTTAAAGTTCAATTTAGGCAATTTATCATGAAGATTATTGCAAGACATTTTGGTACACTTTATACTGTATCATGACCTTGATCATGGGATGTGTTCTTTGATGCCATCCAAATAAGGAACCCATGTCAGAAGGGTTAAGATTCTAAAACTAACCTTAACTCTTACCCCATGTTACTGCATCTCTGAATTATTTTTTGAGGCTGTATCATACAAACAGCCCTATGTTGTTGTTAATTTCACCCCTTTTTATAACCATCATGGAATTTGGAAAACACATTTTTTCATTTTCTAGAGCAATATGTAGGTCTTTCAAATTCTCTCTTCATTACCATGGCAGTTCAAACCACATATAGGCTACATAAATTAACACTGCAGCTGTTACTGGAGGTGAATAAGCCTACAGTTGTGACGGTTATCATGACCTAAAAATAGCCCATTTTAAAACAATATTTCACTTTTCACATAAATGAGTAAATCGCTGCTTCTGTCACAGGCTTGTAATTTATGTATTTTAGTGCATTCTTTTTTTCATGAATTAAAAATGAAGCAGCACAGACATTTTAAAAAGGTCATTAGGCCTAGACAATTTAGTGATCAAAATAAGTAGGCCTACAGTAGGATTCATTCTTATTCAAATTAAATAAAACTCTGTGTTGAGCTATAGGACAATATTTCCCAAGGGAATAAACTCACATATCTGGGCATTTATAGTCTAGATCCAGGTTATTGGCTGCAAATACCCTGTGGGTGTATCCACACTAAAGTCCGAGTATGTACACAGCTGGAGACACTCCGAATTTTTACTTAGGCCTAGGGCCTATGCATTAAAATCTTCGGCAACATAAATCACAATAGCAAGAAGCTATAGGCTACTGTATTCTTGTGATTTGTGGCAATATATTGGAGTTAAATATGCAGTGATTACGAGTCCACTGTATCTTTTAAATTAATACAATACTATTATATATAGGCCTAACACCAACTTGGTGACCAGACTTGAAAACAGCCATTATTAGGCTAGGCCTAACACCAACTTGGTGACCAGACTTGAAAGCAGCCATTATTAAGCGACATACCGGAAATTACAGTTTTTTACTGCACTTGTGCTCCTACCTGTTAAAACATTCGTAAATTAAATATAAAATAAATCTTTATAACACCGTGTTTTAACTTAATTAAAAATGGTAGGTGAAAGAGAAGGTGGTAATATCGGAATAAAGTTCTCCGAACGCTCAGCGGTGAATATGTGTATAGGCCTAATTTTTTTTTTTTTTTTTTAAATTAATGAAGATAAACAGAAATTCCGTTTAACCTCTGATGGGTTATAATTAGGATATACTGTATATTGTTTTCAATTCCAAATAATATGAACAACTGCCGACATGAGAAAGTGGCCTCACATTTGAAAATAGGGATACTCACAATTGTGCTTAGGCCTATACGTTAAATAATAAAATAAAAAATAAAAAACAAACAAACAAACAAACAAAATCAAGAAGAAACTATGACCAAGAATAAGTGGAGGGGTGTATAGGCTTGGTGGTTCTAGTTATATAACGGACTTTACCAGATATTTAATTGACTTTCATCTGTTTAAAGTCACATGCATTGTATTTTCGTACCATTTAGAATTAGGATTAGGGTTAACTATAGATTATATGAGAGCTGTGTACTTTCTGTGCTTCTCTATGGTGCAGAATGCTGGAGAGTAACAGAAGGAAATGTCGAAACTGTCCTCTTTTCACACAATGTGCCTTAGGAAAATTCAACGAATCTTTTGGCCATATACCATCACCAACCAAGAACTACTTATTTGGAGTAACCAAGAGGACATGCACACCATCATAGCTGGCAGACGCAGATATATATATACGAGTATATATATATATATATATATATATATATATATATATATATATATATATATATATATATATATATAGATACGGGGGGGGGGTATTCAAATATTATTTGATTAAAAACATTTGTGGGGAAATTATACATACAAGGCCGTAGGTACGAGGCATGGTACAAAACTGCAGACAACCAATCAGCTTGCCCCGCCAGGAACCAACCAAACGCTTTCCTTAAGCAGTAGAAGTTACTTCACCTGCCTATATAATCGGGCGAGATTTTATGCAAAAACACGCAACACCGACAGGAAGCTAGATCGACGACCGACTGAGGAAGAGGAGCTGTCAACCTTGATTTATTGCTTACCTGCGTGCATTGACCTAGCAGACGGCTCCGCTAGTCGAGTCACTGGCCTGTTTAAATCTTGGAGGGTTTTATTCGTGTCATCAAACCTGAGGTCGTATGTCGTGTCAATCCAGCTGCCTGGAACGTCGCAGGAGCACAGTGATTGCGCAGGATCTACCTCTTTAGTCCACCTCAGTCTTGGGTGGGCTAACGAAACGACCATCAGCGGGTGCTGTGTGCAAGAAACTAAGAAGGAGATAACTTTTGAGAGATGAGTACACATTAGTACCATTTCTGTCAGCATTGTGAGCAAAGTAACTGTCAGTGATGAGAAAGCGAGTTAGCATAGCAAGAGACAAAAATAACAGCATAGCTGATTGTCGTGGAATATTCTAATCCACATATATAAATTATCAAGTAAATATAAAGCCTAATAAATACATATAATAAATAAAGGAAGAAGAATGGTAAAGAACAGTGCTGTCACAATGACTGTACTCGAAATCCCCTTGTTTTCTACTGCGTATGCAAATTGTAACGTTTCACGTTGATATTAAAGGCCTTCTGCAACATACACGCGTTTCCCAAACACACAATAAAATGTGCTGCCTTTCTAAGAAAAACCTTGAAATATGCAAGTTGACCTAAATTTTAAATTCCATTCATGTCTTTTTCTACACTATGTTACCAAGATCAAAAGACAGATGGACAAAAGGATAGCGAGAAGGGAGAGGCAGAAAGCCGAACACTAAACACGCTTCGCGCGATACACAAATGCTGCCATCACGCGTGTAAGACTACATGCACTAACTTTTTTTCAGACGGACAGTGATAAAATACATTACCCATCCCAGAGTTAGGTTTATAAATCCTGAAAAACTCTTATTAGAAAAGATAACATTAGATGGGTTTACGGTTGAAAACATAACAGTACCCAGACAGCACATCTTCGAAACAGGAGGTAGAAAATACATATTTTGAACGCAGCCACGTAGCTCTTTTAAATTTGTATATTTGGGTTCCTTAGGGCTTGCTGACAAAGAATATGTAAAACGTTACGCAAATAGTCCAGGAATTAATAAATTATACCCAAAATAAAATCGTGGGGATGCCTGACAGCATGGAATCATTTCTGCTCATAAAATTTTTTTATAACGTGTTTGAAAAAAATCTTACGTTACAGAATTAGCCTACCATGTAAACTCCAAATTGATTGGAGCGCAACAAATGAAAGACTAACCACGATTGGTCGGGCTATAAATACTATCTTTCGTTGTTAGGGGAGACGTGAAAAGGTAACATTTTTTTCAAACACTTGTCGAAACGTGGCCTCATTGGCTAGACTCGCTGATATACTCACTTAGGAGCGTTAGTTCGAGACCACTAGTGCAAATAATCTTGATAAAGCAACAGTGCGTTGAAGCCAGCTCATATTTGTGTTAAATAAAAGCCTGGAACATAAGCAGATGGGAATTTGTGCCAGTAATTGTGCCAGAATTCATTGCTAATCAACGTATCTGTGTTTATTTCCATGAAATTGTGGGACCGTGGTCTTGATGGTACTGAGCAGCACCTGGTCAGAGCTTTGCTGAATCCAGAGTCGGACAGCATACTCCTTGGTCTTTTTAGCTATCAGTGAGGTGTCTCCAGAGCCCAGAGGAGAATTCGAGCAGAGGAGTCCTTCCCTGCCGCCATCACGCAAGATAAGCTGATTTGGCCAGCTGAGCTCAACATTATGTCCCCTCATCTTGAAATGACTTTGTAAAAATAACATTCAGAGGGGAATTTAATTGTCTTAATATCAGGAACTGAGAACATCTCCAATACTAGTCCCAAAAGACAAACTATTGAAGTCATGATGACAAATACCAACAGAGCTTGAACAAAACAAAACCAGTATTACCTCATATTACCACTACACAACTGACACACATAGGATATTTTAATAATATATGTCACTACAATATTCATATTGATAAAGTCTGTACATATACTTGTAATTAAAATTGATTGTGATTCCTGGTTCCTTTGTATTTGAATCAGGACACATATACCTTTATGATAACCATGAATACATATTGTTATTTGAAAAGTTATCAGTGACTCCTTAAGATATTCTCATAGAGTGTTATATGTATGTGAGTGTCACAGTGTTGTCAAGAGTAGTGGATTAAATTAAATTGTTTATCTGTCTGTTGTTGTGACTTACACTTCATCATACACATACCCTAGACACATAACGTAGTCATCACACTATTCCAGAATAATTCTGACTGAGATATATAGATATGTGGTAGCAAGTAAGGTTATCTATACCCACTTCACCACATATATTGGGGCCTCGCTCTTGGGATTTTGAATCTTTCCCTATTAAAAATATTGGGGGTAATTCACTTCAGGGAATATAAGAATTAAAAGGTATCCTTGGGTGGAATTAAATAAGGTTGAGCTCACGGTGCCTGTGTTGTCCATTAGATATATTTAGAGATTAAATTGTTGGTTAGACATTGTATAAACTTACCTGATAGACAATGGCGGACCTAGCCAAATTTCGATCTGCTGCTGTTCAGACTGCAAAGGAGTTAGGATTAGATGGGCAAGTTATGGTTGCCTATGTTACTACGGAATGTGACAAATTTATTGAACGCGAAGAAAGAAGGTTTGAAGCCGAAAGAAAGTTAGAGGCTGAAAGGGAAATTAAGAAGTTACAATTTGAAGCTGAGGCTGAGACTAAGAAGTTACAGGCTGAGGCTGAGACTAAGAAGTTACAGGCTGAGGCTGAGACTAAGAGGTTGCAGATTGAGGCTGAGACTAAGAAATTGGAAGCAGAAAGAGAAGACAAAAGATTAGCTGCAGAAAGAGAAGAGAAGAGATTAGCTGCAGAGAGGGAAGCAGAAAAGGAGGAGAAAAGATTACAAAGGGAACATGAATTACGACTAAGGGAGTTTGAGTTTCAAGGCCATGCTCCTGAAAATGGTGCCAGTCCCTTTGCCTCTGATGCTACGGTTACTCAGGGAGCCTCAACCTCAGCTATGAACTTTCATTTAGATCATTTTGTTGAGAAAGACGATGATATTGAGAGCTATATAAATAGATATGAACTATTAGCTACCACATATGGGTTAGAGAGAGAAAGGTGGAGCTTAAAGTTATCTCAGGGACTTCGTGGGGCAGCTTATGAAGTTTTTGCAAAAATGAGCAGAGGTGATCAGGAAAATTATGATATGCTAAAGCAGGCTCTTTTGTTAAGATATGAAAAGAATGCTGAATTTTATAGGAAAAAATTTAGGAATGCTAAACTACTGTCAGGTGAAACCTATCACCAGTTCTCTGCACGAATAGAGACATACTTGGAGAAATGGACTTCTCTGGGGAAAACCCAAGATCTTAAGGAAATGGTCCTTATAGAGCAATTAAGAGAGTCCATGGCTCCAGACCTGAGAAAGTTTCTCATGGAACAAGGTGCAGAGAGGCTGGATGAGTTGCTAAATGTTGCTGAAAGGTATCAAGCAGCTCAAGCAGAGGTAACAGGTAATAAAAAGAAACAAGTGGATAACTTTAGGGCACCACAGAACTTTAATAAATTTGATCCTAGGGATCAACACAAAGGTAAGCACCAGTCTGATAGGCCACGGTATGAAAATAAAAATAAATTCCCACAATTCGATGAAAGGAAATATGATGAAAGAAAATCTTTCAACCAAGGAAAAAGGTGGTGTAAAAATTGTAAGATGAACAATCATGACACTGACCATTGTAGAAGGAAACCTCCTCATTTTGCTGCTATGACATCGGGGAAAAAGGAAAAGAAGGGCAAACCTGAAGAATTACAGGAACCATACCACCCCCCAGTGTGTGAAGATGTCATCTGTAATGGTGTCACTATAAGATGTTTATATGATACCGGTTTAGATTACGATTCCGTTGTGAGTTCTCACCTGGTGCAGGCCGATCAATACACCACGGAAACAGTGGAGATTCAAACTGCAACCAAGGATGTAGCTACCATGACACTTCCCGTCGCCCGAATAAAAGTGAAAACGCGATATGTGGAAGGAATCATAAAAGCAGCAGTGATAAATGAGCCAATCTACCCTCTAATATTGGGGTGTAGATATGTCTTCTTGGGGAATCCCAAGAGACCTGTGATATTGGCAACAGTGCAGACCAGATCACAGACAAAGAAGGAGGAGGATAATCCCATAAATACTCACCCAGATGAGATGAGGAAGGCACAGGCTGAGGACAAAACACTCAAGCCATGTTTCAAGAAGTTGCCCAAATCTCATACACCTCCAGGCAAGGGAGAGTTTTATATGAAGAATAAACTGATATATAGGAAGGCTGGATCTGAATCCAATGGTCACGGACAGCTGGTCCTTCCCACTTCATATAGGACTAAAGTGTTGGAACTAGGGCATGCGATTCCCTTCAGTGGTCATATGGGAATCAGCGCAACAGGACAGCGAATAGCTTGTCACTATTTCTGGCCAGGAATAACTGAAGATATCAAACGATATGTAAAATCCTGTCCAGAGTGCCAACGAGTAGCACCTAAACATTGGACTGCACCAGCAACTCTGGGGGAAATGCCCATAGTGGGAACACCCTTTGAGAGAGTTGCAGTGGATCTTGTGGGACCTCTCACCCGAACCAAGAGAAGGAACAGCTACATTCTGACTCTGGTGGACACTTGTTCTATGTGGGGAGAGGCAGTAGCCCTGTCATCGATTGATTCAAAACATGTGGCAGAGGCATTGCTCACAATTTTCACAAGGTTAGGCTTTCCCAATCAAATCTTGACTGATAATGGCTCTCAGTTCAAGGGGAAACTAACGGAAGAAGTTTTCAGGATCTTCCAGGCCAAACACTTCCATTGTAGTGTGTATCATCCCCAAGGGAACGGCCAAGTGGAAAGATTTAACGGCACATTGATGTCGATCCTGAGAAAGTTGGCACACGAAAAACCAGATACATGGGACCAGTACCTGCACGCCGCCCTCTTTGCTTATCGGGAGGTACCCCATAGTTCAACCGGTATGGCCCCGGCAACCTTATTGTTTGGAAGGCCAATAAAAGGTCCACTCGAAGCTATGTTAAGAACGTGGACTGATGAAAAGGCAGAGGAAAACATTACATCTTCATACCAATATGTGAATGAGCTGACCACTCGGTTAAAAACTGGCTGGAAACTTGCCAATGAAAATTTGAAACAAGCCAGGAAGAAACATGCTGCCTATTATAACAGGAAGGCGAAGGACAGAAATTTGGCTGTGGGAGAGAAAGTACTGCTTCTTTTGCCTGGGAGTCAGAATAAGTTACAAATTGGATGGCAGGGTCCATATACAGTTCTAGAGAAGGTGTCTAGAACAAATTATAAGATAGATAAGAAGGGGAAAGAAAAAATCTATCATGTGAATCTCCTGAAGAAATATTTGGAAAGAGAACATCAGGAAGAGACACACTTGTTGACCTTGTCCATCGCCATGGAGATGAAAAAGGAACCACTTTCATCATTTGAATATCCATTACACCCCTGTGAGACAGCAGCACAGGTGAAAATCAGTACACATTTAACGAAAACTCAGAAAGAGAGAGTGCAACAGGTTCTAAATAATCATGCAGAGGTGTTAACAGACCGACCAGGGCATACAAACCTATTGGAATATGATATGAAACTAATAGACTCCACACCTGTCTGTATGAAACCATATTCGATTCCGTTTGCTAAGGAGAAAGCTTTGAAGGAAGAGATAGACTATCTGTTGAAGGAAGGAATTATTTCGCACAGTGAATCTTCGTATAGTTCCGGTGTTGTACTCTTAAGGAAGCCCTCTGGAGAACATAGACTCTGTATAGATTACAGGAGACTGAATGCTATTACAGAAGGACAGGTGGATCCATTGCCGGATACAAATCAGCTGTTTGCCAGACTAAATAAAGCTAAATATTTCTCAAAAGTGGATCTGAGTAAAGGATACTATCAGATTCCAGTGAAGCCTGAGGTTAGACCATACCTAGCTTTTAGTACCTCAGAAGGACACTATGAGTTTAATAGATTGCCATTTGGATTGAAGAATGCGCCTAGTGTCTTCTCTAGAATGATGAGAAAATTATTGGATCCTCTGAATAATCCCTGTATAACAAATTTTATGGATGATATCCTTATAGCAACAGAAACATTTGAGGAACACATTGACTCTCTGAACATGCTGTTTAATCGACTTAGGGAGGCAAATTTAACAGCCCGACCAACCAAATGTTGCGTTGGATGTAAAGAATTGGAATTTTTGGGACACACAGTTTATCAGGGAAACATGACCCCTGACCCAAAGAATTTAGAGAAACTACCGAAAACCCCGAGACCACAAACCAAGAAGGACGTGAGATCCTTTGTCTCATTATGTGGTTTCTACCAGAAGTATATCAAAAACTTTAATTCCATATGTGCACCGTTAACTGAATTGACACGTAAAGGACATCCAGATCGCATTACATGGACACCACAATGTGAAATGACTTACCAAGAATTGAAGGAAAAGCTCACAAGTAAACCCATTTTGAAATTACCTGACTTAAGTCAAGAATTCATTGTAAGGACGGATGCCAGTAATATTGGGCTAGGAGCAACTCTACTACAGAAATCAGATGCATTGGATGGGGAATTAAGCCCAGTGGCATATGCTAGCAGAAAGTTGAATAAAGCTGAAATCAACTACTCAACTAGCGAAAAAGAATGTCTTGCAGTAATATGGGCGATAAAGAAATTCAATATTTATCTATATGGGAAGGCATTTAAGTTGCAAACAGACCACAAACCGTTATCGTTTCTAGCACAGGCTAAGCATGAGAACTCTAGGTTACTCCGATGGTCTTTACTTTTGGCTCCATATAATTTTAGCATTGAGTATATATCTGGAAAAACCAATTTGGGAGCGGATTTTTTAAGCCGCCATCCGTGTGATGAGAATCACCGTAAACCCCAGAAATAATAATAAATTTCTCTATGTGAATATAGAATAAAGGACTGACATATAATGTCTGTTTTAAGAGGGGAGGTGTCGTGGAATATTCTAATCCACATATATAAATTATCAAGTAAATATAAAGCCTAATAAATACATATAATAAATAAAGGAAGAAGAATGGTAAAGAACAGTGCTGTCACAATGACTGTACTCGAAATCCCCTTGTTTTCTACTGCGTATGCAAATTGTAACGTTTCACGTTGATATTAAAGGCCTTCTGCAACATACACGCGTTTCCCAAACACACAATAAAATGTGCTGCCTTTCTAAGAAAAACCTTGAAATATGCAAGTTGACCTAAATTTTAAATTCCATTCATGTCTTTTTCTACACTATGTTACCAAGATCAAAAGACAGATGGACAAAAGGATAGCGAGAAGGGAGAGGCAGAAAGCCGAACACTAACACGCTTCGCGCGATACACAAATGCTGCCATCACGCGTGTAAGACTACATGCACTAACTTTTTTTCAGACGGACAGTGATAAAATACATTACCCATCCCAGAGTTAGGTTTATAAATCCTGAAAAACTCTTATTAGAAAAGATAACATTAGATGGGTTTACGGTTGAAAACATAACAGTACCCAGACAGCACATCTTCGAAACAGGAGGTAGAAAATACATATTTTGAACGCAGCCACGTAGCTCTTTTAAATTTGGATATTTGGGTTCCTTAGGGCTTGCTGACAAAGAATATGTAAACGTTACGCAAATAGTCCAGGAATTAATAAATTATACCCAAAATAAAATAGTGGGGATGCCTGACAGCATGGAATCATTTCTGCTCATAAAATTTTTTTATAACGTGTTTGAAAAAAATCTTACGTTACAGAATTAGCCTACCATGTAAACTCCAAATTGATTGGAGCGCACCAAATGAAAGACTAACCACGATTGGTCGGGCTATAAATACTATCTTTCGTTGTTAGGGGAGACGTGAAAAGGTAACATTTTTTCAAACACTTGTCGAAACGTGGCCTCATTGGCTAGACTCGCTGATATACTCACTTAGGAGCGTTAGTTCGAGACCACTAGTGCAAATAATCTTGATAAAGCAACAGTGCGTTGAAGCCAGCTCATATTTGTGTTAAATAAAAGCCTGGAACATAAGCAGATGGGAATTTGTGCCAGTAATTGTGCCAGAATTCATTGCTAATCAACGTATCTGTGTTTATTTCCATGAAATTGTGGGACCGTGGTCTTGATGGTACTGAGCAGCACCTGGTCAGAGCTTTGCTGAATCCAGAGTCGGACAGCATACTCCTTGGTCTTTTTAGCTATCAGTGAGGTGTCTCCAGAGCCCAGAGGAGAATTCGAGCAGAGGAGTCCTTCCCTGCCGCCATCACGCAAGATAAGCTGATTTGGCCAGCTGAGCTCAACATTATGTCCCCTCATCTTGAAATGACTTTGTAAAAATAACATTCAGAGGGGAATTTAATTGTCTTAATATCAGGAACTGAGAACATCTCCAATACTAGTCCCAAAAGACAAACTATTGAAGTCATGATGACAAATACCAACAGAGCTTGAACAAAATAAAACCAGTATTACCTCATATTACCACTACACAACTGACACACATAGGATATTTTAATAATATATGTCACTACAATATTCATATTGATAAAGTCTGTACATATACTTGTAATTAAAATTGATTGTGATTCCTGGTTCCTTTGTATTTGAATCAGGACACATATACCTTTATGATAACCATGAATACATATTGTTATTTGAAAAGTTATCAGTGACTCCTTAAGATATTCTCATAGAGTGTTATATGTATGTGAGTGTCACAGTGTTGTCAAGAGTAGTGGATTAAATTAAATTGTTTATCTGTCTGTTGTTGTGACTTACACTTCATCATACACATACCCTAGACACATAACGTAGTCATCACACTATTCCAGAATAATTCTGACTGAGATATATAGATATGTGGTAGCAAGTAAGGTTATCTATAATACACTACTCTTAATAGATATAGATACCTTCACAGCTGATCTCAGTCAGTACACTAAGTCCCCTATAAATATTTATAACATCCCACTTCACCACACTGATAAATTGTATATACTTAATTAACAGCACAGCTGATACATTTACTATAAGTGATTAACAGCCCAGCTGATATAAATTTGTTTCCTATAATTGGAAGACTTGTAATATATATACAGTAGAACTCCATTTATCCGAACCCCATGGGACCGAGCATCGTTCGGATAATCAAATGTTCGGATAATTGGATTACATAATGTATCGAGTACATGTACACATGTTTCTAAAAATAATTAACCATCACAAGGAAAATACACTATAAAACATATTTACTTGTACTGTAATAATAATACCCACACTGTATTAGATCACTGTATCACCAAAATCTTTTATTACACTGCAGTGCATGTACTACTTGTATTAATTATTTTTGTTAAGAAGGAGAAATGTTTTCAAAATAACATTACAAACGATTCAAAACCAGGCGCAACTTACGTATATATGTATTTGCACAGATGTAGCCCACTATTTAAAATAATGAGGAATCCTCTTTTGCACCAAACTGGATAGTCTCCTTTTGGCTGCTAAGTCCCGCATTCTCTTCAACAGCAGAAGCTGTGTAGGACAGCTGTCATCTTCTTGCTCGTACCAAGCCATCGCTGTTTCTAGTGCTATAAAGGCCTCTTCAGGACTTGGTCGACGTTTTGGTTTTTCTTCATAATCTACAAGTACATCATGTACTTCTGAGGAGTCTTCATCATCGGTCTCTACATGTATTTGGTTTTCTTCTTGCACAAAAGACAACATTTCTTCGTCATTCAAAAACTGAAAACCAAAATCATTATCATCTTCTAGCCACATGTGTCCATCATCTTTGTTACAGTCCGAAAATCCGGGCATTGCTTGAAACAGTTTCACAACTTCATTTATACAATCATCATTTGTGTCCACTGCAGTAGTTTCATTTCCTCCTTTTTTCCCAAGCAATCTACTCCAAGCCTTGTTGAGATTATCTTGTGACAAGGTGGTCCAAGCATCAGCTAATATATAGCAGCAGTCTTTGAGATTAAGCTTTTTGGAAAACGCCACCACACTTTCTTCATCTTCAGCCAACAATAAACGACGCATGACTTTCTTCTTGTACATCTTTTTAAGCTTTGCTATAACACCCTGATCCATTGGTTGAATCAGTGCTGTTATATTGGGAGGCAGAAAAATTACTTTAAAATTTGCATCAACTGCATTCAATGTATCCGTCTCTAGATGAGATGGTGCATTGTCCAGTAGAAGAATTACTTTTCCAGTTTTCTTTTCTTGTTCTCTCAACCTCTTCACATTTGGGATGAACTGATTTGTATACCAATCAAGAAATATTTCACTATTCATCCAAGCACTCTTCTGTGCTTTGTAAAACAATGGGAGACATGTCACATTTTTTAAACAACGTGGTTTTTTGGCTTTGCCGATCATTAGCACCGGTAAACGATGACTTCCACTGGCATTCGCGGCTACCAAAATTGTTACTCTCTCTTTGCACTTTTTAAACCCAGGGGCAGCTGCTTCGCGCTGAGATGCAAGTGATTTTTGAGGCAATAATTTCCAGTATAAGCCAGTCTCATCGGCATTATACACATCATCGAGTGAATAACCTTCTTCTTCCAAAAAAGCCAAGAATGTTTCTTTAAATTTTTTAGCGGCAGTTGCATCGCTAGATAAAGATTCCCCTTGAATCTCCAATTCTCGTATGCCATGACGAGATTTAAAGTTTCTTAACCATCCCTGGCTAGCCTTAAAGTCAGGAGGACCGTCAAGTTGATTGTTGAACTGAAGTGCCTTTTCACACAACAGAGAACCAGAGATAGGTTCCCCTTTGCTTCTTCTTTGCACAAACCATATATATAAAGCCTCTTCCAATTTCACATCTTTCTCATTTCTCATGGTTTTACGTTTCTTCGACCCATTTTCACTATCAAATTTCGATGCAAAACTCATAATTTTATCCTTGTTACTTTTGATGTCAGAGACGGTAGCTTTCCCAACATTGAAAATCCTCGCAAGTGAAGACACAGTTTCACCTTGTCCTAGTCTCTTGATAATTTCTGTTTTCGTTTCAATTGACAAAACATTGCGGTTCCTTTTATATGCTTTAGGCCTACTGGAAGATGCCATATCGCACAGAGAAATACTTGTACACCAAAATTATTCTGCTGTAGTAGCAGACACAATTATTTTAAGTTGAACTGTCTGTTTAGCCAGTGTTCTACCTAGAACGCACACGTACACTGGATTGGTAAACCAGATATTAACTGACTTTATGATTTAACTGACTTTCTGTACGTAAGCGACCGACCATTAGCTATCCCATTCTCTACAAATTGTTCGCACACATTTGAAGTTTGCCGCATCAAAAGATTCAGAATTTTAGTCTAACGTGACTGTGGCATCTGATTTTTTTTTTCTGGAAAAGGTGTTCGGATAATTGGATGTTCGGATAATTGGGGTTCGGATAAATGAAGTTCTACTGTAAATATATAACTATATGTGAATCATTTGTGAACTTGCAAATCCATTACATTCCATTGTTTCAACATCCACCCTTCAGCACAAGAGTAGATAGTGTATATACTAAATAAATAATAAGGAAATTGTATTTGAAGACTTGTCAATTTTATCATTGTTAAGTAAAATCTGTTTCCTTGTATTAATATCACAGTTAGTTACACAGCGGAGGTGGCAATTTATGGCGGTCTCCTCTCTACTAATTTTTCGAGATCAGATCATTCACAGCCGTAACTAATTTGTGATACCAGTAGTTCTCTCAGACACTGGGACTTCACCATTTTCTGCAGAAATTCTATTTCTGTAATTGTCAGTACTATACTGATCCAAGAGCCAATAAAAACCTCACATCACACTGGGGGGCTCGTTCCTGGGATATTTCTGTATATCTTGAGCCATACTTAGTCTATTCATCTATCTACACTCTATCTTGTGCCACCCATAGATAACATAAGGAAAAATTTTTTTGAGAAAATCATAATAGGATTTTTTTAACAAAAATTATTTTCTTAGGAGGAGTACCATTTAGTACTCAGTAAATAGTTAATGCTCACAAAGTTGCACGGAAATTATTTGTTCATTTAAATTAATTAAGTTTAATTATAATATTTGGATATAGTAAAATTACATACCCTCTCTTAGTAAAGCCATGGCTGATCTAGTGAAGTTCAGAACTGCGATCATGCAGATGGGTAAGGAATTAAATATGACAGGTGATGCTCTCACTCAGTATGTCACAACAGAAGTGGGCAAACACATGGATAGGGAAGAAAGAAAGTTGCAATTAGAGACTGAAGCAAAGAAATTAGAGGCTGATAGAGAAGCAAAGAAATTTGAGGCTGAAGAAAGGCGGTTGCAAGCAGAAGCTGAAAGAGAAGCCAAAAGACTGGAAGCTGAGAGAGAAGAAAAAAGACTGGAAGCTGAGAGAGAAGCCAAAAGACTGGAAGCTGAGAGAGAAGACAAAAGAATGGAAGCTGAGAGAGAAGACAAAGACTGGATGCTGAGAGAGAAACTAAAAGGTTAGAAGCTGAGGAAAGGAAATTACAAGCAGAGAGAGACCATCAGTTGAGATTAAAAGAGCTTGAAATTCAGGCAACTACTGGTAATAATGGTGGTAGCTCACCTCACTCTGAGAGTAGCACCAGCCAGAGCACCTCAAGTGGGGCCATGAATTTTCATCTGGACCCATTTGTTGAGAAAGAAGACGCCATTGAGTCGTACCTGGATAGATACGAAAGACTTGCCACTACCTATGGCTTAGTGAAAGAAAAGTGGAGTCTTAAACTATCTCAGGGATTGAGAGGTGTGGCCTACGATGTATATTTGAAGCTCTCAAGAGATGACCAGGAAGATTATGAAATCCTGAAGCAGGCACTGCTTGTGAGATATGAAAAGAACTCAGAATCATATAGAAAGAAATTCCGAACAGCTAAACTTCTTCCAGGAGAAAACTATCACCGGTTCTCTGCTAGATTGGAAACTTATTTGGAAAAATGGAGTAGTTTAGGAAAGTGTCAGGATCTGAAAGAAATGATAATGATGGAGCAAGTGAAAGAGTCCATGCCGCAAGAAATGAGGAAGTTTATCATGGAACAAGGAGCAGAGAGATTGGAAGATATTGTAACTGTTGCTGAGAGATATCAAGCAGCTCAGGCAGAATTATTAGGAAACAGGAAGAAGAAGGGTGAAAACTTCAAATCATCACAAAACTATACCAAATATGAACAAAAGGACCATACCACAAGAAACAAACAAAGATTTGACCAAAAGGACAAATACCCTCTAAGATCGGATAAGACACCTTACCGGAAGGAAGGAAAGTGGTGTAAAACTTGTCTAATGAGTAACCACAATACTGCAGACTGCAGAAGGAACAACCCTCCTTATTACGCTGCGTGTCTCACAACAGGGAACAAGGGAAGGAAGGAACTGGCAGTTAGTCAGAATGACCTCCATCATCCCCCTGTCTGTGAGGAAGTGACATGTAATGGCACTAAAATTCAGTGCTTATATGATTCAGGTTTGGAATTCGACTCAGTCGTGAGTGCAAACCTAGTGCACCCTGACCAACTTACCACAGAAACAGTGGACATACAAGGGGCAATGCATGGAACCGGCACCATGACACTTCCCATAGCAAGGATCAACGTGAGAACTCGCTATGTGGAAGGAGTGATAAGAGCAGCAGTAAGTGATGATCCTATATATCCGCTGGTAATAGGATGTAAATATGTCTTTTTGGGTGACCAAATAAAACCTGTTGTCATGGCAGCAAACCATACCAGGTCGAGCACCAAAAAGAAGGAGGGAGATCCTATAAACATTCATCGTACAAAGATGAAAAAGGCTCAAACAGCAGACAGCACATTGAAGCCTTGTTTTGGCAAATTGCCAAAGGCCCATAACCCTCCAGAGAAAGGAGACTACTACAGTTGACATTTAAAAATCCGGCCATCGATAATCCGGTTCCTTCAGTTTTCCGGAATGGATTTCGGAGCGCATTTTTTAATTTACCTCGTTGGCGCGCCACTGTTTTCTGGAGCAGTTTATGTTTTGATGCAGCTGTTTGGGTCTTGCTTGCACGTGTTAACAGACATTCCTGCTCATTCCTTCTCATTTAATCATTTATTTGCTGCTGTATAGCCCCATTATGGATTCAGCAAATAAAAGAAGTGGTGTAAAACGTAAACATTTAATTTTCTTTCTTTAAAGGACTGTACAGGTAGTCATTTTCTGTTAAATATATAAAACATACATAACCAAAAAAAATCCGGCATTTTCAACAATCCGGCACTCCTCAGGTCCGGAGGTTGCCGGATTTTTGAATGTCAACTGTATATGGAAAATAGCTTACTCTACAGACAAGCTGGAAAAGGACCTAAAGGGCATGGACAGCTGGTAGTGCCAAAATTCTACAGGGAGGAAATTATGGAGCAAGAGCATGCTACATCACGCAGTGGTCACAGAGGAAAAGGGGCACTGGTCAAAATATAGCATTGTGATATTACTGGCCAGGAATAATTGAAGACATAAGTCGGTATATGAAATCCTGTTCAGAATGTAACCAGGTAACCTCATTCAGAATCGTAGACCAGTTACAGGACCTAGGGAAGCATTGTTGCGGACGTAGGCCCACAAAGAAAATACACAAGAGAAAACAACAGGTAGATGCAGTGATAAAGAGAAAACAAAATCACAACAAGTCTACTATTACACCAGTAACCATGGCAACTCTCCGTATTGTACAGAGAGGGGACGAGAGACATCCCACCCCGACTAGATATTTGTCGGAACACCATGGCCTGGATCATTTGGAAAATTTGGTTAGTCAGCAACCAGTATTAAAAAAGCTGCAGAAACAAACCCGAACCATAGGAGGTAGGAACCAGGGCTGTACCAAACAGTTAATGGAGATAGGCCCCACTTCGGTATACTGCCCCTTACAATAGAAATAGGTGTGGGTCCGGCAACGTTGTTGAATTGCTGTCCCCATACACAGTCCACTGGAAGCATTGCTGCGGACATGGACTGAACAGTAGCAAGCACAAGCACTCAAGGATGAGATTGACTATCTCTTAAAGGAGAACATTATCTCGAAGTCAGACTCTCCCTATAGCTCAAGTGTGGTGCTATTAAGGAAGCCTAGTGGTGAACACAGGTTATGTATTTACTACAAGAAGCTATATGCTATCACAGAATCTCAGGTGGATCCATTACCTGACACCAACCAGCTGTTCTCTACACTGAGTAAGGCTAGGTATTTATCGAAGGTAGATCTAAGCAAGGGATACTAGCAAATACCAGTGAAACCAGAAGTTAGGAAAATGCTGGCATTTAGTACATCAGACGGACACTACGAGTTTAATGTACTACCCTTTGGGCTGAAAAATGCTCCAAGTATCTTTTCAAGAATAATGAGGAAATTATTGGAACCTCTACACAATCCCCATATCACTAACTTTATGGATGACATTCTTGTTGCTACAAACACATTTAAAGAGCATATAGTAGCGCTCTCCATGTTGTTTGACAGACTGAGAGAAACTGGATTGACTGCACGTCCAACCAAGTGCTATATCAGTTGTAAGGAGTTGGAATTCCTAGGTCACACTATTTCTACAGGTCATATGTCTCCTGACCCAAAGAATATAAAGAAGTTAAAGAAGGCACCCCGACCTCAAACGAAGAAAGATGTGAGATCATTCGTGTCATTATGTGGGTTCTATCAGAAGTACATACCCCACTTTAACTCTCTGTGTGCACCATTAACTAACTTAACGAAGAAAGGACAGCCTGATAAAATCCAATGGAATGCTGATTGTGAAAAAGCTTACACAGAGCTAAAAGCAAAACTCACCAGCAAACCAATCCTTACGCTACCCGATATCACACAGGAATTTGTATTAAGGACGGACGCTAGCAGTATAGGTATTGGTGCAACTCTCTGGCAGAAATCAAAAGCCCAGCCGGAGGAACTTTTACCAGTCGCCTACGCCAGTAGGAAGCTGAATTTAGCTGAGTTGAACTACTCGACCATAGAGAAAGAATGTTTGGCTCTAATTTGGTCCATCAACAAATTCTCACCTTACCTGTATGGGACACACTTCATTTTCCAAAGCGATCATCAGCCTTTAACATTCTTGGCTGCATCTAAAAAGTTAAATTCGAGATTGTTAAGGTGGAGTCTGCTTCTGGCGCCTTATTCCTTTACCGTGAATTATATTCCGGGAAGAGGCAATGTAGGAGCTGATTTTTTTAAGTCAACACCCTATTACTCTGGAAGGACAGACGCAAAATGATTAACTACAGCAGGGGTTTACACGTCAGCTATGACAGGTCACAGCTAGGAAATGATGGGGCTATGTCGTGAAACGAGTGTGTAAACCCACTACTTTGTTAAATCATTATGTCGGGATACAAATTTGCCCCAGCCAATCAACGCACAGTTGCTGAAGTTACGCCAGGAAAAAACTTAAGCCCTGTTTTTCGGATGTCGGTTGCGGCCATCTTGTCACCCAATATGGCGGAAAAAACTGAATAACATTAGCCATAAGCCCTGTTTTTCTGGGACTCGTTTCGGTCAAGGACGGTACGAGGCATGGTACAAAACTGCAGACAACCAATCAGCTTGCCCCGCCAGGAACCAACCAAACGCTTTCCTTAAGCAGTAGAAGTTACTTCATCATCATCATCATCAGTTGCCATCTCCACAACGAAGGTTGGCTGTAATGGATCTCCAACGTCTTCTGTCTCTTGTCTTGATGGTGCACTCTGATAGACTCTTTCCTGTCCATCTCTTTATGTTGTCTTCCCACTTATAGCGCTGTCTTCCCCTTGCACGTTTGCCTTCAACTCTCCCTTCTGTTATGGTCTTCTGCAAGGTGTTATGCCTTTTTATGTGGCCAAAGTATTTTAGCTGTCGAACTTTGACCTCCCTCATTAGTTCTCTTTTCATACCTAGATTTTCTAGGACCTCCTTATTTGTTTTCATCTCTTTCCATGAGATACGCCCCATTCTTCTATATATCCACATTTCAAGAGCCTCAATTCTTTCTTCCAGCTGCTTATTCATCGTCCATGTTTCTGCACCATACAGAAATGCAGAATATATATAACACTTTATGATTCTCAGTTTTAATTTGTGAGATAACTGTTTGGATGTCAGTATATGTTTCATGTTGTTGAATGTAGCTTTGGCCATTCCTATTCTCTTCTTGATTTCTGTTTCACATCTGCCATCTTCTGTTATTATATGACCGAGATATACGTAGCTCTTGACTTGTTCCAGGATTTCCCCATTTACGCTTATCTTTAATGTGGGTTTATCGTCAGTTTTGCTAATTATCATAGTTTTTGTTTTCTCAATATTAATGTCGAGTCCATATTCATGACTTATACTGTTCACTTGCTTCACTAGTTCTTGTAACTCCTGTTCGCTTTCAGCTAACAACACGGTATCATCTGCATATCTAAGGTTGTTTATTGACCTTCCACTGATGTTCAGTCCTGGTATTTCCTGTATCTGTTTGAAAATTTTTTCGGTGTATAAATTAAATAGGCAGGGGGACAGCACACAACCTTGTCTGACACCTCTTTTTATGTCTATGTATGGTGAATAATTCCTTCCAGATCTTACTGTGGCAGTTTGCTCCCAATAAAGGTTACTGAGTATTCTTATATCTTTTCCATCAATACCTATGTCTTCGAGGCATTCAATTATTTTCTCATGATGGACTCTGTCAAAAGCCTTCTTATAGTCAATGAAGCACATATACATACTTTTTTGGACCTCTGTATATTTTTCTGCTAATATTCTTAGGCAAAATATTGCCTCTCTTGTTCCACTGTTCCGTCTAAAACCAAACTGTTCTTCCTGGATTTCGCTGTCTACTTTACTTTTTATTCTTTCCTGTATGATTTTGAGCAGTATCTTAATTGCATGACTCATCAGGCTGATTGTTCTGAAGTCTGAACATTCTGTTGCATTTGGTTTTTTGGGCAATGTTATAAAAACTGATGTCTTCATGTCGTGTGGTATATATCCTGTATTGTATACATCGTTGCATATTTCTGTGATTGTATCTATACCAAAGCTCTCCAGAGCTTCTATCATTTCAATTTTTATGTTATCCATGCCTGCTGATTTTCCTTTTTGTATCATATGAATGGCATTCTCTACTTCTGATCTGAGAATGTTTGGGCCTTCATTAGAATCTGGTGATGGTTTTTTACCTCTGTTGTCCTCGAATAATTCTTTTACGTATTCTGCCCATCTGTTTGATATGTCTTTCTCATCAAGTAATATTACACCATTTTTGTTCTTGATACAGCTTCCTCCTTGTGCAAACTGTGACCGATTTGCTAATTTCTTTATTTCTTTATGTTGTTGATATTTATTTTTGACGTCGATTAAATATTTCTGTTTTATATCTGGTTGTTTCAGCGCTGATATTTCTATCTGGGGTTCCTCCTGTCTTCTGTTTCCTGCTCTTTTCAGCTTTATATTTACTTTGATGACGACTGGATTGTGATCTGAATTTATGTCGGCGCCAGGATATGTCTTTGCACTTGTGACACTGTTCTTAAATCTATGTTTTATCATGATATAGTCGATTTGATTT
This sequence comes from Oreohelix idahoensis, assembly GCA_024509875.1. Classification (NCBI taxonomy): domain Eukaryota; kingdom Metazoa; phylum Mollusca; class Gastropoda; order Stylommatophora; family Oreohelicidae; genus Oreohelix; species Oreohelix idahoensis. The sequence goes on along the minus strand of JAMPIV010010334.1, from coordinate 334,566 downwards.
CGTGTTATATCTCCTGGGCTTTTCCATGTGTATAATTTCCTTGGGTGGTGTTCAAAAAAGGTGTTACATATGATCAGCTGGTTTTCTTCACAGAACTGGATAAGTCTGTCTCCTCTATCATTTCTTGTCCCTAATCCATACTGTCCTACTATTTTCTTGTATTTTCCTTTTCCTACTTTTGCATTCATATCACCCATTACTATCAACACATCTGTTGATTTGACTGGTTTAAGTGTGTGTTGTAGCTCTTCATAGTATTCTTCTATTTCTTCCTCGCTGTGATCTTTAGTTGGTGCATAAGTTTGTAAGAAGTTACTTCACCTGCCTATATAATCGGGCGAGATTTTATGCAAAAACACGCAACACCGACAGGAAGCCAGATCGACGACCGACTGAGGAAGAGGAACTGTCAACCTTGATTTATTGCTTACCTGCGTGCATTGACCTAGCAGACGGCTCCGCTAGTCGAGTCACTGGCCTGTTTAAATCTTGGAGGGTTTTATTCGTGTCATCAAACCTGAAGTCGTATGTCGTGTCAATCCAGCTGCCTGGAACGTCGCAGGAGCACAGTGATTGCGCAGGATCTACCTCTTTAGTCCACCTCAGTCTTGGATGGGCCAACGAAACGACCATCAGCGGGTGCTGTGTGCAAGAAACTTAGAAGGACATAACTTTTGAGAGATGAGTACACATTAGTACCATTTCTGTCAGCATTGTGAGCAAAGTAACTGCCAGTGACGAGAAAGCGAGTTAGCATAGCAAGAGACAAAAATAACAGCATAGCTGATAAATTTTATATACTTAATTAACAGCACAGCTGATACATTTACTATAAGTGATTAACAGCCCAGCTGATATAAATTTGTTTCCTATAATTGGAAGACTTGTGATATATATAAATATATAACTATATGTGAATCATTTGTGAACTTACAAATCCATTACATTCCATTGTTTCTACATCCACCCTTCAGCACAAGAGTAGATAGTGTATATACTAAATATCACACAGGATTAATAAATACACAAAACATTTCTTAATGCACTATTTTGGTACCGGTACAGTATAACGACCGCCCCCTCCCTATATACGGCCCTGCCTGTGGACCTTTATTCCAACCCGGTCAGGAGCTTCGCTCCTTCCCATCCACAGAGGGTTTATCTCAGGAGCCGTTCAGATTATTCAGTAAAAATCCCGGTCGATGACACTCCACAACAACAGCTTCGTTTCGTTAGCCCACCCAAGACTGAGGGGGACTAAAGAGGTAGATCCTGCGCAATCACTGTGCTCCTGCGACGTTCCAGGCAGCTGGATTGACACGACATACGACCTCAGTTTACAGGGTGTCCATAAAAGAATGTACCCTTTTAAAAAAAAAATGTTCTCGGCCCCATGAAGTGGTACGAGGATTCTTTCTATCACAAAAGTAAGATAATCTCTGCAAGTTTTTAAGCATACCTTACAAAGACTCAAAAAAAAGTATGCGCATGCGCGCAGCGGGTATTTCAAGTGAAACTTTCGCAGTTGAGTTGCAGCCGGTAATTGTTACATGTCTCTCAAAACACTGGTCAAGTAGGTGAACAAAAAAAAAAAAAAAAATAGGTGCATTCTTTTTGAGTCTTTGCAAGGTATGCTTAAAAACTTGCAGAGATTATCTTACTTTTGTGATAGAAAGCATCCTCATACCACATCATGCGGCCGAGAATACATTTTTTTAAATACCTCTTTAGTCCCCCTCAATCTTGGGTGGGCTAACGAAAAGAAGCTGTTGTTGTGGAGTGTCATCGACCGGGATTTTTACTGAATAATCTGAACGGCTCCTGAGATAAACCCTCTGTGGATGGGAAGGAGCGAAGCTCCTGACCGGGTTGGAATGAAGGTCCACAGGCAGGGCCGTATATAGGGAGGGGGAGGTCGTTATACTGTACCGGTACCAAAATAGTGCATTAAGAAATGTTTTGTGTATTATCCCCTTCCCCCCCCCCCCCCAAAGTCCTATCTATTAATGCACTATTTTGGTACCGGTACAGTATAACGACCTCCCCCTCCCTATATACGGCCCTGCCTGTGGACCTTCATTCCAACCCGGTCAGGAGCTTCGCTCCTTCCCATCCACAGAGGGTTTATCTCAGGAGCCGTTCAGATTATTCAGTAAAAATCCCGGTCGATGACACTCCACAACAACAGCTTCGTTTCGTTAGCCCACCCAAGACTGAGGGGGACTAAAGAGGTAGATCCTGCGCAATCACTGTGCTCCTGTGACGTTCCAGGCAGCTGGATTGACACGACATTGTTGCTGCTAAAAACTTGTAGCAACTTATTCTGACCATGCATTCTGACTAGATTCATTTTTTAATGCATGGGAAGGAACTCATGAAATTGTAGTCACTTTTATTTCTACAGTCGTCTAATCTTGATAGCTATCGTTAAGAAGTTGTCTTATCTTGATAGCTAGGGTTGCCGATAGCTGTGTGAACGATTTTGAGTCACGACCATATATGGAGCGCTCAGATCGTCAGTTCTTTGAAAACAGTTGGCAATCGCAATGTTTCAAGATTCATTTCCTTTTAAGGTAATAGGTCTTAAGTCGAACATCGTAGAACATTCTTCGTTTCGTAAATTGGCCTGAGTTGTATTTGATTCGCGTGTTCTGCGCATGTCCCTTTTTGTGGCGTTGGTAAAACGATTTCCGCCCAGGTCAGTCTGTGCTGAGAAGCTGTGAAGGCGAGACGTAGCTATGTGCTAGTCTTCGCTTAGTTTATTCAGGAAGGAGTCCTCATGATTGTTGTTCCTATCTTGAGATGATATATCTCTGTGTTATTCCTAATGCCTGGAGGCATATGTGATTATTCATTTAATTCCTTATGAACAGGTAATTAAATCCCTTTTTTGGCTGAGTAACTTTATCGCCATCTTGTGATGTTGACTTTTGCTTAGCCTGCCTTATTCTAAAGTCTACGATATGACTAGTTTGCTCAGCTCACGATCCACTTAGATTGTCACGCATCGATTGATGCCTGTCCTACGGACTATTTGCTTCCTGAACTTTGTTGATGGATCTAGGTTTGATACCTTTGCTGTTTGCTGGACAATAGAGGACGATAATGTGGCGCTCAAAAGACATGCCTGTCTTGTTGAGGTCAAATCGAGGAGACCATCTTTAATCTCCTAGTTGATATCTTCTAGCTCTTATGGAAAGGGGGAAGTTTACTACCTGACTACATGTACAGCGGGTTTACGATATCCTAAAAGGCAGATGATGCACATTATTTTGATGCTGTCTGCTGTGCCAGTTGAATTGTCTACATATGTAATAATGACTGTTTGATCGTACCTATGATGTACCTGCTTGTTTATGTCTACACACTTCGTCATTGTGGCGTTTATAATAAATTATACAAAACCGTCACTAGCTGTTGCAAGCATCATTGACTTTTCACATCGTGAGTTAACGTGACGTCATTGTGTGGATTGCCTTGTTCGTAATGCTCACTGTCTGTATACACATCTACATCACACTTAAACCAGACTACAGACACCAAGTTACTACGCCTCATCATCCCTGGTGTCTGAGGGTGGCACACTACTCCGCAAAGGCCAGGATTATCATACCTTGAGAGGAGCAGATGAATTACAACACCCTCAACGTTGTGTGGCAAATGCGACATCCTCCACAGAACATTTATCAACACATATAATACTTACGCAACATTTGCTACGCTACATTTGGTGGCCATAAGCTGGTTTGTTCTGGTACCAGCATACTCGGGGTCCCTTACCCACTTCATTCAACAAGAATTCAACAAACTGCATTGTTCCAGAAATCAACATACAGCGATTTTTTCAAGACATCTACATACAGAGTTATGGCAGTACCCGGCGTTGAGTCATACATTGCCAGTTGAAACGTGTTGCTGTCGTTTGTGAAGGTCAAGTGCCGATTGAATAAGAAGGCCAAGTACCGATTCAAGCAATTAACGATTGAATAAGAAGGTCAAGTGCCGTTAGTTACACTACCTGTACTGTTTAGAAGCTCAAGTACCATCGTCATGGCAGTTGAAGCAGTCCAGATGTACCATCATCGTTGGATCTTCATTCCTTAGGACGCTGATTGTCATCTGTTTTTTCTGCTGTGGCTGACGTTTGGATACCAATAAGTTAAGTGGCCTGTTTGTTTGTGAACTGTGCCCTTATACTTCTACTGAGTCTTCTGTGTTTCATCTCATTCTTTTGTTTACATGTTATATGTTTATGTGTTATTTGTATATTTATATTTATATGTTTATGTTTCTGCGGGTTTTCGGTTGGGCGGAGTCTCCCTTAGATTATACCACGTCATAGAGGTCATCTATTGTGAGCGTTTTCTGTAGGGTGTGCAATTTCCGATACTGGAATTTGCAAAGCGACTTCTGTTGCTAATTTTTTGTTAGTTGTGATGCCATGTGTTAGTATTGTTTTCGTTATTTTTCTGCATTCTTTAGTTCTGTTTTGATTTGTTTGTACTTGCTAGCCTCCTCTTTACTATAGTTTAGTTTCATACAACATTTTTGTTTATACACTGTGGTGTCTTGTATTTGTGTTATCTTCTCGTAGATATCATCACATTTTTTGTGATATTTCTTTAATTTTCGCTTTATTTTTTGTTGATTTCTACGAATGTTTTCGTATTGTTGCTAAATCTTTGTTATTGTTTACATTGTATTGTTTACATTGTATTGTTTACAGTGTAATGTTTACATTGTTATTGTTTACATTGTGATTGTGTTTACATAGTCATTGGTTACACTTATAGTAGTTAATTCACATTTAATAGTGGGTTATGCTTATGCATTACTACTACACTGATGATTAATAAATGATGAATAGTATTGTGCACTATTGAATGGGAAGTGCACCTATGATCAAGAGTTGATTGATGATATTTCAAAAAGGTATATACACAAGTTCTTTGATATAAGACTTGTTTCCCACAGAGATTGGGATAATAATATAGAGTTGTTGTGAGTAAACAAGTGCTTCATTTAAGACTTGTTATAATTAAATTTGAAATAAGATAATTAATTATTTCAGGTTGTGGACTCATATTATTACTCATCATGGCTACATTTGAGCACTTTATTGAGCAGGGTAAATTGCTTGGGAAGACTGGTGATAAGTTAGAAGAATTTGCAACTGCTCAATATGATAAAGCAATGGAAGCTGAACAAAAGAAACTGCAGATGCAGGTGGATGAAAAAAGATTCCAAATGGAAATGGAAAAACAAAAAAGAGAAGCAGAAGCAAAAGCTGAAGAGAAGAGACTACAAATTGAGTCTGAAAATAAAAGATTTGAAATAGAGGCTGAAAATAAGAGGCTGAAGAAAAAAAAAGTTACAAAGAGAAGCAGAAACAAAAGCTGAAGAGAAAAGACTTGAGGCTGAAAATAAAAGACTTGAAAGAGAGTCTGAAGAGAGAAAAGCAAAAATGGAGCATGAAGAAAAAATCTTAGCTTTGGAAATTGAGAAATTAAAGGTGATGAACATGGGTAATGCTAATGATGCAAATAAGGTCTCAGATAAGACTAATGCAAGCACTTTCAAACTTAACCTACCACCATTCAATGCTTCCATCGACGATATAACATTCTATTTGGACAGATTTGAAACTTCATGTAAAGTACATAACATAGATAAATCATTGCAGGTTTATCATTTGTCCAAAATACTTAGAGGTGATGCTTTAAGTATGTTAAGTATGGTAGATGAGCCTGACAAGAACAACTATGAGGTTGTCAGGGCTATGTTGTTAAAAAAAATACCAACTTGACGAAGACGGCTATCGTCTTCAATTTAAAAATATGTTACCAGAAACTGGTGTGCAATTCTCTGAATTCATATCAAAGACACGTCTTACTTTTTTACGTTGGGTGGAGCTGTCTAAGACAGAAAAAACTTATGAAGGACTTATGGACTTAATACTTAGAGACAAAGTCATGTCTTCTGTCAACGAGTCGTTCCTTGCTTTCCTTCATGAACGTAAACCTAAAACAATAAAAGAAATGGAAGATTTCTGTAGCCAATATATAACTGCGCATCCCCACGTAACCATTGGTAACTCTAAAGTAAAAGAAGGTCTGCCAGTTGCTTCGGCAGCACCTTATGGTCAAAACTCTAGTAATAGATTCCAACAAAATTTTGATAAGAAAAGTAACCGTAGTTACGGTCAAAATTATGGAAATCAATTTCAGGGTGATTCTTCGTCGAAGAATTGGAGACGAGCTGACAGTCCTCGTTACTTCCAACCTAATAATTTTAGGCATTTCAGAAGAGGATATGGTAATAGAGGGTTTTCCTCGCGTAAACCTCAAAACCAAACAAATAGATGTTCACATCAATGTGGACATGATAACAGTTATAATAGAGACAATAATAACTACAGAGACAATAACAACAGTGATAACTTCAGAGGTAATAGTAGTCGCGGTAGATCTCAATACAAAAAAAAAAGAGATATCAGCAGGCTAACTCGGTTCAACAAGAATCTCAGGGAGCCTGTAATCAGGTTTCTGATAATAAAAACTCTGACGCTGTCACTTGTTCTTCATTTGACTTTGGGAGAGCAAACAAGTGCCCCCAATGCAGTACTTTGTTCGAACCGACTACAATATCGACTTTGAGTTGTGGTCACCCTCTCCCCGCTCTTCCTGCTTCGGTTGCACATGACGGGAGAGGTTCTCTAATCCTACATAAGGGTCTTGTTAATAATACTCCGGTCTCACTACTTTTCGATTCCGGATGCACCACTATTGGTGTTAGACAATCGCTTGTAGATCCATCCTGTGCGACAGGAAGGGTTATCAAATGTGTCACATTTGGCGGCACTCTAGAGAAATATCCTACTGCTATAATTCACATTGCCACTCCTTTCTTTACGGGAGATGTGCATGCCTGTCTCTTACCTAATCCTATTGCAGACCTTATTATTGGTCGTATCCACGGAGTTAGGGAATGTACCCCACAGCAGATTGCTGCTTGGGAAGATGATAATATGCAAGCTACCAATGCAGTGGTTACAAGAGCACAAGCTCTATAAACACCGCAAACTTCGTTGAATAATGATAATGAAGTTCATAGCCAAGATAGTACCTTGGTTATTTCTCGTGACTCGTTCATAAAATTACAAGAAGAAGATCCTACGCTAAAGAAATTCTTCATTCTTGCGAAGAAAGGTGATCCAAATAAGGATACACAAAGAAAATCTTGGATAGAAATGAAAAACGGCGTACTTGTACGTATGGTACAAGACTCGGCTACGTCAGCACATTCGCAAATTCTTGTTCCCAAGAGTATGAGAGTGCAAATATTGCAGCATGCTCATGACTCGCAATGTGCTGGACACATGGGATTTTCCCGTACAAAGTCGAGAGTCCTTGCGGCTTTCTTTTGGCCCTTTGTTAACAAGGACATCCGTATATACTGCCGATCATGTCAGGTATGTCAGGAGGTCAAATCTAGAGGACCACGACATGCTGCGCCTATCCAGGCTGCTGACATCCCTATTCGGCCATTCCAGAAAATGGCCATAGATATTATTGGCCCTTTTAAGATAAAGTCGGCCAGAGGACATCAGTTTATTCTTACATGTGTCGATATGTGCACACGTTGGCCAGAGGCTATCCCTCTAAAGAGCATATCTACTACAGATATCGCAGATGCTCTTTGGCTGATATTTTCTCGCTTGGGGTTCCCCAGAGAAATACTGTCAGACCATGGCACTCAACTCATATCTGATACTATGTCTCAAGTAATGTCTACCTTACACATTAAAAGATCTCTCAGTAGCATCTATCATCCTATGTCTAATGGGTTAGTTGAGCGTCTGAATAGAACGCTCAAGACTTTACTTGGTAAGATAACTGAAGACCATCCTCAAGATTGGGACAGGGTTTTACCTGCGGCTCTCTTTGCCTATAGAGAGGTCCCAAATGAGCACACAGGATTTTCTCCCTTTGAACTTGTCTTTGGCGCGCGTCCGCGCGGCCCTATGTCTTTATTACACGATCTCATCACTGCCGATGATATTAGTGATGACACTCAATCTTCATATGAGTATGTCATTGCTCTGAGGCAAAAGATCATTGAGGCATGCAAACTAGCGACTGCTTCGTCAGAAATTGCTAAAGAAAAAGCAAGGCAGTTTGCTAACAAGAACAGATGTCTACGACAACTTTGTCCAGGTGACAAAGCATTCGTCCTACTCCCCAGTAGGGAAAATAGACTTCTGATTGCATGGAAAGGTCCATATGCAATAGTCTCACGAATTTCCGATGTTGACTATGTGGTCGATATAGATGGAAAGCATAAGACTTTCCATATCAACATGCTGACGGAATTTCATGAGCGTCCAGACTATTTGCTGCCTATTTTTCAGGCAACGGACGAATCTTCGGTACCTCATGGTCATTACTCATCCCTGTCTGTCATACAGGATGAGGAATCTGTTTTTTCTGATGTCGATCTCCCTCTTCCAGTGGTTCCACTACATTCTATGGAATCTTGGAAAGATGTGTCCATTTCTCCTAATCTTTCTGTTGATGAACATCGTCAAGTCTCGTCGATGTTACAGACATTTAAGGATGTTCTAACCGACATCCCTGGTCACACGAATGTCATAGAACATGACATAATTCTTACCGACAGTAATCCTATTAGGGTTAGGCCGTATCCTATCCCTATACACTTTCAGTCACAAGTGGAAAAGGAATTGGATGAAATGATCCAATTAAACATAATTGAACCATCGACTTCTCCATATTCTTCTTCCATGGTTATTGTTCGGAAGAAAGATAAGAACATACGAATTTGCGTTGATTATCGCAAATTAAATCAAGTCACAAAGTTCGATGCTGAACCTATGCCTTTACTAGAGGATCTACTTAGTAGACTTTCTAATTCTAGATTCTTCACTAAACTTGACTTGTCAAAAGGTTATTGGCAAGTGCCTTTAGCAGATCATGCCAAACCTCTGACTGCTTTCTCTACACCTAGGGGTTTATTTCAATGGAATGTAATGCCTTTTGGTCTTATGAACGCCCCTGCTACTTTCGTTCGCATGATGCGTCGAATACTTTCTCATCGTTCGGATGTCATCGCTTACTTAGATGATATCTGTCTCTTCAGTGATTCTTGGGAAGATCACTATCTGGGTTTATATGACCTACTGTCTACTCTACGTGAGTATAATCTGACAGCAAAACCTTCTAAAGCTTATATTGGTTTTGGTGAAATTTCTTTCTTGGGTCATCGTGTTGGTCATGGTCTCTTGAAGATAGAAGACCACAATACTTCGAAAATATTGAACATCTCTGTACCTAAAATGAAGAAACAAGTCCGGAGTCTCTTGGGGTTAATCCAATTCTATGGGAGATTTATTCCGAATCTATCTTCGATAATGGCACCTCTGTCAACGTTGTTGAAGAAAGGGTCACCTAATCTGATTCGTTGGTCTCAGGAATGTCAATCTTCCTTAGACCAGATTAAAAGTATATTTTCTTCTCCTCCCATCCTAAGATTACCTACTCTTGATAGAACTTTTGTTCTTCGAAGTGATGCTTCATCCACTGGGATCGGAGCAGCACTTATGCAGGAATATGCTGAAACTCTGCATCCTGTCATGTACATTTCTAGAAAACTAAATGCGGCAGAGAGGAACTACTCGGTTTTAGACCGTGAATTGTTAGCTATGGTTTGGTCTATTCTCAAACTACAAAGATTCCTCCTGGGCGCACATTTCATTCTAGAAACTGATCAAAAAGCTCTTACAGCTATTCAGACTAAGAACTTGAAGAGTTCGAGATCCACTCGATATGCTATTGCTCTTCAACCTTTTCACTTCACGGTACAAGCTATCCGTGGGTCGGATAATGTGATGGCTGACATTCTGTCTAGATGCCCACATGATTCCAACTAATACTTCTGTTCTATTTCTAGATATACGACAGAGCCATAACACACCTATATTACTACAATACATTAGCACATCTGTCCTCACTTTAGGTGAACACATACTATTGTGCTTTGTTATCATCTTCTTCTGTTCCCATCTTTAATATAAGAAGAAGACTGAGTAGTTAATATAAGGGCCGAAAGTTCCAAAGGCCACAATTATTAATAATAATGTATTGTATAGTATGAAACTTAATGGCTATTAAATAGAATTATATTGTTTGTTTTTTCTCAGCACGTTATTGTTGATCTGAGAAGCTACCTTTCTATTGTCAAACATGGAGAGTTCCACATTGTACAGTTTCTTTGGAACGACAGGAGATGTGTCCTCGATCTTCATTTATATTTAATTTCATTGTGTAATGGTAATATTAAACATTTAGATAATGTAATATTTAACATTCAATATCAGATGTGTACATCCATTCTAAGCGGTATTAGATTATGACACTGCTATTTGATTATAATGATATGAACTTGCATATTTATATTGTATTTTCATGCAAGCGTAGTGTGTGTTGGTGGCACCTCCCCGATATATTTTTTAAATCAGATTTTTTATCTGTTGAGAAATATTCTCACCAGACACTTTATGTGTCAATTTAGCTTCATATTAGGCAGTGCAATTACTTATCCCCGCATAATTCGTGCGTTGTTAAACCGTTTTTTGGTTTTACTCTTGGATATTTTAAAAAAAAAAATGTTGCACATTTTTTTTTTATCGGGAGGTGGCGGTAATGTTGCTGCTAAAAACTTGTAGCAACTTATTCTGACCACGCATTCTGACTAGATTCATTTTTTAATGCATGGGAAGGAACTCATGAAATTGTAGTCACTTTTATTTCTACAGTCGTCTAATCTTGATAGCTATCGTTAAGAAGTTGTCTTATCTTGATAGCTAGGGTTGCCGATAGCTGTGTGAACGATTTTGAGTCACGACCATATATGGAGCGCTCAGATCGTCAGTTCTTTGAAAACAGTTGGCAATCGCAATGTTTCAAGATTCATTTCCTTTTAAGGTAATAGGTCTTAAGTCGAACATCGTAGAACATTCTTCGTTTCGTAAATTGGCCTGAGTTGTATTCGATTCGCGTGTTCTGCGCATGTCCCTTTTTGTGGCGTGGGTAAAACGATTTCCGCCCAGGTCAGTCTGTGCTGAGAAGCTGTGAAGGCGAGACGTAGCTATGTGCTAGTCTTCGCTTAGTTTATTCAGGAAGGAGTCCTCATGATTGTTGTTCCTATCTTGAGATGATATATCTCTGTGTTATTCCTAATGCCTGGAGGCATATGTGATTATTCATTTAATTCCTTATGAACAGGTAATTAAATCCCTTTTTTGGCTGAGTAACTTTATCGCCATCTTGTGATGTTGACTTTTGCTTAGCCTGCCTTATTCTAAAGTCTACGATATGACTAGTTTGCTCAGCTCACGATCCACTTAGATTGTCACGCATCGATTGATGCCTGTCCTACGGACTATTTGCTTCCTGAACTTTGTTGATGGATCTAGGTTTGATACCTTTGCTGTTTGCTGGACAATAGAGGACGATAATGTGGCGCTCAAAAGACATGCCTGTCTTGTTGAGGTCAAATCGAGGAGACCATCTTTAATCTCCTAGTTGATATCTTCTAGCTCTTATGGAAAGGGGGAAGTTTACTACCTGACTACATGTACAGCGGGTTTACGATATCCTAAAAGGCAGATGATGCACATTATTTTGATGCTGTCTGCTGTGCCAGTTGAATTGTCTACATATGTAATAATGACTGTTTGATCGTACCTATGATGTACCTGCTTGTTTATGTCTACACACTTCGTCATTGTGGCGTTTATAATAAATTATACAAAACCGTCACTAGCTGTTGCAAGCATCATTGACTTTTCACATCGTGAGTTAACGTGACGTCATTGTGTGGATTGCCTTGTTCGTAATGCTCACTGTCTGTATACACATCTACATCACACTTAAACCAGACTACAGACACCAAGTTACTACGCCTCATCATCCCTGGTGTCTGAGGGTGGCACACTACTCCGCAAAAACCAGGATTATCATACCTTGAGAGGAGCAGATGAATTACAACACCCTCAACGTTGTGTGGCAAATGCGACATCCTCCACAGAACATTTATCAACACATATAATACTTACGCAACATTTGCCACGCTACAGACATACGACCTCAGTTTACAGGGTGTCCATAAAAGAATGTACCCTTTTCAAAAAAAAAATTTCTCGGCCCCATGAAGTGGTACGAGGATTCTTTCTATCACAAAAGTAAGATAATCTCTGCAAGTTTTTAAGCATACCTTACAAAGACTCAAAAAAAGTATGCGCATGCGCGCAGCGGGTATTTCAAGTGAAACTTTCGCAGTTGAGTTGCAACCGGTAATTGTTACATGTCTCTCAAAACACTGGTCAAGTAGGTGAACAAAAAAAAAAAAAGAAATAGGTGCATTCTTTTTTAGTCTTTGCAAGGTATGCTTAAAAACTTGCAGAGATTATCTTACTTTTGTGCTAGAAAGCATCCTTATACCACATCATGCGGCCGAGAATACATTTTTTGAAAAGGATACAATCTTTTATGCACACCCTGTATATACGGTACGTACGTATGTGTGTGTGTGTGTGTGTGTAAACAGTTAACTTTTATCCAAAATAGTTACTTTTATTCACAATAGTTAACTTTCATCCATAATAATTAACAACTGCCTCATGGATTATATTAATCTCAGCTGAAATATCAGATAATTGTTATAACCTTTAACTGTTTTTTAATTATATATTTCTTTTGAAAATTAAAAAAAAAATATTAAAATTGTGCTTCATTTTGACGGGGCGCGTCCCGGCCAACCTAGTCGGTTATATTAGAGCGTATGTCCAAATATACAAGACCTTTAGGATCATTATTAAATAATGTAATGTACACCTTAAAAAACAAAATGCAGGTTAAATAAGCTGTACTGTGTAAAATGAGATTAAAAAAAAAAAAACAATTACATGTTATCACCATCGCGACAAATCTAACGAGATCAAAGGCACAAACGTTTATCAAGTTCAACCAAACTGGTGTAAACGTTTAGGATCTTCGGTGTGTTTGTGTAAACTAAATGCATTTAGTTGGGTACGGCAAAGGTTGTGCTATGTCTCGTGCTGGGACGCAGCACATTAATTACAGGGAAAATCTGTGTACAAATCTGATTAATTAAACATTGTTTTAATTAAAAGATAATTTTGTTTGAACTAGTTAACGTGCAAGTAACAATTTTGCAGACGAACTGGCTCTTCTGTACATAAATGTAATCAGGTGCAAGACAATATGCAAATACTTGATGAGAGGTCACAGCTAATGAGTCTGAAAATACACAGTGAAAAATGAGAATAAATACAGGAAACGATTACAACATTGCATTTGAAAAAACATCACTACCAGATGTAGAATCATACATATATCTTAGCTTCAGTTAAAGGAACAGACAGAGACAATTATATCAAAGTAAGAATACAGAAGGCTGGGTGAGCTTTCATTGCATTGGAAAATGTATGGAGATCAAAATAAGTCAAGTCCAACACAAAAATCAGAAACTTGAAATCAAATGTCAGGTCGGTCTGATTGTGTGGCTCTGAACATGAATAACAACAAAAACAACAACCAAAAAGGCTTCAAACTTTCATAAATAGGTAAACAAAAGATACTGCTGTAGGGGAGTGAAGACTTAATGAATTCAGAATACTAGATCGAGCTTCGAGAGGTGGGGTAACCAGTTCCCCTCCTTGCTGCCTTTCTTAACCCAAGAGCAGAGTCAAGTATCCATTTACAGCGGAGTAAACTGTACCCTGACGCCACCGTGTTTCTATTCTTTGACTACGCAGTGATAGGCGTCTCAGAAAGCTACGGAGAGATGGCGATGCAAAGAAATACACAAGTAAAAAGGAACAATGAAATTTTTTTAAAAGAACAACTATGATCTCACTGAGAAGGGTTTATCATCCCTAACCCAGAGATGGGAACACACACACATCAAAAAAGATGAGAGGATGAAGAAAGAAAACAAAAGGGGTAAGAATACGGAGAAAGAATGGAAAGGAAAGATATTAAGGACCGAAAGGTTTGACACTGCAAGCACCATGTGGGGTTCAAGAAACGAGATTTCAATGAACGAACATGTAGGTAGGTCTGGAATCATCGTAACCAGTTGTCATCCCCGTTGCACACTTGAAGCAAGGTGATGCTAATCCCAGATTTTTGATGTCCTGATATCTCTAACCGAGGATTCCTTCATCATCTGGCAACTCAAACATCTTTAGTCAGAGCTGTCCATAGAGCAAATATCTTTAGTCAGAGCTGTCTATGGAGCATATATCTTTAGTCAGAGCTGTCTATGGAGCATATATCTTTAGTCAGAGCTGTCTATGGAACATATATCTTTAGTCAGAGCTGTCTGTGGAACATACATCTTTAGTCAAAGCTGTCTATGGAACATATATCTTTAGTCAGAGCTGTCTATGGAGCATATATCTTTAGTCATAGCTGTCTGTGGAACATATATCTTTAGTTAGAGCTGTCTATGGAACATATATCTTTAGTCAGAGCTGTCTATGGAGTATATATCTTTAGTCATAGCTGTCTATGGAGCATATATCTTTAGTCATAGCTGTCTGTGGAACATATATCTTTAGTCATAGCTGTCTGTGGAACATATATCTTTAGTCAGAGCTGTCTATGGAACATATAGCTTTAGTTAGAGCTGTCTATGGAACATATATCTTTAGTCAGAGCTGTCTATGGAACATATATCTTTAGTCATAGCTGTCTGTGGAACATATATCTTTAGTTAGAGCTGTCTATGGAACATATATCTTTAGTCATAGATGTCTATGGAGCATATATCTTTAGTCAGAGCTGTCTATGGAACATATATCTTTAGTCATAGCTGTCTATGGAGCATATATCTTTAGTCAGAGCTGTCTATGGAACATATATCTTTAGTCAGAGCTGTCTATGGAACATATATCTTTAGTCAGAGCTGTCTATGGAACATATATCTTTAGTCAGAGCTGTCTATGGAGCAAACATCTTTAGTCAGAGCTGTCTATGGAGCAAACATCTTTAGTCATAGCTCCCCGTGTTGCATATATCTTTAGTCAGTGCTCCCTATATATTTAGTCAGAGCTTCCTATATCTTTAGTCATAGCTCCTGTGACAGAATTGTCCATTCTCTTTTCCTCGAATTCATGTTTATCATCGACATTATTGCTCCACGTCTCATTTTCTATACTTAATTATTGTTTACTTCCCTTCACTATATTCTTGTCATGTCGGGACTTCAGCGACCATCTTTTGCTGATTAGGGCAATCAACCACTTTTATTTAAATCCATATTAACACCTGAATCTGAGGAGTGAAATGTTGTAACACATTTCCGAGCAGACAGTGTGTAGAAGCGACTGGATTAGTGAGTAAACAACCTTGGGATGATCACAGTCGATTATCTCTGATAAAAGTTGTGTCTGACAACTTTGTCAATTGTTGGCTAGACCGGGTAAATGACATAACCCATTTCCGGACAAGGCTTGTCGGAGAATAATTATCCATCTTGAAAGAGATTACCTGTGATAGATTATGAAGTCGTGAGTGTACACATGATCTATAATAGACGTAAGCTGACATACCTTATATGGAGAGATGATTTGTAAACAACACTTTTTTTTTGCAGGTGAAACGCAGGAATTTTCTGTGAGAGGTAGGGGGAATATACCCCACCAAAATATATGCAAATTGAATGCTATTGGCTTGGCATTTGAGATTTAAAAATAGTATATTTCTGACTGAAGCCTTGTCATACAGTAGCAATCTGGATGTGTGGTGAATGTTGCCTTATAATTTAGCACCTTGTGAGTTTACGGCACTGTGAGATTCAACCCGTCAATAAGACAGCCAGAGTAAGTAAGGAATAGGATCAGGATTCCATTTTAAAGGACCGGACAACGTGTTTGAGCATCTTGTGGATTTACACGACAACTCTGCATTTATTAATAGGGAAAACCCGGAATCCTAGTAACCTGAACACTACGTCATAGTGGGAGTCTATTGTAAAGTAACACCCCAGATCACATGCAAGAGGCATCTTAATCAAGTTGCCAAAACTATTTCTCTGAGCCAGAAGTCTGTGTTCCTAAAGAAATTTGGTGTAAGTTGTACATTTTATTATTCTATATTTTGCATTATTAACATATGAAAATTGCTAGTGGATGTCCTACAAGGCTGGCAACTTCAGCATATAGAATGATGATTTCATGAACCACCACTGCAAGAGATGGTGACTGCTTTATGCGGGTTTCTCATATAGAAACAAAAGCAGAGGTAGTCCCAAATGGAGCAGGGAGTGGATGATGATAGAATTGATGTACATTCTTATTACAGTGAGCTTTTCAACCAGTGCACATGTAAATGTAAACATGTTCAATGTAAATGCAGTGGATGTTTTCCCCTCACTGGGATTAACATTAATGCTCAGAGAGGGTTAAGTTCTGAGGCAGATTGGATAGTGGAATGAAAAGGGGGGGGGGGGGGGGGGGGGGGGGGGGGTGGGGGGAGGGGGGGGGGTGGGGGGGGGGGGGGGGGGGGGGGGGGCGGTACACCAGATTTTGTGTCAGGAAAGCCAATACTCAGGAGGGAATTTCTCTCTTATTTCATGATGCTAGTCGGTGGTACCAGTTGGTGGTGCTATCTGCGGAACAAGTGTGCGGTATAAGTGGCCTTCAGTCACACCTACAGCAGACAGGTCTTAACAGATGCTGGACCATCTTCACAATTACCCCACGATACTACGAGGGACATGTTACGGCCACCAGACTTGACCAGTGATGAGAGTGAACCAGTCCATAACCTCTAAGAACAAGCATCAGCTGGAGCAGAAACCAACTGACATTTTACTGGCAGCTAAGTGCCCACTTAAAGTTGCCAAGTCAACTCTGGTTTTATTTAAAATTCGAAAGAGAAAACCCCCTTTCTAGATCATCCCCCTTGATGAAATTTTAAAGACTCTAATTCACCGCACCCTTATTTATTTTTCATATTTTAATGATAATTGACTATTAAATTTTGTTCTCTATAAAAATACAAGTTTATTGTTGATTTAGTCATTTTGAGTGAACTGCACCCGTATTTCTCAGTCAGTTTAAATAGAGCTATTAAAGTAATATTTTACTGAGTTAAATCAGTAGGGGCTCATCAGAACGAGCAAAATCTTTACTCATAGAAGGTCAGGAAAGATAAAAAGTTTACACGACCTGGATCATATCAGCTGTAGTTCTTGATTTCTTTAAATTCCAATAAGGCTCCCTAGCATTGAAGCACCATTCTTCAGTTCACATCTCTGCCAAGAGTAATCTTGAGCAAAAGGTAGACACCTATGAAGACCCTCAGTAGATACTCTGAATTTTGGACACTGTTGGACCATCACTGCAGAGCAAGGGGAGTAAATTCCATGACAGTTCCCTATATCTTTAGACAGAGCTCACTATGTTACATATATCTTTAGACAGAGCTCACTATGTTACATATATCTTTAGACAGAGCTCCCTATGTTACATATATCTTTAGTCAGAGCTCCCTATGTTACATATATCTTTAGACAGAGCTCCCTATGTTACATATATCTTTAGACAGAGCTCCCTATGTTACATATATCTTTAGACAGAGCTCCCTATGTTACATATATCTTTAGTCAGAGCTCCCTATGTTACATATATCTTTAGTCAGAGCTCCCTATGTTACATATATCTTTAGTCAGAGCTCCCTATGTTACATATATCTTTAGACAGAGCTCCCTATGTTACATATATCTTTAGTCAGAGCTCCCTATGTTACATATATCTTTAGACAGAGCTCCCTATGTTACATATATCTTTAGTCAGAGCTCCCTATGTTACATATATCTTTAGTCAGAGCTCCCTATGTTACATATATCTTTAGTCAGAGCTCCCTATGTTACATACATCTTTAGTCAGAGCTCCCTATGTTACATATATCTTTAGTCAGAGCTCCCTATGTTACATATATCTTTAGTCAGAGCTCCCTATGTTACATATATCTTTAGTCAGAGCTCCCTATGTTACATATATCTTTAGTCAGAGCTCCCTATGGAGTATACATCTTTAGTCAGAGCTCCCTATGGAGTATATATCTTTAGTCAGAGCTCCCTACGGAGTATATATCTTTAGTCAGAGCTACGTACATCTTTAGTCAGAGCATAAAACAACGATGAGACTCTGTAAAAGTGGAAATAAATAACCAGTTGACAGAAGTCACTCTGGCGAACAGGAGAAGACAATCTGAGTAAAAAATTAAGTCATAATTCTTCTTCATTCCCTATAGAGCAGAGGACTGTAACCAGTGTTGCCAGATATGTTGCAAAAGTTGCTTTGCAACGTTGGAAATTTGCTCTCTACCAATGTCTATTTTAGGTTATCTTTTTTCATCGCTGCCCACCAGATCCTCACTACATTGGCTTCCACCATTTTTCTGCAGGGTTTTTCTCCTTGGCGTCCACACTCATATCTTTCCCTGTTTATCCCTGTCATGAGCATGCCTGGTTATACAGATTCGTTGTTTCCTGGGTGTGTGCTATATCCACCTCCACTTTCTCCCTTTAATTCCCAGCGGTATCTGTTGTTGATCAATTCTGTTTCACTGGTCTGCATTTGTTTCTGGCCATCTGATACGGAGGAATCAATGGAAACATGTCAGTGAATGTCTGAAGTTGATATTCTTGGCGACATGCCACATTTCTAAGCCACAGAGTAGGGCCTATTTACATTTGTGTTGACCAGCCTAATTTTCTTTTCTTTGGAAAAGAACCCCGGAGTTCCATATTGACATAAAAGAGTTGAAGGCTAATCTGGCTTTATTTATCCTTGACAAGACATTCTACTTTGTTTCCTCCATTGTTGGTGTTACTTTTCAAGTTGGTAAAGCTGTGCACTTCTCCAATTCTCTGATCATTGATAAAGGAAAGAAAATACAACAGATTAAAAGCAAAACCAAAAGTTTTAGAGTCAAGGCTCAAGGAATATACACATATGCTAACAAAGATGTAAGAAGTATAAGGAGTCCATTCACGGGAAGCAAAAGTGGTAGGACCTCGATTCCTTCAGGGCAGTACCTAGGTTTAATTTTTGTATTTATTTAGGTTCTTATGTGTCCTATCTAGCCTTCACTTTCTTTCCTTTCCCTGACGAAGGCCTTGTGGCCGTAACGTTGGCTATTTTCTTTGTCTTTTGTCCTCGTAAGACGAATCACCTTTTTCGATTTTTTTTCACACCCATCCTTATGAAGTATAAGAAGAGACAAAACAGAAATATACTGATCAGCTGGCTAGAGAGGCAAAAGATACAGCCAAAATATGGACGATGTACAACAGTACAAAGAAGTTAACAGGGAAATTTTAGCAATCAAAAAACCTTATTAGGGACAAGAATGATAAAGTACCAAATGAAGAGATGCATGGCAAAGACATCCAGCCATCAGAGACAGCGTGTTATAAACTGTGAAAAGTCCAATAAGAAAGAAACAAAGCTTCTAAGAGATGGAAAAGCAGCTGGTCCAGATGGGATACCAGCAGAGGCCATCTGAGCAGACACTAAAGAGATATAAAAATTACTGCAAGGTCTGGGGGAGAGAGAACATACCAAATGACAGGAAGGAAGGGTATCTGGTCAAAGAAAAGAAGGAAGATTGCAAGAGGGCATAAATTTAAAAGAATAATCTTAATGTCAGTGCCAGGAAAAATATTACACAGGATCATTTCTGAGAGATTAAAAAAAAGCCTTAGATAGACAACTGATAGAAGAGCGAGCAGGTTTTTGACAAACAAATAAGACAGCAGCTTAATAATGGAGAGCTTGGAACTGAACTAACCACTTTACAACAGATTTGTGGACTAAGAAAAGCCAATTGATAGTTTAGACAGAGAATCACTCTGGAAACTGATGAGTGTCCCAAAACCTATAAAGAAAACATAACAAGAAATACAGAACACTTCATGAAGTACAGCTTACAGAGCCCTGTGAGATAAGAAGTGAAGAATGGCAGTGGTCCCTTGTCACTATTTCTCTCCTTACTGGCTATAAACCAGATAATTAAAACAACATAAACCAACATAAATAGAATTCAGTCCACTCTAAAGAAAACAAGCTAAAGAATCTAGATTTTGCCACTGACCTGAATCTTCTTTCCCGTAAAAATAAACACACACAAAAATCAGTCATTTGACCTAGATAGCCATTAGTGGATACACGCTTCCTCTTTCTAGACATGATTGGGAAACAGTAGACACACATTTTATAACGCAAATGAACAATGGAGACTGATGTATGAAGTCTGAGGACGTACCATCAAGTCCAATGGAAATTAATGTTTATTATTAAACCCAGTCGCGCTAGCGTAGTGGTTACAACACCGCTCTGGCGACCGGGTGATACAGGATCAAACCCGGGCGACGGCATTTGAGGATTTTTCGTCGACCGGGATTTGGACTGGATTAACTCGAGACATGGCGAGCACATTTGAAGGAGTGTCGTCGACCAGGGACTGGCGGCTCCTGAGCCGACCCAGCTGCAATGGGTACCTCCGAAATCGGCGAGTATTTGCCTGAATGGCGAGGGACACCTGTCTCTGTACAAGAAATAAAGGGATACTCACGTAAAATCAATGTCAGGTTAGACATAAAATAATAACCTGAGATTTCGCCTCGAGTATTAGCGGGCGAACGAAAAAAAAAAAAAAACCAGTCAATATTTTAAAAGTTCAATGCAGTAGAACTCTTCCGTGAGCATGTTTACATTATCCCAAGCTATAAATGCCCCTTAGAATGTGAAAAATAAAATGGCTTAGGTTGAAAATGTAGAATAAAAAATTTTTTTGAACATTTTCTCCACTTGTTAATTTTTAAATTAATTTTTTATAGCTGTTGTGAGTCCGAGTTGTCGTCAGTTAAGGTATATCTGTACTTCTTTTGTCCTCGTAAGACGAATCACCTTTTTTCGATTTTTTTTCACACCCATCCATTGTACTGTTGAGGTGATGGTTTAGAAAAAAAAATCCACAAAGACAAGAGTAGCTATTCAATAAAACAAATAAAGAGTGCACAGAAACTATGGCTTCCATTCATCTCGGTCCATCCCAGGATTGTCATGCTTTTTTAACAGCAAGTTCCACTACATTTTAACTGTTTTAGCTCTTCCCCTATCATATGTGCATATGCGTTAATATTACCTTGTTAACACAGGTAACATAATGTTGTGCTTATGCTATAAGATAACCTCACTATCATGTGCTGTGCTTATGCTACTGGCTTGTGTAATTTTTGACATGATGTCTTGCGTGTGACTAGAGCTAATATCAAAAACAATTGACAGCTGGAAAACTGTCAATTCTTTACTGCTTGTGAAAATGCACTTTAAAGTTGTGGTATGTTCTGATTTTATGAAAAAAAAATAAATAAATATGACTCTCATGACAGACTTCAATAAGTCTATACTTTTGACAGATGAACTAATTGTTATTGTTGATTAGAAACAACGTCATTGCACTCCAGGCAAACTCATAGGTGCACAGTCTCCCTCATTAAATAGATAAAGTAAATAAAAGACAAGTAGGTCAATATAATTTTTATTGTCAATTCATGTGTATCCTCGTTTTTAATTTTTATAATATATGGGACCCATAACAAAGACAATTCTTAAAAGAAGAATGGTGTGATAAAATGTCATTGACATAATTTAACCATACTGTTAGTAAAGTGATGATAGGAAACTCTATACAGTGATACAACAGAAGGCAATCTGATTATTGGCAGTAGTCCTCCCGTCGATCAAGTACAGAAACTTGTGCAGTTTCCATAATTTATTTATTCATTAGCCAGCTCCCTTTGGAGAACAGGCCTTTAACACATTCACATCAAGCCTTCCTGTCCTGTGTCATCTATTCAAAGTCTTTCTACATCTTCTTTGTCTCTCTCTTTCATATCTGCCTTTCTCTTATCCATATATTTTGTTGTTGTTGTTGTTGGTATCCCTCTATATCTCTTGCCCTGGACATTCCAGAACAAGGTTACCCCGAATCCAAAACCTTCAACAATATGAATAAGTCATCCAAAGTTTCCAGACCTAGCAGACACTAATTTTTTTTAATGCACACATTAAGTTCTTTTATACTTATTTTTATTGTTTTTCATTAATGCTTAAAATCTGAGACTACATATTCCAAGAAGAATAACTAACATCACTATAAACGTAACACAACATATGCATTAAACCAACACAAAAGTGTGCTTCAATTTACATGTCTCAAGCAGAGTTTCAAATAACAGTTACATCTTGGACCACTCCTATGTCATCTTTCTGACACATTAATTTTGTAGATGGCACTAGATTCTGAGAAAATGTGTCAACCCTTGATCACGGTTATTTCAGGTGGTTAAAACACAAATTATTGCTGTGCTTGATTTATCAATAATTCACCGCCAGCTATGATTACTGTAGCGAGATCAGTGATACAATCGCCAAATACAGTAATATTTAACCCCTACGCCAAGTAAATTTACCACCCCGCCCGTGTTTGCCCAAAGTCATCACTCACGCCTGCGATTCGCGCTGGATTTGAAAAAGCATTAACGCCAAAGTGAACGATACCAAAACCACTAGCTTTTTTGTTGCTCTGTCCAAAGACTTTAAATAACATAACACGTGTTTCGTTCTCCAAAAGAGTGATAGAAAAAAAAGGAGGAGTGAAGGAGAGAGGGAGGAATAAAACCTTGACTAAAGCGTTTTTAAAAAAAAATCTATTAATAGCACACAATGCGACAGTTGACGTTAAGGACTTGCTTATGGTAACACAAAACGCAAACGAGAGGCTGGCTTTTGAAAATCAACTAGTGCCTTAGAAACGGTTGTTATGGCATTTTTTTTCCCCTACCGTTAAGGTTTGAATAAAGTATTTGGATATTTGCTAATGCGCGATGATACCCCATCTCAAGACCCAACCGCCTTGGTCCCTCTCCATCCTGAAAATTAAATCTAACACTAAAGACGGTTGGCATCTTGCCAAACGCTTGGTTAGTTTCCTAAGAACGAGCGAGAGAGGAAAAAAATAAAGGGGGGGATTGACATGGAGGAAAATCTAAGCTAGCGTATGCATTGTGGAAGTGAAACTAAGTAACAAAAGCGAAAAGGTGGCAAAAGAAACAGATGAAGTATCGTAGTCTAATTGAATAATAAAGGAAAAGAAAGGACAATTGAGCAACTGAAAGTACATGATGTTTGAAAATTGATCTATAATATTATGACTGTAAGACCAGCAAACCACTGGCCGTCTTCAGCAAGTCACAGTGTTTCACATGACTTTGAAAAATAACTATGATTTCCTATAAAAAGGAATGTATCAAACTGATGATATTAAGGATTACCTGAGTATGAAGCAGTCACAGAATAAGATAGGGACGATAGCTATTTGTTTAGCACAGGAAGCTGATCTTAAACTGTTTAATGATGCTTAATTGTTAGTTGTGGAGAGATTTATGTATAAGTACTTAGGAGGCCTTAATCCTCTTATTGCAGGGTTACATCCTATAACACTCAGTGTGCCACAAAGTAATACTGGAGCTGCAGAGTTCGAGGCAACAGTGTTTATTTGCCTATATTCTGAAGCAAGAGTGCTGAAGCAGTCTCCAAGTCTCACTGTCGAGACGAACATACTGTTGTTGAGAAAGTCATCATCTATTACTCAAGGAAATTCAGTTAAGCCAAACCTTCTATGGGCTTAATGAGTGTTCATTTAACATTAACTCTCCACTATTGCAATAAAACAGTTTTAGGAAGTGATGAGAAAAGTCGTTCCTCATAATCGTGACCAGTCATAGGATCTAGTGCTTCATCAGGGAATTCCATGTTATAAACATTTACATTTTGACATTTAAGGACAGGTTGTCCTTTAGACTTAATTAAAAGTGTAAATATATTTCCATTCCATTTTGAGTTTTAAACATTCCTGTACCAAAAAAAGATTTGAGGTACAGGAAATTAAAAATTGTAACATACTATTCTAACTTTAACCACTGACTTGTTTAATCCCTTTTCAATGAGTTAAGTTGTGTTTGTTGTCATACACTCACTATTACATTTTGCATTACCCTAGACATCAACCCATATAAACAAACAGACAGAAGAATATAAAATAGACTCAAAATATATCGCAGATTGAGGTCGTAGGGTGGTAGCAGTCAGGTACCCTGAGAACATCATCTTCAACTATTAGACTCAGGGACTTGCATAGCTGACCTCACTCTATAGACAAGTAATATTTATCTCTTTTAACATCAAAACCCATCACATATATTGGGGTCCCGTCTGGGATTTTAAATTAAAGCTAACATTATAGACCCAGGAAATCCCCATTTTATTCAAAAATTATAACATTAAGCAGTGTGGAGAATTAAGTGAACTATCACTGCCCATTATTAGTTAGTTAACTAGAAATATTTGTTGGCTAATTTAGTTAGATTAATAACATTTGGTACCGTACAAGCAAAAGATGGCAGACTTAGCCAAGTTCAGATCTGCTGCTGTGCAGTCTGCAAGGGAGATGGGCATGGAAGGGCAAGTTCTGATCCAATATGTGACATCAGAATGTGATAAATTTATTGAAAGAGAGGATAAGAAACTAGCAGAGGAGAAAAGAATTCAATTACAGGCTGATAAGGAACTTAAGAGGGTACAGTTAGAAGCAGATAGGGAAACTAAGAAATTAGAGGCTGATAGGGAGGCTGAAATCAAGAGTCTGCAATTGGAGGAGAAGAAATTGGAGGCAGAGGCTAAGAAATTTGAGGCAGAGACGGAGGAAAGAAGACAGGCTGCAGAACGGGAAGCAGAAGCAGAGGACAAACGCTTACAAAGGGAGCACGAGCTACGACTAAAAGAGTTAGAAATGCAAGGCCATGCTCCAGAAAATGGGAACAGCCCATCTACCTCTGATGCTGCTGCCAGCCAGGGGCCCTCCAATGTAGCCATGAACTTCCATTTTGACCCTTTTGTAGAAAAAGAGGATGACATTGAGTCATTCCTCTCTAGATTACAACTTATGGTTTAGAGAGGGAAAAATGGAGTTTGAAAGTATCCCAAGGGGATCTTAGGGGAAAGGGATCAGGAAGATGGCTCTCCTGGGTTAGATTTGAAAGAACTATGATAGGCCAAGGTATGACCAAAGAGATAGAAACCCGCAATACAATGAACGGAAACCTTTCAACCCAGAAAGGAGATGGTGTAAATTTTGTAAGAGGGACAATCATAACACCAGAGACTGTAAGAGGAAACTTCCTATTGTCGCTGCATGCATGAAAACAGGAAACAAAGGGAGAAAGGAAAAACCTACTGGACAGCAGGAACCTTATCATCCCCCTGTTTGTGAAGACGTAGTATGTAATGGGGCCACCATAAGGTGCCTTTATGATACTGGATTGGATTTTGACTCAGTCGTGAGCTCTCACCTGGTGCACCCAGATCAATACACCACAGAAACAGTGGAGATCCAAGGGGCAACCAAGGAAGTTGCAACCATGACACTTCCCATCGCCAGAATAAGTGTAAAAACTCGCTATGTGGAAGGAGTGATTAGAGCAGCAGTGATAAACGAACCAATCTACTCTCTAATATTGGGGTGTAGATACGTCTTCCTGGGAAATCCAAAAAGACCTGTGATCATGGCAACAGTACAGACCAGGTCACAATCAAGGAAGGAGGAAGAAAACCCAATAAATACTCATCCAGAGGAGATGAGGAAAGCACAGGCTGAGGATAGGTCACTAAAGCCGTGTTTCAAGAAACTCCCAAAATGCCATACCCCTCCAAACAAAGGAGATTTTTATATGAAGAATAAACTCATGTATAGGAAGGCTGGAACTGGTTCCAATGGTCATGGACAGCTGGTCCTTCCCACTTCATATAGGGAAATGGTGATGAGAAGCTCACACGTTGGATCAGACGGTGGAAATGAGAAAATAGGTACCACCTGTCAAAGAGTTTCTCAAAAATTCTATTGGCCAGGCATAGCTGCAGATGTTGCAGAATTTGTGGAGGCCTGTGACCAATGCAACAAGGGAGAACCCACACGATGGGAAAATAATCAGGACCTACAAAAACACTACGGTTAAAACAGGCCTGAAAATAAAATTAAATATATTAAGGTAGACATCGTGGATAGGAAAGCCCCTTTTCACACCCAGTCTTCTAAAAAATCAGAATGGCCACTATGAGTAGGATTAGGTACCACAAAGTGATTTTTGTTTGCACAGAAGCACCAGAGAAAACAATGCAGTTTGGAAGCTCTTGGAAAACCATGAAATTGGGTACTTAATTTTTTAAGATCGGACAAAAAATAAAAATGTTACGGCATTTTTAAAAGTGTATGTACTTTCGCAAAGTTAAAAAAGTTACATCACACCAACTTCAGAGTGCTCCTGTTTTCTTAAATATAATCTTAGAACCTTCTCTGATAAACAGCATACAGTCTGCAATACACTGATTACATAAAAAAAACTATAGGGCTATATCATGAATAATTATCAATATATTTTAGACCAAATATTGCAAATCATTACCAAAAAATGTAGTATTTTGCATGAACATCAATTTTCACAACATCATATTTCAAAAAATATAAAAGGTATAAGCTTTAAATTTGTACATATTAATCTGCATACTACACACACATATCTCAATTTTTTTCACAGGATTTAAACATCTATTTGTTCTTGTATAATTTTTTAAAATGTGTCCAGAGGCCAATTTGTCGCATGGGAAGAAAAAATGTGAAAATGAAGAAAAAATTTTTTTTTTAAGATACTGTCCATATTTCATTTAAAAAAATGTGATGGCAATAATTAACAACATCTAAACAATAATTAACAACATCTAAACGCTAAATTTTTTTTAAACAACTGGTTATTAGCATTTAAAAAGACATTTTTAAACTGGAGGAGAATGATCAAGGCGCACTCCTTCCCTGCGAGAGGGCAATGACGCCTCAAAACCTAAATGCTTCAGAAGTCCAAAATACAATTCTTTGATATTTCCTAAAAGTTTAATGTCCTTATCATTCAATATTAATGTCCTTATCATTCAATATTAATTTTCTGTATCTTAACTGAGCCTTAAGATTTCTATTCTAAGGGCATTTCGTCCTTTACAAATTGTATCCACATCCTCCTTTGTGGTGCACAGACCCCTATGGCTAATGATTGTGTTATATAACTCTAACTTCTTCTCTGCATTCTTAACATCTTTCTCTTTTTTCCTCCTATTGTTGTCAGTTATTCGCTGTTTGATTTTTTTCTTTAACTGCCCTCTCTGATTCTTTACTTCGTTTCTTCCATTCCAGTCTATTATAGTATTACATTACTTGTGTTTAGGGTTAACACTAACTTTATGGTTAACACTAACCCTAATCCTAAACCTAACTGCTACGAAAGAACACATAACTACACATATTCACTATGGAGCAAAAAGGTACGAGTAATAGGAAATTACCATATTATATTATAATATATTATATATAGCTACCGCGGCTCCTATTTTATGAAAGCTGTTTTTATATATATTTATTTCTTCTTTTCGGGGAATTTTAAGACTATCAACTATTGGCTGCGAGTCTGGACATTTCAGTACAGAATCAGCTACGTTAATTATGGAATTTTCCGGTCTCCTAGCCTTGACTCAATTCATTTTCGCTTTGCGATATCCTTCGCCTTTGAAATCATAATTCACCCTATTATGTTGCAAAATAAACCTTCATTCAATTACACATTAATCAAAACATGCATTTTTTATTCAGATTGGTAACTTTCTTAGCTTTTCAAGCTCTTGAAAAAATTAGATTGATGTTCGAATGTCTGAAGCGGTGATAACACATTCGATCCACGCCTAAAGATACACTGTTCCCCCTAAAAGTTGTGAAAACAGTGTGCAAATTAGTGGTTTGGCGGTCGAGCGATCCTCATTTGAATGAAGCGGGGTGAGACGAAAACGTTCGGAGTCCGTAGCAAACTACGCGTAACGCTGCTGTTTGTTTTATTAGTAAAAAAAATACTTCAATAGCTTTTATTTTTTTTTTAATTAATACATTTCAAAAGAGAAGAAGATAAAGAGTATCGTGATATAAATTTTATTACAATCCGCTTAATAGCAAAGGGGCAGTGACAGCTTAAACTTGACGAATTTCCCTCAGTTTTCTCCACTGGCAACAGCTCAAAGCGGGGGGTTTGGGGTACCTAGTAGGATACAAAAAGTAACCTCAACCCAGTCCCACCCGACAATCCCTTGGTCGGAATTCCGGGAACTAGACATAAATAAAAGAGAGGGAAGTCCCCTCAATCTGAAACTGCGGGAAAACCCCAGGAAAAGAATTGGTAGTGGACGGTTCGGGTGTGATTACAACCAAAAGGGAGGAAGATCACCACCACCATACTTCCAGTTACATGATAATTATCGGTGTCATGAATAATTGGTCTGCTGAATAACCAACCAAAATTAACAAGGTCAATAAAAGGTCCATTGGAAGCCTTATTGAGGACATGGACAGATGAGAAGGCAGAAGAGACTGTTACCTCATCATATCAGTATGTGAACGAGCTGACCACTCGTCTAAAAACTGGCTGGAAACTCGCAAATGATAACCTAAGACAAGCCAGGAAGAAACATGCTGCATATTACAATAAGATTGAGGTCGTAGGGTGGTAGCAGTCAGGCACCCTGAGAACATCATCTTCAACTATTAGACTCAGGGACTTGCATAGCTGACCTCACTCTGTAGACAAGTAATATTTATCTCTTTTAACATCAAAACCCACCACAATTACCATGACTTAATTATATTTCTGCAACAAAAGGAGAAAGTTTTCCTCACTCTAATACAATGCTCAACCCCTCTCCCTCCCCATTTTTGTCAATTTTCAAGTTTTAAAATTATTAACAACTCTTGATTTATCTGGTCTTAATATATTTATGTGGATATTTAGAATTTCAAAATCGGGAAATACACAAAGTTATTCATCAAGAAAATAAGAATTAAAACCATCTAAATGAAAATAAAACCAGGATATTCAAATCATAGTTTTTTCCTGCAGCTTCACAGCGCAACATTTGCAGTTACAGTAGAACAATATCATAAGCCACTTCTCCAGGAACTATATCTGTGTTAGATGTAGTGACCTGGAAAATCTCCTCTCCAGAACCACTAGAAATATTGACTATCTTGTGAGACTTCATGTGTTTTTTTAGTTGCTGCTTTGTCATGTACGTTACATCACAAAATGTGCACTGGTACAGCTTATTACCATCCATGTGCTTGCGGAGATGGCAGTCCAGGTGATCCTGCCGCTTGAACGCTGATGGACACAGAGTGCACTGGAATGGCTTTTTATCAGAATGCCTGAGAAGATGAACATTCAGCAAACTTCTTGTAGTGGCTGCATAATCACACTGCTCACATTCGTATGGTCTGTAATTGGAGTGTCTTCGATGATGGACAGTTAAATGGCTCTTAGTGACAAATCCTTCACCACATAAATCACAAATATAAGGCTTCTCTCCTTTGTGAATTCTCTCATGGGCAATAAGGGCTCCCTGCTGTCTAAATGCTTTAGGACAAAATGAACATTTGAAAGGTCTTTCTCCAGTGTGGCAAAGATAGTGGACCTTAAGGCACTTTTGGTTACTAAATCTGTCACCACACAGCTCGCACACATGAGACTTCTCACCTCTATGTATCTTCAGATGATAATCTAAACGACCCTTTTCCACAAATGCTTTAGGACAAATTGGACATTTAAAATAGAGGTCTTTGTTGTGAAGCTTAAAATGGTAATCTAGTCCCTTCTTCATGCGAAAGCCTCTTCCACACAAACTGCAAACAAATGGCTTTTCTCCTGTGTGGACTGTTCTATGTTTGATCAGGCCCCATTTATCAACAAAAGTTTTTTCACATATCTTGCATTTATGAGCTTCTGGATTTTTGTGATGGTTTAAATGCTTTTCTAAGCTCGCCTCTTTCAAGAAATTCACACCACAGATATTACATGTATGTGGTTTAAAGCCCTGATGAGTCAGCATGTGCAAGTCAAAGTTTCGTCTCCCAACATATGTTTTACCACACACTGAGCATTTCAACTGTTTACGTGGTTTATGTAGTCTTTTATGATAGATAAGACCATAAGGAAGGCGGAAACATTTCCCACACATGTCACATATATATGGCTTCTCACCTGTATGAATACTTTGATGTTCATCCAAAACTGCTTGGCTAACAAAGCACTTGTTACAAATACTGCATTTAAAGTCACTGTCCTTTTCATGCATCTTTTTATGGGCTAGAAAACCTGGCTCCCTAAGAAACCCTTTACCACAAGTTTCACAAAAAAAGGACTTTATTCCGTTGTGTCTGTCCATGTGCTTGTCCAGCTGTCGTTTTTCTACAAAATGTTTGGGACATTTTGGACACTTGACCTGCTCATGCAGGTTATGTGACTTGATGTGGTAATCTAGTCCACCTTTCAGTCGAAAACGCTTTCCACAATGAGGACAGCAATGATTTTTCTCCCCTGTATGAATACTCTCATGGTTTCTACGGTGCTGATCATGTACAAAAGCTTTGGGACAAAATTGGCACTTGAAAGGACGATCATCTTTATGAATTTTCATATGAGTTTCAAGGTTGAAAAATGTCTTGCCACAGACAGTACATGTTTCACGAACAGCCACATGTTGTTGTAAATGATATTCTAATGTACCAATTTTCTGGAATGTCTTCCCACAATTCTCACAAGAATATTCTCTATCAGGCCCTGGGTGTGCTTTTTCAGCCTTATGGGATTTCAACAGTGCCTTGGTGTGGAAAAACATTCCACACTGTTTACACATGTATTGCTCCTTGCCAGCATGTAACTGATAATGGGTTTTTAATGAAGAATAGCTGTGGAATGGTGTGTCACAAACATTACATAATAAAGCTCTGCGTTCACGATCTTTGTTTTCCTCATTGTCTTTGTGAGTTAGCCAGTGAGTGGCAAGATCCTGAGAACATGATTCTTTGCCTGTTGAACACTTTAAAGGAGCTTGAGCAAGGACTTGAGCAGCATCACTAATACTTTCCTTTTCTACCTCACTTTTCGCAACAGGTTGAGGTTTCAAGGATTTAATTATCATACTACTGACATCTTGGAATCGTGGAGTAACTTTTACACTACGACTACTTCGTCTAACACAAGAATTGTCTGGAGTGATTATAAGTTCAGGAGCTATGTCTTCTG
Source organism: Oreohelix idahoensis (assembly GCA_024509875.1). NCBI lineage: Eukaryota > Metazoa > Mollusca > Gastropoda > Stylommatophora > Oreohelicidae > Oreohelix > Oreohelix idahoensis. Next base: position 303,222 of record JAMPIV010010334.1, on the reverse strand, counting down.
GGTTTTTTGTACCAACGGGTACAGTTTTCTTTGAATACTTCTTGGTCTTAGAAATAGATATTGGTGACTCTTCTGTTTTCAAAGAAGCTGATTTCCTGGGGCTCGAAGTCCTGACAGTGGAATCTGTCAAATTCCTGGCAGCATCAATGGCAGGATCAGTCACATTTTCATGTGTGACACTGAAGTCACCATTCAAAGTTTCTGCAGTCCTTGCTTCATTCTCCATTTTAATTGCACTTTCTGCACCAGCACCCTCTGGTCCTGAATTCACACTCACTGCTGAACCACACTGTCCATTATCCTCTGCTATTGCATTTTCAATGTTAAAAGTCTTCTCTGCATTCTTGAAACGTTCATACATCACAATGATCTTTGGAAGACATGTCTCTTCTAACTTCCATAATATATAATTTAACTTAACAATATCTCCTCCTAATAAACCACAGCTCTTGCATAAATTTTTAGCATATTCACCCCCAGTGTCAAATAGTAATGAAGTTCCAGCATTTTTCACTGTCACTTGCTGTCCATTAACAAGAGATGAAAAATATGTCTTCGAATTCTGAAAAATTCCATAAAAGTTGTGCCAAGAACTAAGGTACGCATTTTCACCCATTGTTCTAATATGTCCAATTAGTGTTGTCTTTTAAAAAAAAAAATGATTAGGTCTTTGAAAAAAATATTTGCCTAAAGAATAGTCCTCAGAGTCTCAGTGTCATTAGTAACAAAACACAGTGGAGGAAATAACAAATGGTCTGCAGTTTACTTGGCAGGTGATCTTTTTCTTCATAAATTTGGTAGAAATGATTGTGTCCCTCTTGTGTGGCAGTGCATTTGTCAATGGTAACTTCACTGGAACTATCTGAAACTGGAAATTTGATATAACTAATTTAATAATACAAACCACAATTTTGAATGTGGTTAACACGTGAGTCTACATACTGCAGATGATGAAATGAGATGCCTAGTATTTTTAGTATTATCATTACATCATATTCTTTCTTTATGGAGGAATGGTTTTAAAAATCATAATTCTGTGTAGTCCTGGGGGTGTCTGAGGAGACAAGAAAAAACAGCACCATTTCTCTCCCACTTATGTTTGTAAGACGACGAGACTAATATGAAGTTGAGCATGGAGCCGACAACCTTGTCATGTAAAATAAAAGGTTGAATCACATTTCACTATACATTCGTCTTCATGTCATTCAACTAGTGAATGATATGTCATCTACTTTGCATGGCATTGTATTAAAAAGAAAAAGGTATCCATGTTGGTTGCACCGTATTATTTTTTAAAAGCTTGAAACACGTTACGGTTAAGGTTAGCAGGTGTGTTTCTCTCTCCATGTTCTAAGCCTTAACATAACCTTAAACCTCTCACTGCAACCCTGTTTCAAATCGTACTTCACTATAATGCTTTGTTACCCAAAAACAATGTAAAAAAAAAATTATAAGTAAATTGGATGATTATTGATTGCAAACCGGGTGAAAAGATGGTGAGAATACATTGGTCATGTGACGTGACATTATACAACACAATAACTGCTACAGAAACCATCACTGTAGGAGCACTTGAATGATTTAATACAAGCTTTCTAAACAGCCGTGGTAGCACAGTGGTTAGTGCACTGGCTTCCTAGCTCGGTGGTCCTTGGTTCAATGACCACTTGAGGTGGGATTTTTTAGACCACAAACGGCTCCGGGGTCGACGCAGCCTCATGAATTTGGTACCAGAGCAATTCTGGGAAGGTTAAGGCGGCCAGCAAGATGCTGACCACATCGTCCCTAGTGTGCCAATGGTCAAGAAAATACGGGCCTAACACCATATTTCCAATATGCCTCAATGGGCGTGAAACGGGATCCTTTTTTTTTAACCAGTTTAAATTTTCAATTCAGAGAAAGCTGTTTAACAAATTTCTGGGAATTCTATTTTTAAGTAATAAATTAATTACACTGCTTGGGACAGGAGTGTATTAGTGAGATTCTAGTTCAGCAATATGTGACTTCATAACAAAAATCATAAAAATTTTTATTTGTTTGTGATAAAACTTCTTGGATTAATTTTCAACTGGATTTACATTTTGATTCCGGAGCTTTTACCGCCCAAGATTTAAGTACTGTACAATTGACACATTTACAAATAAGTGCACAAATTTAATTAATTTTCTGTTTTGATTTTTTATTGTTGATATATTTCGCAAGACATCTTCTTCTTCTTCTTCTTTGATCCATAACCGCCAACCGTCAAAGCAGTCAGTGGCCATCACGCCTGGTGGCGTCTTGTAGGGCAGCAACAAATTGATTCCACTTTGCTCGGTCGGCGGCCATCCTTCGTACAGTGCCCCAACTGTGGTTCATTCTTTGCATCTCAGCTTCCACAGTTCTCCGCCAAGTTGTTTTTGGTCGGCCTCTCTTTCGCTTTCCCTCGGGGGTCCATAGCATAGCTGTTCTTGTGATGGTATCAGGGTCCCTTCTGAGGACATGGCCAACCCAACTCCAGCGTCTGCCAGCTATGATGGTGTGCATGTCCTCCTGGTTACTCCGAATAAGTAGTTCTTGGTTGCTGATGGTGTTTGGCCAAAAGATTCGGAGAATTTTCCTTAGGCAGATTGTGTGGAAGGAGGACACTTTCGACATTTCCTTCTCTCCAACATTCCGCACCATAGAGAAGCACAGAAAGCACACAGCTCTCATACAGTCTTAATTTGGTGTTTGTGCTGTACTGGGAAGACTTCCAAATGTTGTTGAGAACAGCAAAGGCTGTTCTCGCTTTATTCATTCTGTTGTTAATGTCCTTGCTTGTTCCGCCGTCAGGTGTTACTATGCTTCCTAGGTAAGTAAATGTGTCTGTCTGTTCTAACTTCTGGTTCCTTACTGTTATTGGCTCAGGATTTCGCAAGACATAACAAAAAATTATTACATCACATAAGAACTCATTGCAGTTCACAACATTCTTCAGCCACTTTCCTAAAGGTTGATGAATAATACATAAATCTGCTGGATTAATACATGTGCATTCTGGTTTTGTGTGAAACATCACTTATTAAAAAAAAATGCATCCATAATGGAGCCTGGGTAAAACTGGAAAATGCTTGGGACAGAAACAGTTAATCATGAACTGCATGAGATAGGAACCTTATTTCTTTCTTTGAGGTTAACATTCCACCATAAAATGTCATTTAGTTTGAATTCTCCTATTCAAATCACATAGGCCTACAGACTGCACTTAATTCAAATAGTACTCAGAGTACAGACATGATTTTATCAAGGTAGATCACCCATCTTTTGTGTTGCCAGCCGCTGCCTTAGACACTACATTTTAAAAAAAAATGGCAACTTAACGAAACATAAATACAGATGTAGCCTAATACCTAGGCCTAATGTATTTGGGTTGAAAGGGGGTTTAGTAGACAAGAGGTCGCCATGTTGGCCGAGTGTCCATAGATACGAAGCATTTCGCTTCGAGTTGTAATGTTTTTTGTCCTGTTAATACACTGTTTGTTGGACGTTATTATTTTTCACAAAGTTCGAAACTGGGTTGGGGTTAGGTTAAGACTAGCTATTTGACAAAGCTCGAAACGGGGTTGGGTTAAGGTTTGCTGTATCGTACATATTGACATTTCTCAGGCAACATGGCAAACTCTGTCTACTATTCCCTCCTCCTACCTCTATTTGAATGGTACTATAACTGAGTTTAATCTGTAATGAATGTGTAACATCTAGGCTACTTGATCTTTTAACTTTCATATAGGCTAATACCTGATTAAAAAGTTTTAACTGCGGTGTTAAGGGGAGGTGTAACCCCCAAAAATGAAGAATTTCATTGAAAATATCAAATTTTAGATACATATTGCACTGGAAAGTACATTCATTTGCCCACATTTCTGTATGTTTATTTTCACTAAAACCTTTATGGATGATTTTATATAAATTTTTAAAGTATGTCAGGTAAGTGTATTTTTACCTAATTATATATGTAAAATATACAAATTGGTATATTTGTGATGCTATATTGCTTCTAATGCATGGATTTTAATTTTCGGTACCATATTCATTTCCCTGAAGCAAACAGAATTCAAATTTTTCAAACATAGTTTCATGTGTAAAAATAATTTTGACTGGCTAATTTTTATGGGGTCCTTTGATGGGTCATCGAAATAATAACGTGGCTGGATTTATTCCAGTAGAGTGGTAGGGTACCTCCTTATACGCAAATAAAGCTGCAGGTAAGAACGAATCATAGGATTCTGGTTTCTCCTGTGTGAGCTTAAATAATTTGTAAGTAGAGTCCCGTTATATCTTTCCACTTGTCCAATCGATTGTAGATGATAAAATGTGCGGACGACAATATTTTGAAAAATCCTAAAAACTTCCTCCATCAGTTTCCCTCTGAACTGTGAACCATTGTCAGTTAATATCTAATAAGGGTATCCTAATCTTGTGAATATTGAGAGCAAAGCCTCTCCTACATGTACTGAGTCTGCTGAGGGTAGAGCAATCGCTTCTTCCCACATAGTACATGTCTACCAGAGAAAGGATGCATTTTTTCGGAAACTGACGAAAAGCGCATACAGTCTGCAGAAATGAAGAATTTAATGAAAAGTAAGCTGCAAAGTATGACAAAGAACATGGAATCAATAAAGGAAAATACCAGAGATGATTCCTACATAGCAGGGGGATACTGAGGTGAGTAAATTTTGTGTAAAAGTGTAATTCCTCCCTTTTTTCTTAATTTTCTCAAAACCTCATTTTTCACACAAATGTGGGCACGTTGCCCACGATTTTTCAAAAACTATTAGCGATACAGCAGTAAATTTTGGGCCACATGCTGTACACATAGTGCTCATTAAAATAAACTAAAATAAAGGATATATGTTAACACACTACAAAACTGTTGAGAAATAGCTAAGATACCCCCCTTAAAAATTTCAACTATTTTTCGATTGGTATGTTAAAATCCAAAAAAACTCAGATATCAAACCAATCAAAATTATTTTAGTATACAATCATTATCAAATATTAACAAATAAAACAGCCAAATTTCATAACTCAAGATGTACTCACATTTGAGATATCTTGGGCAACAAAATACCCAAAAAAAGCTAAAATTTGCCTTTTTTTCACTGTTTTTCCGCCATAGATTGCAAGTTTTTAGTATATACCTCAATGTTTTGTATTTTTTTCAGTCATTGTGCTTGTATAAATGACCAGATATAGATATTAACTTATAATTCTGTGTTTTTCATTTTGGGGGTTTAACCTCCCCTTAAGCGATTTACCGGAAATAAACATTCGTTATTGCCCCTGTCATGCTTCTACAAGTGACGCGAAGTACAGGTACTCCCAAGGAGACATTAAATTAAGAACATTTCTAACAGTTCGAAGTCACCAACTTTATTACAACTGATAGAGAATATTTCATTTGCTGCTAGTATCATGGGTCTCATCATTATATGTTGTAAGTTACAATATTTAAAGCAGAGACTCCGACGCCTAGCTGAGCCACAATTGGATGAGGTCCAGTGCGGATTCCGAGCAAACCGAAGTACTCAAGACCTAATCTTCACACTCAGACAGCTGAGTGAAAAGGCCCTTGAGTATAAGAGTGAGATCCATCTTTGTTTCATAGTTCTGGAAAAGGCGTTTGACAGGGTCCCCTGGAGCAAACTTTGGGACTGTTTGGCAAGGAAGAACATTCCAGCACTTCTGATTCATGCTATACAGAGCTTCTACAAGTCTTGCAGAAATTATGTGAGGACAGCAAACCATAAGTCAGAAGAGTTCAGGACCACCACTGGTGTAAGACAAGGTTATATCCTGTCACCTTATCTTTTCATACTCCTCATGGACGATGTCATCAAGGTATGTAAGGAGAGAAAAGAAAGTATTCAGTGGGGTGGGGTACTGGAAGATGAGACAGGTATGTATTTCAGAGCTGGCATTTGCTGATGATGTTGCCCTGATTGCTAAATCAGAGGCACATCTCCAATCCGACCTGCGAGTCTGGAAGGAAGAGCTGGAGAAGAAAAAGATGGCCATAAGCAGCTCTAAAACAAAATCCATGGTGATATCACGAGAAGAAAGAAGACATCAGATTAAGCTGGGAGAACAGGTCCTGGAGCAGGTCGACCACTTTATAACTTACTTAGTCGTTTCCCTTCTACCGTGAGATGTAGAGATTTGGAAGAGAGAGCGCCAGACTATCCTATCGGCTGTTTTCATCCTGGCCTGGTTCCATTCTAGTCCTCGGTCCTTCAAAGATTGTCTAATGTTGTCCTCCCAGCGGACTCTGGGTCGTCCTGGAGGTCTGGATCCCTGGCTCTTTGTTTCCCATGCTTGTCGTGGTAGCCGATCTTCTCCCATTCTGCAGACATGGCCAAACCATCTTAGTTGGGACTGTTCTACTTGGGTCTGCAGGGGGTGGGACTTAAGGCCTTGACGTATCGTCTGGTTGCGGACCATGTCTCTTCTTGTTACTTCAACCACCTTCCTCAGATACCTCATTTCTGAGGTTTGGATCTGGCTTTTATGGGTTGTAGTCATTGCCCATGACTCGCATCCATATGTCAAGACTGGGACATAGGTGGAGCGGTATACAGCCATCTTCGTCTTCTTACCAACCTCTCTCTTGCTGAGGAATCCTCGATTTATGGCCTAAAAAAGTCTCCAAGCTGCTGCTTTTCGAGTGGCCAACTCTTCTTTGATGCCTCCCTTTCGGTCTATAATAGCTCCGAGATATTTAAAGTGGTCGACCTGCTCCAGGACCTATTCTCCCAGCTTAATCTGATGTCTTCTTTCTTCTCGTGATATCACCATGGATTTTGTTTTAGAGCTACTTATGACCATCCCTCTCTTCTCCAGCTCTTCCTTCCAGACTTGCAGGTTGGATTAGAGATGTGCCTCTAATTTAGCAATCAGGGCAACATCATCAGCAAATGCCAGCTCTGAAATACATACCTGTCTCATCTTCCAGTACCCCACCCCACTGAATACTTTCTTATTCTCTCCTTACATGACTTGATAACATCGTCCATGCGGAGTATGAAAAGATAAGGTGACAGGATATCACCTTGTCTTACATCTGTGATGGTCCTGAACTCTTCTGACTTATGGTTTGCTGTCCTCACATAATTTCTGCAAGACTTGTAGAAGCTCTGTATAGCATGAATCAGAGGTGCTGGAATGTTCTTCCTTGCCAAACAGTCCCAAAGTTTGCTCCAGGGGACCCTGTCAAATGCCTTTTCCAGATCTATGAAACAAAGATGAATCTCACTCTTATACTCAAGGGCCTGTTCACTTAATAACACATAAGGAAGGGAAACCCGAGGCCTGTAAACAGTAAATTAATATTAGACAAACATAAAGGTATGTTTTCAGGCACTCGTAAGAAATAAAGAAGTAGAACACTTGGACAACAGAAAAACAACAGACGTGAGTGGCTTACCCAGGGTTCGAACCCCGTACCTTCCGTACGACAACTCCGCCTAGCTATACAAGCGAATCACACTGACCCCACGGCCAGCTAGGCATCCCCAAAAAAGGATGCTTTACTGACTAGTCATCAGTGTGAAATACAAGACAACACCGGAAGTATACAGTGGGCAACTCAGCCCATTAATGACGCAATCACTTCTGTTGTTCCTCTATACTGTTTTCAGGCCTCGGGTTTCCCTTCCTTATGTGTTATTAATGTTTATACAATACCAGAAACCTACCCTCTGTTCTATACTACTGTCCTTAAGTCTTCTATCATTTACTGGACACAGTATCAAGGTCTTTGTCTTGTTTGGACTGACATATACTGCATCCTTTTTTGGGGATGCCTAGCTGGCCGTGGGGTCAGTGTGTTTCGCTTGTATAGCTAGGCGGAGTTGTCGTACGGAAGGTACGGGGTTCGAACCCTGGGTAAGCCACTCACGTCTGTTGTTTTTCTGTTGTCCAAGTGTTCTACTTCTTTATTTCTTACGAGTGCCTGAAAACATACCTTTATGTTTGTCTAATATTAATTTACTGTTTACAGGCCTCGGGTTTCCCTTCCTTATGTGTTATTAATGTTTATACAATACCAGAAACCTACCCTCTGTTCTACTTCTTCTTCTTGCGATCGCATCTTTGATGATTACACCGTCAGACGAGTTCTCATGATGAATTCGACTGTTGTTTGAAGTTCCTCTTTAACTCCATATAGCTTTGAGTTTAGTGTTGAGTCATTGGGCCAGTATATCTTTCTTAACTGGTCATACAGAGGACAGTCCTGTAGAACATGCTCAGCAGTTTGTTCGTTTAATCCACATGTGCACAGTGGTGAAGCAGACAATCGTAGCTTGTGCATGTGTTTATTCAGTTTGTTATGCCCTGTCCTGAGTCGAAAAATAGTTGTCTGTCCCTGCCGGTCGAGAGTGTGATAGTCGTCTTTGGGTTGGTTCTGTTCTCTTCTGATAGTCTGGATAGCTCTCTTTTTCTCAAAGTATGTGACTTCATTATCTTCTTGTTCACATTCTCCTCCCTTTTTTGCAAGTTTATCTGCCTTTTCATTTCCGGGTACACCACAATGAGATGGTACCCACTGAAGTATGGTTCTCTTTTTGGCAGCTACCTTGTTTAGTTCATTTCTCAGATGCGGGAGTTTACCACCCTTGAGAGCTTGCAGGACAGACAGTGCATCTGTGAGGATGACTACCTGGTGGCAGTCAGAGTTGGTGTTATAAATCATATTTGCAGCTTGCTCTAGAGCTTGAACCTCAGCCGTACAGTTGGAACAGAATTTACCAGTGGGAATGTGCCCAGTCTCATAGTGGTTGTCAGGATATGAGATAAAGATACCGGCACCTCCATTCCTAACAGCATTAGTTGCTGATCCATCTGTATAGGCATGTATCCATGATTGATCGGGATAGCTTTCTTGGATCATACTCAATGTAGCAGTTCGTTTTTGCAGATCATTATACTCACATCCACTTGTGAGACCACTGACTGTTGTATTAATTTGGAGGGCACTGCTGTCCTGCTCCCATGGTACAGGGTATAGGGTGGGCTTCAGTGGTGTTGTCTTCATGGATAGGTCTTCTTGATGCTGTCTTATAAGTCTTTTCCCCCGATGCACAAAGCTGCTACGCTTTAGACGTCCCAATGCCAGATCATCTAGTCTTGCCTTCATTGGGTGCATTGGCATACTGTTGTACTTTTCCATCTGGATCATGGTTTTTGTGTCTCTTCTATGGGACAATGTCTGTAATCCAGCAACCTTCTGCATCTCTGTTATTGGTGTAGTTTTCATGGCTCCTGTAATGAGCCTGAGAGCTTGATTTTGCACCTTGTCCAAAGACTGCAGATGTGAGTTAGCAGCTGATGACCATGCTGCTGAGCTAAACTCTAAGTGTGGTCTTATTACTCCATTATAAATCTTCTTTAGATTTCGTTCATTTGCTCCCCAGTTGGTACCTGCCAATTTTCTGAGTATGCCTAGTCGTCTTCGGGCCTTTCCTTCTGCATTTTCAATATGCTTATTCCATGTAAGCCTTTGGTCAAATGTCACCCCAAGATAGGTGGGGTAGCTTTCTTCCTTGATCACGGTTGTCCCTAGGTGTATGTTAGCTGATTTGTCCCTGGGGGCGAGGGAGAACAGTGTTGTGGAGGTTTTGTCTGTGTTTATTGTGATAAGCCATTTCTCTGCCCATGACACTAGCATGTCTGCTGCCCGCTGCATTCTATAATTTGCTGTGGTGACATTTTCATCAGCGCACCAGAGTACTAGGTCATCTGCATATAAGGCAGCTTTAACTCCTGCAGGGAGATCTTTCACCAGGTCATTGATGTAAACAAGGAAGAGTGTTGGGGAAATTACTCCTCCTTGAGGTACCCCCTGATGGAGCAACACTTTTCTGCTCTGCAGACCGTCAAGAGTGACTCTAGTTCTCCTGTTATGCAAGCATGACTGGATCCATTTCATCATGTTGCCTTGGATTCCACTTCTCCTAAGTTTTGCAATGAGGCCATCTTTCCACACCTTGTCAAAGGCCTGCTTGAAGTCGACCCAGATCGTTAGGACCTTTTTCCTCTCCCGGAAGGCATCCCCCACTGCTTGAGACAAGTAAGTAACCCGGTCTTCCATACTGTAGCACTCTCCAAATCCAGCCCGTTCCGGCACCAGGATCCGCCCAGACTCTAAATACCATTTCAATCTGTGGTTGACTATTCGCTCCATAGTCTTCCCAACACAGCTTGTGAGACTGATTGGCCGGTAACTTGCAGCCTCGGTCTTACATTTCCCTTTCTTTAGTATGGGTATTGTGATGGCTCTCTCCATACTTGGGGTACCGTTCCTTTCAACCAGCTGTGGTTGAATATCTCAAGCAGTTTTGTCTTTGCTGCTGAGCTCAGATTTACTAGCATTTCGTTGCTGATTTTGTCTGGGCCGGGTGACTTTTGAAACTTAAGCTTGGAAATAGCCTTCTGTAGTTCTCCTAGTGTGATGGGTTCCCTCATTGGGGCAGGAGTATCTGTCTGTCCCATGGTTGCCAGTATTTCTTTTCCCATCTCTCTCCGATGGTCTATGTTAATGGGTAAGTTGCTTTCTGAACTGTATCTTCTAGCAAACAAGTCTGCAGCTTGTTTTCCTCTGAAAAGTTTGCCACCTTCATCCAATGTGATAGTCTGCCTTGGTGAGGAATGCTCTTCATTTAGAGACTTGACTAATCTCCAAAGTTTCCTGCCGTCTTTCTCAAGGTTCAGCGATGCCGTTTTAGTTCTCCAGCTTTTCCGCTTTTCTTCTAGCTTTGTTCTCTGAAACTCTGCTACAGCCTTTTTCCATTTGTTGTGAGTTTCAAGTGAAGGCTGAGACTCTGCGTCCTTTCTAGCCTTGTCCATAGCTTCCTGACGTTCTTGGAGTGTGCTGGACCAGTATGGTATGTAGTTACGCCGGCATCCTTTGGGAATGGTTTCTTTTGCAGCTTGTAGTATGCATCTGTTGAAGTCTTTTACCACTTCATTAATGTCTCTGTTCTGTACCTTGAGGGTAGACAGCAGCGTGTTCACCTGATGCCTGAATAAACCCCAGTTGGCTTTTTTGTAGTTCCATCTTGTAATGGCTGGGCCTGTACTGAGAGTTGCACTCTGGACAGTAAGAAAGATTGGGCGATGGTCGCTTCCCCCTAGTTGGTCTCCTACTTCTCTACTAATAGATCCAGCTATATCTGGTGTGGAGAAGGCAAGATCTGGTGTTGAGGTTGTGTGCCATCCTCTGGAGTAGAAGGTAGGAGTATCTGTGGCATTATTGACTAGGATTAGGGAGTGATCATCTTGCCAAGTTTCAACCTCTTCACCTCTGTGATCCAGATGGTTATAGCCCCAGCTCTGGGAGTGGCTATTAAAGTCTCCAACTGCTATAAAGTTGGTGGCTGGTACCTGTATAGAGCTGAGACTCAGGGGTTTGTTGTTCGGACAGTAATAGTTCAGGAGTTCTATTTCCATCTTGTCTACCTTTATCTGCAGCAGCTGATATTCTGCTCCATCCATGAAGGTTTTCCTTTCGTGTGCAGGAATGTTATTCCTTACAAGAGTAAGTACTCCTCCTTTTCGTCTATCTTGTCTGTCGGATCTGAAGCATTGATATCCCCTTATTTTAAAGGTTTGATCTGCTTTCAAGTGAGTCTCTTGGATACAGCAAACACTGACTTGCTTCTCATACAAGATGTTTTCCAGCTCTGTCTTTTTGCTGTATCCAGCCTGCTTGCTGTTCACTCCCTCTGCATTCCAGTGCATCATGACAAGTGGCACTCTGGGTTTCTCTTTTTCTGTTTTGTTTTGGTCAGTAGTTCTCCTCCGCCGTCTGTTGACTCCACAAGACGGTCTAGAGGGTCCTCCAGTAGCTGAGGGTGGGCTCTGTCGAGGCTCAGAGCCCGGCACTGCACCTGCCTGGTGGAGCTCCACAGGGCGAGCACCAGAACGAGATTTATTTGACGGTGTACTCTCCATAGAAAAAAAAAAGCGAGTTGCATGATACTGTGGTTTCCGGTGCGCCTTCTGGCCCAGTATCTACGACTTTAGCACCTGTTCAACGGGAGAGTGGGCTCATCCCTAATCTGTTTATGTTCCCAGTAGTAGACTATTCGCAAGCAGCCTGGGGGTGTCACTGCTCTGCGCGGACCTTGTTTACCGAGGCGGCGTCCGAGCTCGTATGGTGAAAATATGGTTGCGTTATCTTCAAAATAGCCCTGTCTTTCCCGTGGCTTTTCTGCCATCCTGCAACTTTGAGTTAGGGAGTTCTGAGCTCCAGTCTCTTTCCCAGGCATTTTATCCTGGCCTGGCACGCATACAGAGGACCCCACTTCTGGTTCTAAGTTAGCAGTTGGGGATAGGTGGGGTAGCACACTGTGCATTCCCCGTCATCCAGGGGGCTCTCCAACTATGCAGAGCTTGCACAATGCTGTGCTCTGGTTCGGGGCTCTCCCAAGGAATCCTCACGTCCTGCACAGAGCCACTTCCCGATACCCACCACCTGCCAACCCTCCATTGTAGAAATCTCCTGCATGCGGCCATCCAGTCAAGAGCCAGTATTAAGTCTGGTGCCCAAGTGATCCCCCCAAGCTCAGTGTGCAATGCTGGGTTCTCATCATGCTGCAACACAGGAGGGATTGTGATGCTCAGCCATCTCTCTCAATTCTGCACCGATAAGTGACATCGGGGACTTAACTTTGCCTCAGTACTGGGAGGCCCCGTTTCCGGGTACACCACACACAGCCAATTGAGGCAACGGTCGCCATGGGCGTGATAGACGACAAACAGTGAAGAATGAGGCAAGAAAGCATTTAACCCATGAAGTGGGGGTGGATTGGTGCAGACCAGAGCATGTACCACTCGCCGGTGGGTTCTGCATCTACACCTATAGGGTTCCACCCACTCCTCAGCCCATTTAGTCTGGCCCCTCACCCAGGACCTGTCCGGCTTGGGTGACCCTGCCAGGAGTAAAACTCCCGCCGGCATAGCTCCCGGGATCATTGAGGCGCTCAAGCTCTCCAACCACGGCAAGGTAGGCTTACAAGGTCTTTGTCTTGTTTGGACTGACATATACTGCTGTATAGAGGAACAACAGAAGTGATTGCGTCATTAATGGGCTGAGTTGCCCACTGTATACTTCCGGTGTTGTCTTGTATTTCACACTGATGACTAGTCAGTAAAGCATCCTTTTTTGGGGATGCCTAGCTGGCCGAGGGGTCAGTGTGATTCGCTTGTATAGCTAGGCGGAGTTGTCGTACGGAAGGTACGGGGTTCGAACCCTGGGTAAGCCACTCACGTCTGTTGTTTTTCTGTTGTCCAAGTGTTCTACTTCTTTATTTCTTACGAGTGCCTGAAAACATACCTTTATGTTTGTCTAATATTAATTTCCTGTTCACTTAGCTGTCTGAGTGTGAAGATTAGGTCTTGAGTACTTCGGTTTGCTCGGAATCCGCACTGGACCTCATCCAATGGTGGCTCAGCTAGGCGTCGGAGTCTCTGCTCTAGGATTCTAGAGTAGATTTTACCAGGGACACTGAGAATTTTTTTTTTTTTTTTTAAAGAAACACATTGATTTAATCGGCATATAGTCATTCGGCATCCAACGCCTATCCTTTAACATACAAAACACAACCTATATTCGCAGTTCACTATTTGTTCATGAAATTATTTCCAACTTATTTTACATTGGTTAAATTATAAAAATAATAATAATAACCCCTTCAGTCCTAACTGACTATGGGAATGCGCCCCTGAGGTGACAGCCCTCAGCTGCTTATTTTCTTGGTGCTCCTTTCGAAGTTTTCTCCTCTCTTCTGCTTGTTGTGTGAGCTTCTTTTCGACCAATCTGAGGTGGTGCCGTAAATAGCATCGCCACTTAGTGCGATCGGCAGTTTCATCCTCCCATGTTACTGGATCCATGTCCAGTGCCCTCATATCTCTCTTGCACACATCTTTGAACATAAGCTGCGGTCGTCCAACTGTTCTCTTGCCATCTGCTAATTGTCCGTAGAAGATATCCTTCGGGATGCGACCATCTTCCATGCGGCGGACATGGCCAAGCCAGCGTAGTCTGCGCTGTCTAAGCAGTGTACACATGCTTTGAAGGCCAGCACATGACAACACCTCGACATTTGTCACTTTATCTTTCCACGAGATGCCAAGGATGTGGAGTAGACACCGTAAATGGAAAGTATTGAGCCTTCTTTCTTGCTTAGCATAGGTTGTCCATGTCTCGCTGTCATATAGGAGTGTGCTGGTGACGCAGGCGTTATTTACCGCAGCTTTGGTCTTCGTTGTGAGTTTGGAGTTTCCCCAAACACGCGATGTGAGGCGTGCAAAGGTAGCTGTAGCTTTGCCAATGCAGCTGTCAATTTCTGTGTCCAGTGAGAGTTTGTCATTGATGGTAGACTCTAGGTATGTGAAGTGGTGCACCACTGCCAATTCATATTTATCGATAGTGATAACTGGTGCAGCACCCACATCCTGACTCAGCACATTCGTTTTCTTTAGACTTATTGTGAGGCCAACGTCCTTGCATGCTTGTTTAAATTGGTTAAATTATTATATCAATTTGGCTGAACCAATGCCTGTCAATACGTGATGGAATAAAATTATCAAGAAAGGTTGCTGCACGCAAAGTTTCAGCTCTCTGACTAGTGAAACATACAAATGTTAAACATAAAAGATTTGAAATCGACTAAAAACGCTCAGATGATCTTAAATAAAAGTAAGTTTAAAAATAATCAGCCCGGCTCTTGACTAACCAGGTTAGATTTTGAAGAAAAAAAAATGTTGTACACCAAAACGTAAAAAAAAAATAATAAAAAAAATAAAATAAAATTCTCACTTTTGAATGTTATCCTTGAAAGATTCCCTAAATTCATCTTCTTTGGTCCTTGGCCGCTGACTGACAAAGCAATTATTGACTACCACTCCTGGTGGCGTCTTGTAGGGCAGCAACAAACTGTCTCCATTTTACATAACACAAACCAAACGTGGGAAAACATCAGACTTACAACTTAAAACAAATAGTCAACCAGCCTACCAGGGTAACACCAACTTCATCCACAACAATTGACCACATCTACGTCACCTGCACAGAAAACATTCTAGAATGCTCTGTTCCTATTGTAGCAATGAGTGACCACTATCCAATATGTTGCACGTGGTCAAAGAATAAATATAAAGCTCCCAGAAATAAACATTTAAGTATTAAATTTAGAAGTTTCAAAAATTTCAACCATGGACTATTTTTACATGATTTGCGAGCTGCACCTCTGGCCAATGTTTACCAGCTTTCTGATCCCGATGACTCCATAGTTCATTGGACACGTATCTTTCATTGTGTGTTTGATAACCATGCACCAGTGTAGTAGTCAAACTGTAGTAGTGGTTTTGTTGTTGATGACTACTACCTTGTGCTGACACGCGAATGTTATTAGGTTATGTGGCGATCAGGCAACAGGAACATGAACAGGGCACGTCAACTAATGCTAGTGCCTAATGAAGCACCCTGGAACTCTTGGGTTAGTTTACACAGTTTATTTTACAATAACGTTGAACGTACGATAAGACAAGCAGAGTATACATCCTCTGACATTGACGGTTTGCATATTAAAAACATGGAGAAATGTCAATATATTATCACTGTTCTGATCGGATAGTCTCATGATAGTCGTATTAATGAACATACGACAGGACATCGTAAGTAAAGCATCAATGTTCATATTTGAGGCATCATAGTAAACAGTGCATACAAAATCCTAAGTCCTGACTTTGACTGACCTCTCATCATCTGCCGTAATCCACAGGACGGCGAAAATATACTTTATCTATGTATTCACGTTTGTAATACAATGCACGTACTTGAAAATAATAGGCTGGATCCAATAACTTCACTTTATCTTAATCCATTTCAGTACACCCTAATGAAGGGTCAACAATTCCCCATTGAATGTTCTGACTAGATTCAAACGGGCGAAACGTAAATATACGTATTATCTTAAGAGAGACTTACTGTTAAATCCTCACGGCGATAGCTTCCACATGGAAGGCCGTATAATATAGGCATCAACAGTAGTTTACCCACAATATGGGGCTCGAACAAACAGACCAACGTCTGACTTCCATCCCAGCCATTACATCTCTCTCTGAGGTCACTGCGTCATTCAGTGTTTAGCAACAAAACGCAAAAATACCCTCGCACAAATATGTGCGCTTTTGTGTGCGATGAATTTAATTACAAATATATTCTTACCACATTTGTTGATGCGTACCCTCTTAACAGGAGTAAGACCCGTGTCTACTGTAATACTGTTAAGGACCCAAAAAGAACGTAACAACCAGCTAAAGAAGTTCATGTGAAACGACAGATCAAATCTCCTTGGATCACACAAGCAGGACTAGAAGCCATGAGGCAGCGAGATCGAGCTCACAGAAATAAGGACTTTAACACATACAGAGCACAAAGAAACAAGGTACAATATTTAATACGCAGAGAAAAGAAAACATACTTTAAAAACTTAATTCAGAACAAAACAAACAGTAAAGATATGTGGAAAGCAATCAACACTCTAGAAAACAAACGAAGTTCGCCAGACTCATTAAGCCGCAATACCTCATTTACGTGTACGGACTTCAGCAATTACTTTCAGGCAGAAATAACCAGTCTTAAATCTACGATACCAGATTCCCCTTGTGACCTAGGCCAACTGTCAGCATTCTGTGAGAACAAATGCACGAACACAGTTCCATCCGACATTCCGTATATGACAGTTAATGAAGTGTATAACTATCTTCTAGGCCTTAAAGAGAATAACTCATCAGGACTTGATGGAATCAGTAATCGAATACTGCGCTATGCTGCGTCAGTTACTAGTGATTCACTAACATACATATACAATCTATGTATCGCAAAGAGTTACTTCCCGTTGCACTTTAAAGTCGTTAATTAAGGTATATCATCTTTTCAAACCTGGTTCCTCTGATACTCGTAACCTTGGTAACTATAGGCCAATCTCTCTAATATCATCGCTATCCAAACCACTGGAAAAACACATTCATAAAATAATACTACAACACCTAGTTAACAACGACTTGCTAATTGATAGTCAATCGGGGTTTAGGCCTAAACATTCATTTCACACTGCTCTAACTAAGATGATAGACAACTGGCACCTAAATATTAACAACGATAACATGTGTGTGGCAGTCTTTGTAGACTTTAAAAATGCATTTGATATGATAGATCACGCTATTTTAATTAAAAAACTAGAAACATCAAAAGTAAACTTTCAACTGATGACAATAATTACATCATTCCTGTCAGACAGAAAACATGTAGTTTCTTACAATAACTACTATTCTAGCCCATCAGTAATAAATACTGGCGTTCCTAAGGGTTCTATACTTCGTCCTCTACTTTTTACCATATACATTAATGACCTTCCTCTTCACATCAAGCACTCATCCTGTGATCTGTTTGCTAACGACTGTACTGTTTACAAGAGTGATAAAAGTTGTAAAACACTCGAACTATCGTTACAAAAGGATAAAGATAATCTGATTAAGTGGAGCAACTCGAATTGCATGCTAATAAATATCATTAAAACGAAATGCATGTTAATATCAACTAGGCAAAAATTACAAAATTCAGAGAAAACAACACTTCAGATCTACATTGGTGCCTCACTAATTGAAAACGTTAATGAACATAAAACTCTAAGTATAATCGTTGACCAGTATCTAAACTGGAACTCACATGTACATGCACTGACCAAGCAAACGGCACAGAAAGTTTACCAGTTAGCTAAAATCAAACATTTCCTAGATGAAGATGCACGAAAATTGTTCTATATATCTCACATACAAGCAAACCTTGACTATTGCTCCAAAATCTGGAATGGTTGCTCAATGTCCAACACAAAGAGACTCCGTTCACTACAAAAGCGTGCAATGCGTCTAGTCTCTGACAACTGCCTAACTCAGTGTGTAGATTTCTATAAAAATCTCCGAATACTGCCCTTAAGAAAGCGCCTTCTGTTTAACAAAGCTAAATTTGTTCACAAAATCCTGTCACACAATGCTCCAGCATATGTGTGGCCAGTGTTCAAGTACAATGAAAGACGCAGTCTACGCTTTAACAGATTGCAAGTACCCAAGCCTAGGCTTGACTTATTCAAGAAAAGCTTAGCGTACTCTGCTGCTCATCTTTGGAATTGTCTTCCACATAACCTAAGAAACAACATCAGTCCCTATTCATACAATCATAGTCTTTTTGAATACTTTCTGAATTCTGATTACACCCCCCCCCCCCCCCCCCCCCCGCCCCCCCCCCCCCCCCCCCCCCATAATATCGGATTATCTTTTCTTATAGCATCAACTGTAGGTTCTAATAACGATGTTTGTACTTTTCAACATATGAACAGATGCTAGCAGTCATTTTCATGGCTTAGAGTTTATCAACACATCACTTCAGTTAACACAGCTCACTTATTTTTAAATGGTAAATTGTGCTCTGATATAACCAAATGACTTAAGTCTTGGTTGAAGGGAACAAGAAGGTAAAGCCCGCCCAAAAAAATCTCTTCTTGGTGGTTATGTTCTTGGTTGGTGATGGTGTTCGGCCAGAAAATTCGAAGAATTTTCCTTAGGCAGGCTGTGTGAAAAAGAGGACAGTTTGGACATTTCCTTTTCTGTTACTCTCCAGCATTCTGCGCCGTGCAAAAGAACATAGATTACGCAGCTTTTGTATATTTTTAATTTAGTGTGTGTTCATTACTGGGAAGATGTTGTTTAGACTGGCGAAGGATATTCTAGCTTTATTCATTCGGTTGATGTCTTTACTTGTTCTGCCATCTTGTGTTACTATGCTTCCTAAGTATGTAAATGTGTTTATATTTTGTTCTGTAAATTCATTTTGCTTTAACAAAAATTAAATAAATAATTAAATAAATTCTGAAATTATAAGAATTTTTCTAACATTTCGCATCGTGATCAAGCTCACCTCGCGAAAGTTTTCTGATCAAAGTGAAAACTTTATTCGGAAGAAAATTAAGAAACAACCAAATAATCAAACAAATTATTTTTGTGACTCACTAACCATGTCACAGGTTCATTAGCGGTTTCATCAACTCCGTAGAATGCTCCGCAGTATGATGAAGTGATAATTTACAGAACTTAACTGGGAATAGTAGTATCCAGTCAGCGAACAACTGTAGTTGAAAGGTGGTTAGCCTAGTCCGAAACAAGTGGTGAGCACAGTTAGGGTGGGAATGAAGAAAAGTGGGCGGTCTCTTCGACACGGCCTTAAAAAAGAATTCAAATATGCAGTAAAAAGGGGTAAGGGTTAGGTTTAGGAATCCTAAACAGAGGGCAAGCTGTGATGTTGTATACTCTGGTTTTTTTTTTTTTTTTTTTAAATTAATGAAGATAAACAGAAATCCTGTTCAACCTCTGATGGGTTATAATTAGGATATATATTGTTTTCAATTCCAAATAATATGAACAACTGCCGACATGAGAAAGTGGCATCACATTTGAAAATAGGGATACTCACAATTGTGCTTAGGCCTATACGTTAAATAAAAAACAAACAAACTCTGGTGTGGCTACTCAGTTGCTGATCATTTGCCAGGTGACTCACAGGTTGCCCACTACATCCTGGAGGTGATTCAGGGTCTTTGTTAGTGACAGTAGCGACATAAATTCCTTCATATCCCATATATAATAGTAATTTATACATTTCCACAGCAAATCATTGATTTATTGAGAAAGAAAAAGAGAGCTCATACAAGTCCAGCATACATATATGTAAATGCATGAATACATATATGGAGTCATCCTTGTATGACCACCAGCTAAGCACAATGCTATAGTATTCAACAGTGGAAGTGAACCTGTCTGTGAGGCTAATTACGCCCTCATTGACTCTTGAATAATCCACACACTTCCGAGGATTCCCTCTGTGGTGAACATGTTGAGAACCCAGCATTGTATACGAAGCTTGGAGGAGTCACTTGAGCACCAGATGTAACTCTGGCTCTTTGACCTGGTTGGCTGCATGCAGGAGGATCTCACTAGGGGCCCATGATGGGCAGGGGGAGCTGAGAAGTGGCACTCTGTAGGATGTGACAATTCCTTGGGAGAGTCCAGAACCAGAGCACCACAATATTTTAGCTCTGCATATTTGGAGAGCCCCCTTGGATGGCGGGGAATGCACAGTATGCCACGCACTTCTTCTTCCTAGCTTGGGACCAGATGTGATGCCTGGTGGTGTCTTGCAGGGCTGCAAGAAACTGCTTCCACTTGCTCGGTATGCATCCATCCTTCATGAAGTGTCCCAGCACTGGTTCACTCTTTGTTTCTTGGCCTCCACAGCTCTCCGCCAAGCTGTTTCTGGCCGTCCTCCCCCTTACCTTCCCCCAGGGGTCCACAGCACAGCTGCTGCTATGATGGCATCGGGTCTCCACTGAGGACGTGGCCAATCCAACCCCAGCACCCGCCAGCCACGAGGACGTGCATGTCTCCCAGCCGCTCTGACCGAGCAGCTCCCAGCTGGCGATGGCACTCAGCCAAAAGATTCTGAGAACTTACCCCAGGCAGAAAATGCGGAAAGAGGACAACCCCAACATCTCCCTCTCCATCACTCCTCAACACTGCACCACAGAGAATCACAGAAAGCACACAGCTCTCATATAATCTCAACTCTGTGCTGCACTTGGAAGACCTCCAGATGCCATCTAGACCAGCAAAGGCCATTCTTGCCCCATCCATTCCACTGCTGATGTCCTCGCCTGCTCTCTGTCTGGTGACTGCACCTGTTATTCCAGCCTCCGGTTCCCCATTGTTATTGGATCAGGACTCCCCACAGGGGGTCTTCCGTAGGTTGATGCCCAGACCCACATATATGTAATTTAATTTTCTTTTTTGATTATAGCACTAAGGTGTACATGCAAGACTGTACAGTGATATAGTATGGCCCAAGTATTATCTGCAAGATACATAATACCTTTTGTGCTATTTGGACTTACACTTGCACTATTAAAGAGTTCGGATATCATTAGTGTTATGGGGATATGCATACTGTGCATAACCTGTATTGCATGTAAGTAAAGAGTTGATTTTAGAATCAGTGTTTTAATCAATTGTTTATATATTTAAAGGAGATGTACAAATGAGCAAAGAAAATTAACTTGAATCTAAACAGCACATAAATCCATTAATTACTACTTTAAGCCAAATCCTAGGTAACCTTGAACTGCATTTTTCATATTTTATGATCATTATGTCTCCCAAACAGTACTTTGGAGGTCATATGTTTTAAATAAATAGCTAAGCATTTTCAGATGTAGCAGATACAATTAAGAGATTACTATTAGTGCTTTAGGGAATAAGAATGCAAATATTGCAGACAAATGGTTAATAATGTCCAGACTGAGGCCTAACATTATAGTAAGACTAAAATTTTAAAAGAAAGAAAGTAGGAAGCAAGGAAAAAGAAAATAGGAAGCAAGGAAAAAGGAAGTAGGAAACAAGGGACAAGAAAGAAGGAAGCAAGGGAAAAGAAAGTAGGAAGCAAGGGAAAAGGAAAAAATAGAAAGTAGGAACCAAAGGAAAAGAAAGGAAGTAGGAAGCAAAGGAAAAGAAAGAAAGAAACAAGGGAAACGAAAGAAACAAAGTAGGAAGCAAAGAAAAAGAAAGAAAGAGCATTGAGAAGTCCACTAAAAATAAATGTCAAATTTAGAAAAATACTCCTTAAACATTTTACATAAATGAAACTATAGTGAAATGAAAGATGAATAGTTAATGAGAACTGAGATAAGTAACTGACTACTGGTTTATGAGAGCATGTTTCAGATGTCGTATAATAGAATTAAATTTATGAATGCAGTTAACATTTGACCATAATGCTTCATTAAAAAATGGCGGTAAGAAAATTTTTTATAAGCCTTGTTAATGAGACAGGAGAAACAGAATTCTTCTGTTTTTACCAGTAAAAGTAAAAAGAAAAAATACAACAGATAAAACAGTATATAACAGCATATTAAATAGATATTAACTCCAAAAAAAGGACAAAAAGTATGAACACAATGGAGAAATGAAATTGAGAACTAATTGAAAAAAAGGGATATAAGAAACAGAACTAATTGAAAAAAAGGGATATAAATTAAAACAGGATACTACCTCCAGCTTTATATACTTACTTTATACATTTAGATTCTCACTTTCTTTTCTCTGTTGCTTTCATATATATTGTTTCTGATGAAGACTTTGTGGTTGTAATATAGTTCATTTCTGTTGAATAAACTAAAGATAGGAACTATCAGGGAATTTACCCATGACAGTGATAAAGAGAAATCTCATATGGCCAGTACCAGTCCAGCTCTAACTCTTTCAAATAATTTAGCAGTATCAGGCTGACCATTGCTTTCTTAAAGCATATTGAAGTTGATGACTAAGGTTGTTCATGGAAGTAGCTATGTTAACTAATTTTTATTCATTGCTGCTGTGTTTTCTATGATTGTTTACTATAAATGTATGCTGTTATATAACCTTTATAATGTTGCATGCCTTTAAACAATGCTTCATGTACATGTGAGAATGAAAGATGAGAGACAGAGAGGAAGGACAGAATCTTAGATGGGCCTGCATGCACAAATCTTAACCCTTTGAAAATAATGTTCATTCGTTCATTTGATTAATTCCTGCACATTTATTGCTGCTATATATTGGTCAGCGGAGAAGGAATTTTTATCACCATTTTCATCTTTTGTTATCATGTCATTATCAAGCTGACTTTTTGCATTTGTTATGTTTCTTTATAAGAATAAAAGTTGTACCATGCATAATTTAACTACATCTAAAGTAATAGTGAACAGTCTGTCATTCACACTAGCGCCTGACTGTATAAAAGAATCAATTGACAGTTTGTAACTTTAAAGAACTTTTATATCCTTTCTCCATTTCCAGTGACTTTTTTAATTTCTTGGATTGAGGGAAGTAACCTGTACCACATCAAGCTGTATCCTCAAGTTGTTGAATTAGACAACCCTTTCAAAGGAAAGATTGGTCCAGGATATCTCTCAGTTGAAAGAGAGATGGAGGTTGCTAAAGCGGTTGCAGAATCTGTTTTGTATGATGCTCACAGTGTTGCCTCAGTCAAAAACTTCAGTGTTATAAGGGATAATACAGAATGTATTTTTGCCAAGCGATCCAGAGTATGGGGGTCACCTGATTATGATGACAGTCTGTCTTTAGGTGAGATGGCATTTAAATTCAGACACATTAATATGAGCTAGTGCTTTGCTGCATTTATTGCTTACAGTTTATAGGCAGCATTATGGAGGGACACATAAATACAAACTAGTATTTTCTCTTATAATTGTCTTGGTTTATCTGCAACGAACCAGCACCAACTGAAGAAGGCAATTATTATAAAAATATTAATTGGTATAAATATTTTGTCTGTCAGTTGTTTCTTTGTAGTCATGTTGACTTTTTTTTTTTTTTTTGATTTAAATTTAAAGAAAGCTTATAAATTACTTTATTAATTCTCATTTTGGATCTAATTTTCCAACTGTTGTAGATATACTGTCAAGGTATTTGAACTTTTCCAGTATTTGTTAGCTTAATATTACCACCTTTTATATTTCTCTTTCTTGGCATTTTACTTGTTACTTAATATTTCTGTTTTCTGTGCATCTATATCGACATCAAGCTGACAGCAGACAGATAGCATTAACAAGATTTATGCATATGTGTAGTTGTGCACTGTCTCTGAAACATACTGCAGCACTTTTTGGGCATTAATTAGGTAACTCAGATTTACTAACCAACACATTGTCATACCTGTCAACCTCCTGAGATAAAAACCTGTACGGCATACGAGTAAATTCTTTTCCATTGACAAGAAATTGAGAGATGAACAAGCAGGTTTTCGACTAAACAGATCCTGTACAGACAAGATAGCAACTTTGAGAATCACAGTTGAACAAAGTCTGGAATGGAATTCATCACTATACATAGGATTTGTGGACTACGAAAAGGCATTTGACAGTGTAGACAGAGAATCACTTTGGAAATTGATGAAGCACTATGGAGTTCCCCTGAAGATCATTAATTTAAAAAAGAAAACTTATGAAGACATGACATGCAGAGTTCTTCATGAAGGACAACTTACAGAACCTTTTGGGATAAGAACGGGAATGTGACAGGGATGCCTCTTGTCTCCATTTCTTTTCTTACTAGCAATAGTCTGGGTTATGAGAACATCGACAACACACAACAGAAATGGAATCCAGTGGACTCTGACTAAGCAGTTGTCCTTGTAAGACGAATCACCTTTTTTTGATATTTTTTCATACTCGTCCATTGTACTCCACGTCTTACCGCAGTTCCCCTTATCTTCCTTGAGAGATTTTTCAGTAGCTTATTGCAAAGGCATCAGTCTTCTTACCTTCCCTTTTATAGGTGCAGCATTAAGATGACTTGATGCTAACTAATGCCTGAAGCAACGGGACTATGACAACCACTCAAAAAATTCTTAACTTAAAGGCCTGAACTGAGACATGTGTGCCTCAGTAGATCTTCACATCCTGTCTTTAAAAAAAAAAAATTAACCACACATACAATGCATGCATGCACACACAAAATCCACCCACACTCATCCAGCTCTACCAACTTAGTTTGGCTTGTTCTCACTTATTTTAATCCGAAACAATTAGACTCCTGATAGTAAAGTGATGTTTCTTTCTTGTGTGAAATACAAACTCTTATCTGGAATGCCAAAGCTGCCAAACACAAATAGTCTTTCTTTCTTGTTCTTTTTATTTTCTTTTTCAAAGTGTTATATTTTAAACCAAGAAGAATAATTTTGTTCTAACATGCCAACATATTTTTTTCATTTCATATACATTATCTACAAGAGGAAAACATAAGAAGGTAAGATATGGGATGGAAGTCTTACTAATTTTCCTCCCTCATTTTGTGTCTTGTATGAATTTCTAATCAGTCACCATCTGTTAGCGACATAAAATGCAACAATCTTAAGATGATGACTTTAACTCATTTCCTTATGCTTTATCACAATGCACTTCAAGTACCATGCCTAGTGGTGTAAGAGATCATGTCTCTCCACAACTTCCTGTTTCCAGTACAATTTATCAGTTCTGCTGTTGACTTCTTTCCATGTACATTCCATAGTAAATTAACATTAGACACTATTCCGGTTGTGTTTATACTTTTTTTCCCCCATATCTTGCAGATTGATCCCAACATTTTACAAGTTCACAATGGCCTTTCAAGATTTAGGACTTGATGCATTTGTGATAGAACTACCAGGTAAACTCTATGGTGAAAATATTCAGGTGATTTTGGGGACTGTAAATGTTTACTGTTTAAAATTGGTTTACAGGGATCTTGTTGTGTTGGGTTTTGTAGGTGTATGGAGATTAACTGAATGTTAGGTATGAATGAAGCAGTAAAATGGTGAAAGTTTGCTGTTTTTTAAATGTGTGATTAAACAAAAAACAACAACACAAAATATGTGCAAGATGAAATAAAGAATATGTCAAATAAGAAAAAGTTTGCCAGAGGAGGACGCTGTATCAAGAAATCATGTTCAGTGAAAAGGATATATCGGGTAAATGGGCAGAATACATATGAAAGATATTTGAGGACAAAGGCCACAGACCATTCCCATATGTCAATGAATGTTCAAACATTCTCAGATTAGAAGTAATAAATATTATGAGAAAAGAAAAATTGGTAGGCATGGACAACATGAATTTTCTCTGTCACTCCTTATAGAGCATTGAGCCACAACTGCAACTCATCCCCTGGCAGGAAGCATTCACATGCTCTTGAAGTTGTGGTTTCTGTGGAAATTTCTCTTACATGATGTTTGCCAGTCTTGTTTTGTACAACATGACTTAGATGAGTGATAGTCCTATTTGTTCTTGGTTTCTTTTCACTGGATGGTTTTTAAAGACGTGGAGCAGATCCGGACAAGGGCCCACTAAGCAACAGATGTACAGAGGAAACTGACATTTGGATGACTTGTTAGCCCGTTCAAGAAAGAAAAATCTAATGAGCAACCTGAGAAGAGACACTGAGAAAATGTAAGAATAGATAGTACCCCAGAAATAAAGTGAACAATGAGATGAATAGAAATATGTAATCATGATCTATATATCCATGGATTCAAAGACATTGATTGATTGACTGCATGATTAAATGTGTTTCACAAAATTACAAATTAATGTTTATAATTCATTAACTATAATGAAATCCACTTCTTAAACCTGCTTTGCAGGTATTTGGGATAGCAGTGCGTGCGGTGCTGTATACAATGTGCCAGTCTGATGTCTGGAGACAAAAACAGACACTTTTAAAGAACGTTCACAAGTTTGATGAAGATACTTTAAACAGTTACCTGAAGTTTTTGGTTGTTGATACAGCCAAGTGGAGCAGAAGAAGCTGGGTGTTTCAATTCAACAAGATTACATTTTTCGTTACAACCTTTGCTCCATTTTACCCGGAAACTAATTCAAGATATGCCTTTGGTTGTGAAAACTGTTACATTCTGTTCCAGCCAGAAATATCATTTGCCATCCACAATTTACCACCTGACACAGCTGAAACAAACTGGACACGACCTATCACAGTGAGGGATAAAATCCGTGTTGCATTCAGAGATGCTGGAAGACCATATGAGGTACCAATGCAACATGGAGAGCCCATGGTTTATGAAATTGTGAAGAAAGTTCATCCAGGTGATGAACATATATCCTGGTGGTCACCACAGGAGAATAAATAAAGAGAGAATAAAACGGTTACATATGCTTATGTTGGTGTTTATTTGATGAACTGCGACTTTCAAGATCAGTTTGAATACAGTCTGGTAGAACCTACATATTATCGAGTCCTGGGTAAGCCATTCTCATCTGTTGTTTTTCTGTTGTCTAGTTTTCTACTTCTTTATTTCTTACGAGTGCCTGAAAACACGTGACCTTTATGTTTGTCTCATATTTATTAAATATTATTTCAAAGGCAAGAATGAAAAATTATTTCTTAATTGAGCTCCCTCCAGAGGAAGAGTTGTTATCAAATGGAACCTCTTCTTCTTTCTTTCCCCTTCCCCCCCCCCCCCCCCCCCCCCCCCCCCCCCCCCCCCCCCCAAGGTGTCACTAGATATTTTAATGGTTCATAAAGTGTTAAGTACACTGAAATATAGATTTACTGGCAAAAATACCTGTTTAAGATAATGTATATCCTCATATCTTAATACAGCTAAAATGGAAGGGTCAGCCAATAGAAAATGTGCATTGCTTTTAGATACAGACATAGCAAACAATCATATGACACACTCATAAGTGTGAGGTTGCCATGTGAAGTAAATAAAAATCTGCTGGCGTGCTATGAACGTGTAAATGTTGAGCAGCTCGGGTAGGAAAACACGGCAATAGTGTAGCAGTTGAGGAATTTGGTTTTAAGGCAGTCATCTGTGAAAGTCACAGCTATGGAATTAGTGAATACAGAAAGAAAAGTTTGGAGGTAGTTTCCTAAGTGTTTGGATGTTAGTTGGGAACTGAGTGTATCGAAGATCAGATCACATGCTGTCTCCAGACCAGAGATTGGCTGTAATAGATTTATAAAATTGTCTCTTGCCTCTGGTGCACTTTGATGAAGCTATTTCTGCCCGTTTCTTGATGTACTAATCCTATTTACAATGCTGTCAAACTCTTGCCTGTTTACTTTCAACCCTTACTACTTCACACAAGAAACATTCTGTGAGATGTGTCCACACAGTTTCTGAGAGACAGTTCTTGCCAAAAGAAGAATGTACACATATTTCATATTGTTGAAATTCTTGTGAAATATGGTATTCATTTAATGTAAAAAAAATAATTTTAATTGTTTATTTCACTGTTGAATATACTTTCATAACAGATGAGTGTTTTGTTCTTCTCTGTGATGAATTATAGATTAATGAGACAAGATTAGATCAAATGTGGAAAGAGAATGAACAAACTTTACTTTCAAAAGGTTAATAATTGGGCATGCACGCCTGTCTAACATTCTACCCTTCCACTCTCACTTATCTTGCATACTATATCTTTTCATTAGATTTGTTGTGAAGAGTCGACAAATGACTGCTTCATTTCTAACATTCAGTTAGAATGTAAAACATGTTACTTTTTAAGGTATTTGAAGAACTTAGCAGTAAATTATATGATATGATTATTGTGATATACTGTAACATTCTGTGGTTGTTTACCACCTTCATAAATTTTTTATTTTATAAATTTGTTCTACTAAGTTTTCAATAAATACCAGTTATCTGTAAAGAAGTGTGTTTTTTATTTTTTTTAAAGAAAGCTTATAGTAACTGTTATATGGATCCAATAAGATCAGGAATACAGAAGACTATTGGCAGCAGGTCAAAACGGTATGGAAGGAGACATGTGAAGAAATACTGGGGAAAAGGGAAAGACAACAAAAAGCATGGATAACAACAGAAACCATCAATAAGATAAAAGATAGAAAAAACAAGAAAGCAGAGTTAAACACAAGCAAAACCAGAAGTTCCAAAGCCAAGGCTCAAGAAGTGTACACAGAAGCAAACAAAGAAGTAAAAAGAAGTATCAAAAGAGACAAGAAGAAGTATATTGAGGAGTTGGCAAGAGAGGCAGAAGATGCTGCAGCCAAAGGAAATATGAGAGAACTGTATAGCAGCACAAAGAAGCTAACAGGGAAATACAAGCAAACAAGTTGCCTCATAAAAGATAAGAATGGGAAACTGCTCAGCAATATACAAGAGCAAATGAAGAGGTGGACAGAATATTTTGGGGACCTTCTCAATAGACCAGCTCCACAAAACCCACCGGACATCCAGCCAGCAGAAGAAGAGCTACAAATTAACGGTGAAAGACCAACGAAGGAAGAAATAAAGAAAGCCATAAAGCTTCTAAGAGATGGAAAAGCGTCTGGACCTGATAGCATTCCAGCAGAGGCCATCAAAGCAGATATCGACACGGCTACAGAGATGTTATATAAATTACTTGGTAAAGTCTGGGAAAAAGAAGAGATACCAGCAGAATGGAAGGAAGGATATCTGGTTAAGTTGCCTAAGAGGGGAAATCTACAAGAGTGCACAAATTATAGAGGAATAATGTTACTATCAGTGCCAGGAAAGGTATTGAACAGGATTATCCTTGAGAGATTAAAAGAGTCCATAGACAAGAAATTGAGAGATGAACGGGCGGGTTTTCGATGGGACAGATCATGTACAGACCGGATGGCCACTTTGAGAATAGTGGTTGAACGGAGTCTGGAATGGAGTTCACCGCTGTACATCGGATTTGTGGACTACGAGGGGGCATTTGACGGTGTGGACAGAGAATCGCTTTGGAGGCTGATGGGGCATTGTGGAGTTCCCCTGAAAATCATTAATTTAGTAAAGAAAACCTATGAAGGCATGACGTGCAGAGTTCTTCGTGAGGGACAGCTTACAGAACCATTTGGGATAAGAACAGGAGTGCGACAGGGATGCCTCTTGTCTCCATTTCTTTTCTTGCTGGCAATAGATTGGGTTATGAGATCATCGACAGCACACAACAGGAATGGAATCCAGTGGACTCTGACTAGGCAGTTGGATGATCTGGATTTTGCTGATGATTTGGCTCTCCTGTCCCATAACCGTAATCAGATGCAGGACAAATTGAAAACACTCGATGGGAGGTCACAGCAATTGGGTCTGAGGGTACACAGGGAGAGGACAAAGATGGTGAGAATAGGTGCAGGTGATGAAAACAGGGTTGAACTTGGGGAGGCGCCAATACAGGATGTGGAGTCGTACACATATCTTGGCAGTGGTGTGGACAAAGTTGGAGGGACAGACGGCGATATCAAGGTGGGAATACAGGGGGCAAGAGGAGCTTTCATTGCATTGGGAGATATATGGAGATCAGGAGAAATAGGATCCAACACGAAAGTGGGAGTCTTCGGCTCAGGTGTGGGGTCAGTCCTGTTGTGTGGCTCGGAGACATGGAGAGCAGCGGAGACGGCAGCCAAGGAGCTACAGACTTTCATAAATGGGTGCTTGCGTAGAATAGAGGGATTAAAATGGTATGACAAGGTTACCAATGTGGAACTGATGACAAGAACTGGACAAGTGCCAGTGGAACAAGAGATGAGAAGAAGACGATGGCGATGGATAGGACACACACTGAGGAAACCTGTTGATAGCATTACAAGGCAGTCCTTGTTCTGGAACCCCCAGGGCAAGAGAGACAGAGGAAGACCAAGAAG
Organism: Oreohelix idahoensis; assembly: GCA_024509875.1. Taxonomy (NCBI): domain Eukaryota; kingdom Metazoa; phylum Mollusca; class Gastropoda; order Stylommatophora; family Oreohelicidae; genus Oreohelix; species Oreohelix idahoensis. The sequence continues at coordinate 272,916 of JAMPIV010010334.1, read as the reverse complement.
TACATGGAGAAGAGAGTTGGAAACAGAGGTGAAAATGATGAGGAGAACATGGAAAGAACTTGAGATGATGGCACGTGACAGGAGGACTTGGCATGTGTTTGTTGAAGGCCTATGCTCCTTTGGGAGTGGAGGGTTATGAATGAATGAATGAATAAGATCAGGGGCACCTCCACATCAATGGTAGCAGTAATGAATCTGCAACACTTGCTGCGTCTTGCTTTGATGGTACACTTTGAAAAACTATTTAACTCTTAGTATACGTGCTCAAAAACATCATTTTTACGAGCTGATTTCAGAGAGTTCATTTTTAGACATGACTGCCTTTACTGATTTTGCATTAAATAACTTATTTATAATGATAACATAAAGTGTTATATATCAAAGTGTAGAGAAATGAAACATCTGTGACATGCATTTAACTTAATTGTTAAGTGGTGTTAAACATGCATGCAACATATACAGTAATGAGTGCAGAAAAATTTTAAAATTGAAAAAATTGAGAAACAGATTGTACTTATCAATATGTATAATTAATTCTGGTAAACTTTAACCCCTAAACCTACTTTCATTTTAAAGTACATCCATTTTCACATAATGTAGGAAAGTTTCAGTTGCTTCTGAACACAAATAAAGCTTTTATCACAATTTGAAATTTTTTAGCATATTCAGACAAAGCATACAAATATTTTGAGCCTATATTTACATACATGACTACCGTTACTGATTTTGCATTAAATAATTTATTTATAGTGATAACATAAAGTGTTATATATCAAAATGTAGAGAAATGAAACCCCTTTGACATGCACCTAACTGAACTGTTCAGTGGTTTTAAACATGCATGCAACATATGCAGTAATGAATGCAGAAAAATTTAAAAAATTTAAAAACAAATTGTACTTATCAATATGTGTAATTAATTCTGGTAAACTTCAACCCCTAAACCTACTTTCATTTTAAAGTACATCCATTTTCAAATAATGTAGGAAAGTTGCAGTTGTTTCTGAGCACAAATAAAGTTTTTATCACAATTTGAATTTTTTTCGGTATATTTAAATAAAGCGCACAAATATTTGAAGCCTATATTTACAGACATGACTACCGTAACTGATTTTGCATGAAATAATTTATTTATAATGATAACATAAAGTGTTGTATATCTAAATATAGAGAAATGAAACCTCTTTGACATGCACCTAACTGAATTGTTCAATGGCTTTAAACATGCATGCAACATATGCAGTAATGAATGCAGAAAAATTTTAAAATATAAAAAATTTGGAAAAAAGTTGTACTTACCCACAAAAATAATCCAATTTGGAAGCCTGGAACTCCTAGAACCACTTTCATCCAATTATACGGAACACAGACAAGTTTAAGTTGTTTTGAATAATAAATAAAAATGTTGCTTCCTTTTGAAATGTTCAGGTCACATTGAAAAATCATGACGAAAATAAACTATGTACACAACTGTATACACAACTGATATTTACATTTACCACAAACTATTTCCTTTCATGATAAGCAGGAAAACCGTTATTTGGATGTAGATGGGGATTATTTGTGCATCCTTCACAATAAAAGGATGTCCTGACCCTTACTTGAGGGGTGCTGCAAACGACACAGTTGCGATGAAATTTTGATTTTTTTAATAAAATGGTTTGTTCCTCCTAGTCTGTTGACTGGATTGTTCACTTGATTGCCATATCCAATCCTGGGAGGAATTTGCCGGAAATCCACAGCAGCAACAAGAGAGAGCTCACTGAGAAGTTGCCATTTAAATTGAAGAAGGCTCCGTTTTTATGCATTTGCTGTTTTTGACAGTGAAAATAATTTATACACATTGAGATGAGCTATTTAAAAAATCCAGAAGAAATTTTTTTTCCACCACTTTCTTGTTCTTCTGCTAAATGTGCCATATGTTACAATGCTTTGGTTCACTCTGTCACATCCATTCATGCGTTGATTGTAATCATCATCATCAGTGGTTTATTTTTTGTTTCACCAAAGCGATTGGTTTCCACTATTGCGCAGCTTGATACAAGAATGCATGTTTTTTTTTTTGCTTTTTTTGTCCCTAAACATTACACATAAAAATCTTTTTTCTTGCTCCATATACCATTTCATTTCCATATGCATTAGCTGTGTAGTTTTCAGCTCTTTTGGGAAGTTCTTTCGATAAATGTTGACAGTCCCAGTGAAATAATGACTCCTGTTATTTAGATATTGAAGCAATGGCACACTTGTGTAATATCGATCAGCATAGATGTGACGACCTTTTCCACATGGTTGTAGCAAAGTGTCAAAAACTTTGATGGCTTGCTGGCTATTTACATCAACTTCTGGACTATAAGAAGTATTGGCCCCAAAGTATATCAACAAAGACAATAAGGGTTAAAATGCTTCCTGGAATCTAGATATCATTTTCTGTAGAAACAGTAAGCTCATCTATAATCTCATTAGTTAAAAGAGCTTTGAGACAATAAAATGCAGAAGAATCATCAGGTGTAATATTTGGATTCACACCTGTAATCCTAGCATGAGGCTGTACAAAGTGGAAAGCATTTTGTGTTGAGCCAGCATCAACTTCATTTCACCTAATTTCCTCATTCATTGTACTTGTATTACCATCAGTACTTGTGGGTTCTGCTTCTCTATGGGGTGATCTAGATGTAGGCCTATCTTCTCTTAATCTTTTCTTCATGGGAGCTTTACCTTTTCCTTGTTGTCTTTTCACTGGCCTGGCATCTCTAGTACTAGTACTACTGACAGAACCAGCTAGGGGGGAAACACACACCCCCCCTTTCTCACCTGATTCAGTGTTTTGATTACATACATCTTCGCTGGGTAAAATATATTCTGAATCTGAACTGTCATCATCACTCGATAACTGATCATCTTCATGTTCAATCCAAGAAGAAATAAGTTGTGCTGCTTGTACAACCGATAACTTTTGCTTACAATCGTTTGAAGATGAAGCCATTTTGGTTAGAAAAAATTTGTTTACGGTCAACAGCCGAACAACAAAGGTACAAAAATACACCACGCTGAAAATGTAAACAGCTTGAATACAGAAAGTGATTTTATAAATATTGGATTGGATAAAACATCGACAATTTTTCATTAAACTTTGCAGATAGAGACTTACTGTCTAACGCCACCTCAACTGGCGAGCCGTATTTTTTGTAAAAATCTTGCGCCACTTCAGCTGGCGAGCCGTATAGTAAGAGTTAATATCCACCTGTTAGTGATTCATTTTCACCAACAGAGCTGTCATTCTGCTGCTTGCCTATAACCATTGCTCATTTGTGGTTACATGTGTTATGTTTTTCATCATCTTCTTTGTACACTATCAGACATCAACTTGATGATGTTTAAAGATTAACAATGGTGTGCTTGAGATTGTTGGCATCTCCATAGCTATGTTCAGCAATGGTACTGGTGACGGCCATATGCTGGCCACCTCTGCAGCAGATATTCAATAGTCATTTTATTGGTGCCACAGTTACACTCATCAGAAATTCCAATTTAACTTGTAGAATAAATGGTTTGTCAATATGTTGTGGCCTGTGCAGTCCAAATATTATCAATTGTTCACGTCTTTTGAGCTGATAATATGCATCTTTTTTCTGGTGGCCTAGATGCTGTGATTCCCACTTGTTTTTGTATCTGCTCTTGATAAAACTTTTGGCCTCTTCATAAGTTATGCTTGTATCACATTGAGGTAGCTTTTCACCTTCCTTTGCCAAGAAGTTAGCCCCATGGATGTTGCAGTGAGATGGGATCCACTGTATCAAAACTCTTTTAGATAGCTGACACAATTTGCAGAAAGTTTCTCTAAGGTCATCCAGGTCTGCATTATTCTGGCATTTCAGCTCTGCAACGACAGTGCAACTGTGAGGAAAGCTACTTGTCTTGTCTAATTTTGATCTCTTTCATTACTTTTCTTTTAATTCCTACTTTTTTTCACTGTCTTCTTTCTTTCTTCTGTTTACATGAAATGTGCCCCATTCATCAACTTATCCACTTTTTAAAAGCCTCAGTTCTATAGTTCAATTTCTTGTTTATTATATAAATAGGGAACAGTAGGCAAAGTACTGTAATATAAATATGTACAGGAAGAGTAGATAGACATAGCACACATAAAAAAAGCTGAAAACATTTAAAAGAATTAAACCATGAAAGCCAGTGCCATTAATTAATAAGGAAAATTTCATATAGAAAAACAAATATGAGAAAGTTCGTGCTATTTTTCCATATTGTGATAAAGTATTTGCAATTTCATTACCATTTCTCATCCTAGATTTTCACTTTTGTTTGTAAAGACATCAGATAGTGACCACTGTACAATAATTTTCATTTATTTAATCATTTAATAATTAGTTCAGAAATAATCTAAATGCATTATCTCTTAAATTTCAAGACAGAACGAAAAGAATATAATCTATCACACATAAACATGCTAATTTCACCATTTTCCTTTGTGCTCCTTATAGAGCAAGGAGCTTCCACTGCAGCTGGTCCTGCCTGCACCAAGCAGTCACATGACTCTTGCAGAAGTGGTTTTTTGTGGCAGTTTGTTTGATATTATGAGCTATCCAGCCCCAAGCACAACCTCATATTAGTCACCTTGTGTGACATGTCAGAGAGAGAGCACAACCTCATATTAGTGTGACCTTGCCTATAGTAAATAAAGATGACATTCAGTAGTCCTATTCTTTCTTAGCCTCTATAGATGCCCCAGGGAACTGCACTCTGGGCAACAGGCTAATTATTGTTCATAAATTCTCTACAAGGCAACCAAGAGCCATTTTCCTTGAAACATGAATTTGGAAATGGTGTGTTTGTCAACACTTTAAAACTAATATAATTTTGTGTAGGTCTGCAATGGACTTGACAGAAGACTGTGATATGTGCTTCTTAAGTCAGAACCAAGACCACATGCAAGATTTTATTAAAAACCAACAGAATAGATGAAATGACTAGTTCTCGAGAACTATAAAATCAAAAGTGATGAAGATACACAGGAAAAGCAATAAAATACGCAAATCAGAAATAAAAACCTTTGACAGTTAAAAAAGTACTAATTCTGAAGAAGAAATGTATCAGCAAATGACAGTGTGGTAGCAGAAATCAATGAATAAACTATACTAGCTGCCATTAAAAACGCATCGAAATCGTGACATGTTTTCACTGTTGAAATGTTTATGCAAGTGAGCGATTTTCAAACCCCGAAAGTGTGCAAGTGATGAAGTTCATGTATTCCCACTTTACTGTCGATGTGATGTTTACTTCAAATTTTGCGTGCTTACGTGCAAAACAAGGTTTTTGATAAATTCTGGCTTTATTAAAAGTCGAATCACATTGAAATTTGGCACATGCATTAGTCAAGTTTCAGCGAGTAAAAAGCCATTATCTGTTTTCATTGAAAGAAAGTCTGTTAATGTTTTTGTCATGCCTCGACTGTCGTCACAAGAGCGATGGCAAGCTGTTGGTATGCTCAGCAGTGGAATGGCGACCAGAGAAGTTGCCAGACATTTCAATTGTGACCAGTCCACTATAGTGAGGCTGAACCAGTGATTTCGGGCGACAGGTACCACCAATGACCGTCCCAGGCTTGGTCAACCTCGTGTAACAACACTAGCTCAAGATCGCCAAATTCTATTGTTACATCTGCGCAATCGCTTCCAAACAGCAACTCAGACAGCAGCTCATACACCTGGCACTCGGAGACTTGTCAGCGCAAACACTGTGCGGTGGAGACTTCGCGCCGCTGGCTTGCAAAACAGACGTCCCAACATCGGTCCTATCCTTACTAGATGTCACCGGACCAACAGACTGGCTTGGGCCCTACAAAATATTCGTCGTCCAAGGGCGGGATGGAGATCAACAATGTTCTCCGATGAAAGCCGGTTTAATGTCTCCTTTGCTGATAGGAGAAATCGCGTCTGACGTCGTCCTGGAGAAAGATATGCTGATGCGTGTGTAGTCCAGCATGACAGATATGGAGGAGGAAGCGTACATGTGTGGGGTGGATTCTCTCATGACCACCGTACTCCCCTTCATGTTTTCAGAGTTAACGTTACCGCTGACGTCTACGTTAATCAAGTAGTGCCTTTCTTCCAGAATCACCCAGATTTGGGAATCTTTCAGCATGATAATGCTAGGCCTCACACAGCTAACGTTACCAAGAATTTCTTAGCCCAGCAACCTTTTCTTGTACTGGATTGGCCTGCAAACTCTCATGACATGAATCCGATTGAACATGCATGGGATGAACTGAACAGAAGGGTCCGCCAGTATGACATCAACAATGTGAATGATCTCGAGCGAGCACTCATTGCAGAATGGAACGCCATACCCCAAACATTTTTCGAGACACTCTGCAATAGCATGAGACACCGATGCCAAGCCTGTATTGATGCTGTAGGGGGTCATACACGGTATTAATGATGGCTGTGACTGAATGACAGTGAGTGCGACTTTTGTTTTTACACCTAGGGTTGACAACTGCTTAGGAGCCGGTTCTGAATTGTCTCATGTTTAATAATACAGCAAATTTGGGTTAGTAAATGGATCAGAAATGTAAAATCAGTGGTTTCATGTATTTTAAATTTAGCACAACAAGTTGTGGTTCATAAACTAATGCGATGCGTTTTTAATGGCGGCTAGTATATATCATATATGAAGTTCAAGATCTAGACTGAAAATAAAACTCTGTTAAGCCTATGTAACAGGCAAGACCTTGTAATGAGCAGAACCATGGAAAACAGCAAGTGAAAATAAAAAAGCACCAACAAAGAATCTGAAGTCAGCATTTTAAAAACAATATTAGAAGTAAAATGGAAAGACAGGGTAAGAAACAGAGGGATCCAAAAATAGAGAATGTAAGTCTTGAGATCACCCATGGAGATGTCAATAAGCATGAAATGAGATGCACAACCAAGCAATGGGCTGAAATCCACAAGGGCCCAGAGTGAAAGGCATACCCTCATGTAATTGATACAGATATTTGAGGCAGAATTTCAAAACAAAAGGGGAGATAAAAAGAGATGCCCTGGACCAGATGGGATGCTTAATATTTATTATTTTGTGCTAAGCATTGTAAGAACCACAAGGACAAATTAAGAATGTGATAAGACAAATGACATTGAATTTTATGTTATTTAAATCATGGTGTCACTCTTCACAAATGATGATGAATGTAATCTTTATTTAAATGATGTCATTTGGCATCAGTGAATGATTCAGGTCAATGCTTATGATGATAACTTTTGAAGCCTGTAAGCAGCCAAAATATGTTCTGCTACTTCCTGAACACCTATGCCATGTTTTGCTTGAATGAATAATGTAGGTCCATCCTGGCGCATTAATTTGGCATCTCTTTTCATCACCTGTTTAAAGTACAAGAGTTTGCCAGAGGTTATGTAATTATTGTGTGATTCATGTTTTAATTAATAAATATATAAATTTAAACCTCTACACTAGGGTTCCCATTCGTCCCGTTTTTCCCGGGACAGTCCCGCTTTTTGATAAAATGTCCCGGTGTCCCGAATTTTTTCCAAATGTCCCGCTTTTTAAGAGTCCTTCTTGAAAAAAAATCTTTGGGTAACGGATTTTATTCCGTGTTTTAGTAGTGTTACTTTATCAATTTCCGGTTACAGTGGACCCTCGGTTTGAATCTCGAACAAAAATTCTGTACTTCAAAATGCAAGAAAACACTGTGAACAATTTAATTGGTATTGGTTGTCCTGCACATGTGATACATAATGCTGTACAGACTGCTGCGGATTGCTTACCTATTGATCTTCAGTTAATAATTAACAAGATTTACCAGCATTTCCACATTTATTGTGTACGAGTTGAGGAACTCAAATCATTTTGCGAATTCACCAATACAAAATATAAAACTGTTTTGGGTAACAGCAAGACAAGATGGCTGTCTCTCTTGCCTGCAGTCCAGAGAGTTATTGACATTTTCCCTGCATTGAAGTCATATTTCCTTTCCATTCACAAATGTCCTACCAGTCTCAAAAATTTCTTTGAAAATCCACTTTCAATTACACTCCTGCATTTCATTGCCAGCCAGTTAAAAACCTTTTCTGATACCATCAAATGTGTTGAAAAGCAAGAGACAACAGTAATTGAAGTGAAGGATGAAGTAAACAAACTGGTGGAAAAATTAAACTACAGGAAGGCAGACAAGTTTCTTACCACTACTGTGAGAAATCAGTTGCATGAATTAGAAAAAGAAGGACACATAACAGTTGAAAAGTTTCAAAGCTATGCAGTAGATTTCTATGACACCTGCATTGAATATATTCAGGAGTGGTGTACACCATTTCTTACGCCTCTTCAGTCTATGGATTGGATCAATTTGAAGGGAAAGGAGTCTGTGACTTGGAAGAACATCCAAGAAAGCTACATATTCATGAAGACAGTGTCACCAAATTTTACTGTGAATGAAGAGGACTTATTTGATGAGTTTGCATGTGTGAAAAAATATTGTGAAAGCAAATTTGATGTGTGGAGTGAACTGAAGGATCAAAGTGTCAGTGAAAAATGGTGTGAGATGTTCGCTCATTTTACAAAGCAGGATATAAATGCTGAGAACCTGAAATGCCTAGTTAGTTTTTGTTTGGCACTGCCAGGATCCAATGCAGCTGTTGAACGAGTTTTTTCATTAATAAATGCGCTTTGGACAGACGAAAAAAACAGACTTAAAATTGAGACAGTTAAAGGTTTAACCATTATAAAGACCCGTTTTAAGGATTTCTCTTGTGCTGAGTTCTATGTCCAAATATCAGAAGAAAAAAAAAACTTCTTGAACAGGCCCATAAATCTGATAAATATTCTGATGAATCTGAAATATAAACTTGACTATTGTGTATTTTTTAAAGGTGCGATTTTTCTAATTAAGTATGTTTGTAATTTAGAATTCTTTTTTAAAGTGGAAGTTGTGTTAGTTAATGTGTGTATTTTTATACCAGTATCTTATTTTAAGTGCAACTTATAATATATATACACCCGTGTGTTGCCGGGGCCCGAAAGGGGAGCAAAGAATAGTAACACTGCACCCTACCACGCATGTCGTAAAAAGCGACTAAGGAGGGTTTGGGCATGGGGCTGTTTACCCCATCCCATAAAAACTTCGCACAGTGGGCTGATCACCGGCTTGCCAACCAATCTGATTACGGAAACAGCGATAGATTGTTTGGTCTGTTTTTGTTCCACAAAGACGGCACTAGGCGTGGTGGAAACAGCGATAGATTGATCAATTTGTTGTTGCCCTAAGACGCCACTAGGCGTACTGGCCACATACTGCTTTGCCGGTTGGCGGCTAAGGATGGAAGAAGAAGAAGATATAATATATAATAGATTTATTTGTGCTTTACCTTAATTTTTAACATGTCCCGTTTTTTTACTAAATGTCCCGGGGTTTTTAGGTAAAAATTTGGAAATGTCCCGGTTTTTAAACAAAACATTATGGGAACCCTACTCTACACCTCACGGAAGAAGAGGAACGACTAAGTAAGTAAGTATAAATTTAAAAAATTTAATTTTAATGAACTTGGTTTTTTTTTATAGCAAGCTAAATTATAGACAACACAAATTTTCATCTGCGGTTTATGAATTTTTCTCATCCTTCACTTTAGACATGTAGACAATTCTAGGCTTGGGGAAACCATTTGGTAATAACAGAGATAATGAAATTGATTTTATTTGACAATTAAAAATGTGTAACGGAACAGTCACTTGCAAACACCATTCATTACTCCTATAAAAATTGCCATGTGCAGCTAACAGGCCATTTATAAGTGAAAGCAATCACTGACTGACCACCAGTAATAACAGCATTGTAACATCAATCATAAAGGGAACCTACGTCTAAGCTAGCGCCAACAGCCTCAGCTAGGTCTGTTTTGTTGATTACCAGTAAGTCGCTTTGTGTGACACCTGGACCACCCTTTCTAGGAATTTTGTCACCACCTGCAGCATCAAGAATATGTTCAGTGATTCACTTGACCAGTTAGTCAATAAAAGTTCAACAGGAAAATGTTTGTACATTAGATTTTATATATTATATATTAACATTCCTTGTGTACATTTCAGTATGCACATATTACATTAATATTTATTGGGAATATAAAAAGCATTACAAGTTATTTTGCCAGATACAGTGCTATCAGGCCTACACAGGAACTTCTTCTTTAAACACCCTCATATGTCGTAATGAATATACTTCATGAAACTAGAGGTCGGCTTCAGGTTGCTAACATTTCCATAGAGCTTGTCCTGGGCTGGTACCTGTGATAGACACATGCACTTTCTCTGTTCGTCATGTTTCAGATACTCCTACCATATATATTGAGATGTTATTTAGTGTAATAGATATATCGTGAGTAATTCCAGTTTGTAACTTACTGAAGACAATATCTCTGTCTGTTGTGACCTGTATCGAGTTTAACATTGTTACTTGTTCTCTTTTTTTTAAGCAGGACATAGGCATTGTTTTCATGGAGGTCTGGATGCGCTGATTCCCACTTGTTCCTGTATCTGTTCATGATAAGTCTCTTGGCCACGTCATAGGTTACACTTGTATCAGTTTGAGGTAGTTTTCTACCCTCCTTTGCCAATGTGTCAACATCTTCATTTCCAGGGATACAGCTGTGAGATAAGATCCACTGTATCTCAACTCTGTTGACTTGCCAGAATATTTTACAGTATGTTTCTCTGAGAAAATTTTAGGTAATTGTTTCTTTGCCTCCTTCTTCTTCTTCTTCTTGCGATCGCATCTTTGATGATTACACCGTCAGACGAGTTCTCATGATGAATTCGACTGTTGTTTGAAGTTCCTCTTTAACTCCATATAGCTTTGAATTTAGTGTTGAGTCATTGGGCCAGTATATCTTTCTTAACTGGTCATACAGAGGACAGTCCTGTAGAACATGCTCAGCAGTTTGTTCGTTTAATCCACATGTGCACAGTGGTGAAGCAGACAATCGTAACTTGTGCATGTGTTTATTCAGTTTGTTATGCCCTGTCCTGAGTCGAAAAATAGTTATCTGTCCCTGCCGGTCGAGAGTGTGATAGTCGTCTTTGGGTTGGTTCTGTTCTCTTCTTATAGTCTGGATAGCTCTCTTTTTCTCAAAGTATGTGACTTCATTATCTTCTTGTTCACATTCTCCTCCCTTTTTTGCAAGTTTATCTGCCTTTTCATTTCCGGGTACACCACAATGAGATGGTACCCACTGAAGTATGGTTCTCTTGTTGGCAGCTACCTTGTTTAGTTCATTTCTCAGATGCGGGAGTTTACCACCCTTGAGAGCTTGCAGGACAGACAGTGCATCTGTGAGGATGACTACCTGGTGGCAGTCAGAGTTGGTGTTATAAATCATATTTGCAGCTTGCTCTAGAGCTTGAACCTCAGCTGTATAGTTGGAACAGAATTTACCAGTGGGAATGTGCCTAGTCTCATAGTGGTTGTCAGGATATGAGATAAAGATACCGGCACCTCCATTCCTAACAGCATTAGTTGCTGATCCATCTGTATAGGCATGTATCCATGATTGATCGGGATAGCTTTCTTGGATCATACTCAATGTAGCACTTCGTTTTTGCAGATCATTATACTCACATCCACTTGTGAGACCACTGACCGACGTATTAATTTGGAGGGCACTGCTGGCCTGCTCCCATGGTACAGGGTATAGGGTGGGCTTCAGTGGTGTTGTCTTCATAGATAGGTCTTCTTGATGCTGTCTTATAAGTCTTTTTCCCCGATGCACAAAGCTGCTACGCTTTAGACGTCCCAATGCCAGATCATCTAGTCTTGCCTTCATTGGGTGCGTTGGCATACTGTTGTACTTTTCCATCTGGATCATGGTCTTTGTGTCTCTTCTATGGGACAATGTCTGTAATCCAGCAACCTTCTGCATCTCTGTTATTGGTGTAGTTTTCATGGCTCCTGTAATGAGCCTGAGAGCTTGATTTTGCACCTTGTCCAAGGACTGCAGATGTGAGTTAGCAGCTGATGACCATGCTGCTGAGCTAAACTCTAAGTGTGGTCTTATTACTCCACTATAAATCTTCTTTAGATTTCGTTCATTTGCTCCCCAGTTGGTACCTGCCAATTTTCTGAGTATGCCTAGTCGTCTTCGGGCCTTTCCTTCTGCATTTTCAATATGCTTATTCCATGTAAGCCTTTGGTCAAATGTCACCCCAAGATAGGTGGGGTAGCTTTCTTCCTTGATAACGGTTGTCCCTAGGTGTATGTTAGCTGATTTGTCCTTGGGGGCGAGGGAGAACAGTGTTGTGGAGGTTTTGTCTGTGTTTATTGTGATAAGCCATTTCTCTGCCCATGACACTAGCATGTCTGCTGCCCGCTGCATTCTATAATTTGCTGTGGTGACATTTTCATCAGCGCACCAGAGTACTAGGTCATCTGCATATAAGGCAGCTTTCACTCCTGCAGGGAGATCTTTCACCAGGTCATTGATGTAAACAAGGAAGAGTGTAGGGGAAATTACTCCTCCTTGAGGTACCCCCTGATGGAGCAACACTTTTCTGCTCTGCAGACCGTCAAGAGTGACTCTAGTTCTCCTGTTATGCAAGTATGACTGGATCCATTTCATCATGTTGCCTTGGATTCCACCTCTCCCAAGTTTTGCAATGAGGCCATCTTTCCACACCCTGTCAAAGGCCTGCTTGAAGTCGACCCAGATCGTTAGGACCTTTTTCTTCTCCTGAAAGGCATCTTCTATTGCTTGAGACAAGTAAGTAACTTGGTCTTCTATACTGTAGCATTCTCTAAATCCAGCTTGTTCCGGCACCAGGATCTGCTCAGACTCTAAATACCATTTCAATCTGTGGTTGACTATTCGCTCCATAGTCTTCCCAACACAGCTTGTGAGACTGATTGGCCGGTAACTTGCAGCCTCGGTCTTACATTTCCCTTTCTTTAGTATGGGTATTGTGATGGCTTCTCTCCATACTTGGGGTACCGTTCCTTTCAACCAGCTGTGGTTGAATATCTCAAGCAGTTTTGTCTTTGCTGCTGAGCTCAGATTTACTAGCATTTCGTTGCTGATTTTGTCTGGGCCGGGTGACTTTTGAAACTTAAGCTTGGAAATAGCCTTCTGTAGTTCTCCTAGTGTGATGGGTTCCCTCATTGGGGCAGGAGTATCTGTCTGTCCCATGGTTGCCAGTATTTCTTTTCTTATCTCTCTCTGATGGTCTATGTTAATGGGTAAGTTGCTTTCTGAACTGTATCTTCTAGCAAACAAGTCTGCAGCTTGTTTTCCTCTGAGAAGTTTGCCACCTTCATCCAATGTGATAGTCTGCCTTGGTGAGGAACGCTCTTCATTTAGAGACTTGACTAATCTCCAAAGTTTCCTGCCGTCTTTCTCAAGGTTCAGCGATGCCGTTTTAGTTCTCCAGCTTTTCCGTTTTTCTTCTAGCTTTGTTCTCTGAAACTCTGCTACAGCCTTTTTCCATTTGTTGTGAGTTTCAAGTGAAGGCTGAGACTCTGCATTCTTTCTAGCCTTGTCCATAGCTTCCTGACGTTCTTGGAGTGTGCTGGACCAGTATGGTATGTAGTTACGCCGGCATCCTTTGGGAATGGTTTCTTTTGCAGCTTGTAGTATGCATCTGTTGAAGTCTTTTACCACTTCATTAATATCTCTGTTCTGTACCTTGAGGGTAGACAGCAGCGTGTTCACCTGATGCCTGAATAAACCCCAGTTGGCTTTTTTGTAGTTCCATCTTGTAATGGCTGGGCCTGTACTGAGAGTTGCACTCTGGACAGTAAGAAAGATTGGGCGATGGTCGCTTCCCCCTAGTTGATCTCCTACTTCTCTACTAATAGATCCAGCTATATCTGGTGTGGAGAAGGCAAGATCTGGTGTTGAAGTTGTGTGCCATCCTCTGGAGTAGAAGGTAGGAGTATCTGTGGCATTATTGACTAGGATTAGGGAGTGATCATCTTGCCAAGTTTCAACCTCTTCACCTCTGTGATCCAGATGGTTATAGCCCCAGCTCTGGGAGTGGCTATTAAAGTCTCCAACTGCTATAAAGTTGGTGGCTGGTACCTGTATAGAGCTGAGACTCAGAGGTTTGTTGTTCGGACAGTAATAGTTCAGGAGTTCTATTTCCATCTTGTCTACCTTTATCTGCAGCAGCTGATATTCTGCTCCATCCATGAAGGTTTTCCTTTCGTGTGCAGGAATGTTATTCCTTACAAGAGTAAGTACTCCTCCTTTTCGTCTATCTTTTCTGTCGGATCTGAAGCATTGATATCCCCTTATTTTAAAGGTTTGATCTGCTTTCAAGTGAGTCTCTTGGATACAGCAAACACTGACTTGCTTCTCATACAAGATGTTTTCCAGCTCTGTCTTTTTTGCTGTATCCAGCCTGCTTGCTGTTCACTCCCTCTGCATTCCAGTGCATTATGACAAGTGGCACTCTGGGTTTCTCTTTTTCTGTTTTGTTTTGGTCAGTAGTTCTCCTCTGCCGTCTGCTGACTCCACAAGACGGTCTAGAGGGTCCTCCAGTAGCTGAGGGTGGGCTCTGTCGAGGCTCAGAGCCCGGCACTGCACCTGCCTGGTGGAGCTCCACAGGGCGAGCACCAGAACGAGATTTATTTGACGGTGTACTCTCCATAGAAAAAAACAAGCGAGTTGCATGATACTGTGGTTTCCGGTGCGCCTTCTGGCCCAGTATCTACGACTTTAGCACCTGCTCAACGGGAGAGTGGGCTCATCCCTAATCTGTTTATGTTCCCAGTAGTAGACTATTCGCAAGCAGCCTGGGGGTGTCACTGCTCTGCGCGGACCTTGTTTACCGAGGCGGCGTCCGAGCTCGTATGGTGAAAATATGGTTGCGTTATCTTCAAAATAGCTCTTTGCCTCCTGAGTACTGTCATTAGTGACAGTGCATCTTGGAAATAGACTACTTGTCTCTCAGTGCTTTCCCCTGTCACTAGGAAGTCTGCGGCAGTTTTCAATGCATCTGTCTGTGCTCTGAAGTTGCCTGAAAATGTGTCCCTGTTGCCACTGACAGTTTTTTAAACTATTGTTTAGTGGCAGAAAGATTCCCCTGATTCCATTTTCAATTTTGTTAGCTGCTGATCCATGTGTATGCATGGGTCTCACAACTGCTTTGGTATTGTTCCACTATATATCTGATGGTTATGGCTTTCTTGTTCTTCAGTCTGGTTATTCTTTTCAACAGTGCGCAAATTTTCTCTTTCTTGTCAGAGAAGCTCCATTTTTTCAGGACAGGGATCTTGTTATCAGATTGTAGGAACTTTGCTATAGTTATACCATTTATGGTATTTATTATCTTTTCTGTTTTAATTGAATCTACTAAATTGTCTGCTTGAGCTTGTTTTGTTTCTCAAACCAGTCATTCTGTGGTATACTGGATGCACTGTTAGTCTTTTGAAGTTTTAAGACTGCTGCTGGGCCTTGCTGTCTCTTCTGTCCTCAACTGGTTGTGAGGAAGTAATAATTTTTTAACTTCTTCAACAAGTGTGGTCCTCATGCCTTCAGTTATGGTTCTTATGGCTTAGGTTTTGGAATTATTTAATGCCCATGCTGCAATGCTATATTCTGGGACTAGTCTAACACGAGCACTGAAGTTTCTTTAGAATTTTCACATCTGCTCTCCATCTTGTGCCAGAGTTTAAGAACACATTAATATGAGGTGTTAGTTATCAAGTCTCTTCTTCTTAACAAACATGTGAACACGATATATATTATGTGTTTTCGTGTGCTGCCTCATGTTGTCGCCCTAGAACTGCTTTATTCCGTCTCCACTTCAGCCTGTTTTGAGAAAAATGTGTTCAAAGTTTGTGGGTTATTAGTTGAAAAGAAGGATATATCACATTAAAACGAGATTTTGCATGATGATCCAAACTGGTAACTGTATGATATTTTGTAGGATGATAGATTAATCCATATGATGTTGATTTATGACCTCAGGTCAGTTTTCACCAATAATGGAGATGGAATAAAACAGTGCTAAGGTGACGATGTGAAAGTCCCAGTTAAACCAAGTTTGAGTGCCATTTATTTTGTTTCAGCCTTGTTTAAACTCTATTGTTTCTTGTAATTTTAGGTCCCCACATTCAGTGGTCAGGTCTTGGTCCCAGTTATCCTTCATAATGAGTAACAGTCTGTACCCACCTATCATGTATGCCTGGTGCTGTCAATGCAAGATCATACACTAAATGCAGACACAAATAAAACTGACAAAAACAGATCACAGTAGCAAATATAGAATGTGTGACTGGAAATTGTTTGAGAATAAAAGCACTAACATAAGAGAAATGATTGAAATAAAGAGCAGAGAACAGTAAGAACAACAAAAAGAGCATTATGTCCAGATAAGTCACAAAAAGAAAAAAAAAACCTTAGGAAATATTAATTTGCCAGAAAAATGTGGGAGAAACTAGGAAATAAAACAACAGTGCGCACACAAAAATAAAAAAATATAGCAGTGGCAATTACTATAAATCTTTCAGTCAAACAAATAAAGAAACCTGTGTAGCTATAATATTAGTGTACCTGCCACATCAATGACATAAATAATGTAATCAGCTAGCTCTCTTGAAAAATTGGCTGCCAGGTTGTCTCCTCCTGATTCTATCAACACCAGATCAGGCTGAAACTTCAAAGTAAGCTCCCTTACTTCAGCCATGTTCAGGGAATAATCCTGAAGAAGACAGCAGACACCATTTACAATACAAATTATGAGACATGTGGAAACTTAGGCTACAGGGACTGTTGCTCTGGGCTTTATCTCATGGACTCAAATAGTGGCATAGTGTGCTGACGCAGATGTATAAACTTTTTTTTTTATGGGAGCAGAGACAGTTGAATTTCATTACCTTTCAGCTTCCCAAATGCATGTGCCTTCATCAAACTCATACCAAGTCCTCCTGTACCATGCCATCAGTTCCAGATCTTTCAATGTCTTCCTCATACCTTTCATGTCTGTCTTCTCTTTCCCTGTGTCTTTCAAGTCTTCCTCTATGCCTCTTACCATGGGGATTCCAGAACAAGGACTGCCTTGTCATGCTATCAACAGGTTTCCTCAAGATGTGTTCTATGCATCACCAGGTTCTTGTCATCAGTTCTACATTGATGACCTTGTCATACCATTTTAATTTTTCTACTCATTTTTGAAAGTGTAAATTCTTGGTTGTTGTTTTCTGTTAGATATCTGAGGTTTACATCAGTTAAATTTGTATAAAATGAGATATAACTTTATTTTAATACCAGAGTTAAAATGGAGCTGGAAAATACAAACACATTTACATACTTAGGAAGCATAGATGGCAGAACAAGCAAAGATATCAGTTGCTGAATGAAGCCAGAAGCCATAAATAAAGCCATAGCAAATTCAGAAGACTGACTCAGCCTGTCTGGTTACTTTATAATCTGTGCAAGTCGGTGGCTTTAATTTCTTATTGAAAATCTATTGTTTCCTGACTAAGCTGGGTCAGCCACAGCACAAAGATTGCAACAGTGCACATCTTGCCTGTATAAATCCAAGTTGTGCTTGTCTAAGTAGTGGTTTCAATATTTTTAATATCTGTTGTTTTGTAATTCTTGTGAATGTTATGCCAGCAAGACTAAGTTTATGCTTGTTTGAAGGGATTTATATCAACTAATCATTCTGATGAACAGTTTTCCAACTGATGTTTTTATTATTATTTTAGTTTCTCATTTCTTTGTCTATCTTTCTATTTATGCCTCTGCCTCTTACACATTCATTTGCTTTCCTGCTTACTCTGATGTCTTTTTCCAATTTGATTGCACTTGTCTGCATACTTACGTACACTTCTTGTAAAATTTCTTCTTCTTCTTCCTCGTTCGCCCTCAGACTTCCACATTAATGTCTCTAATAAAGTCAGTAGTCAGCTCAAGGTTATAATTTATCCCTGCATCATGTCCTACAACCACGATATTTTCCATAGCATTTAAACAAAACTCTCAGTGTTGTGAAGTGCACTTGCACTAAGTTCTTAAAATATTGTAACCTTTTTGCATATTTTTCATTTTATTAACTAGTTTCTATATCTTTATTTTAACATTGTTCTGTATTTTCACAACTTTGTTTCTTCACTGCTTCTTTTCTTCAACACGTAAAAAAAATTTTCTTGTTGTTGACCATTTGTTTTCTTGCTCTCTGATGACAGCCTATATGACCATAAGGTTAGTCTTATTTTTGTGTTTGTCGTTACATAAAAGTGTCTTCAGATCTTTCTGTAAATTATTTTACCAGTGTTACGAAGTTTCCCTGCATTTATTTTCTTCACTTATGATGACCACAATGAATAACTACCCTGGCTGAAACAGATAACTGTAGATCTACCTCTCTGATAGCAGCATGAGGACATCCACCAGTTTCAACAGCTCGCATGCGTTCCTTATCCAAAGCCTTGTTTCTCACTAGAAACTCCCAGTCTTCTCTGTAAATATGAAGCAGTAACAGTTACAAATAATTTCATTTTCTCAAAGTTTACATCTCTGTTTTCTAACTGAGTCTTCCTCTCTGCTCTCCCAGTGAGTTTACCTCCTTATTCCTCCATCTACTCTCACCTTATTCAAAACTGTTCTACCACTACTCCTTTTCAGCATTTTTCTAGCATTCTAAATTCCTACACCCAGCCATTCTTAATTTTGCTGCGTTTTGAAAATGATGTTTCCTCTTTTTGTTTAATTTAACATAAACAAAACAAACAATACAGAAACAAGTTAAAAACAAAAAGTAAATAGTGAGAACCTTTCTGTTAGCCTTAAATATAAGGCCGTACATACTTTCACGGAAATACTTACTACAGCTGTAGGGGGATAAAGAATCCCATTACACGCCCATTAAGTCATATTGGAAAAATGGTGTTAGGCCCGTATTTTCTTGACCATCAGCACACTAGGGGTGATGTGGTCAGCATCATGCCAGTCGCCTTAACCTTCCCATAGTTGCTCTAGTACCCAATTCATAAGGCTTAATACAGCTGTACTTACATTAATAATGCCTGGACATCATTGTCCTGATCTTTGACGTCTGTTAGTTGGATAATCTATCAGCCAGATGTTTTTACCACTTAATATGTAAAAAATAATTTGATCTCCTTTCTGTTCTCTCCTTACTGTACTCTTGCTTCTCATATTTTTGTACCATACTTTGAGTACATAGCATTACTCTGAGCTCTCATTTCCACTGACTGACAAGTTCAGTGACATATAAAGGCTGACAGCTAATACAGGGAAATACACAAACATCTAAAATGAAACCATCCTTACTTTGTGAAGATATCATTGGTGACCACACACACCCCACATTTGTCACTAAAGTACCGACACAACGCTAGCACAAGGGCTGTCTTCCCTGAGCCAACAGGTCCACCAATGCCTACTGTAAATGCTCTCTGAAATAACAGTTGGCTATTAAATTTTACTTCTTTTTTATAGATAACTATTGATTTATTATTCATAATTAGGGTTGTTGCTCTTGAGCTTGGGGGCAGTGACAGTGCTGGATCAAGTGAGAAAACTTGGAATAATTACACAGCATGTAACAATCTTCATACACCTACTTGTCACACACAGAATGATGCTTACTACCATCTGAACAGAAGAGAACAAGTGGTAATCTTCAGACTCCGCTGCTGGCCACAACAGATTGAGATACCGTCTATTCAACAAGCTAAAGATAGGAACTACCGATCAGTGTAACTGTGGCACTGATAAAATGACTGCTGAACATCTGCTTCAAAGTTGCCCCTTATATGCGGTACAGAGAAAGCGCATATGGCCGACGCCAGTTCCTTTCATGGAAAAGCTTTACGTGGATTCAAATAACCTCAAACTGACTACTGCTTTCTTTGAGAACATTCAAGTGGACGTCTGAGAGTGTACGAAGAAGAAGAAGAAAGAATACACTTACGTAATAATATAAAGAGCAGATAGATATACAAGACTGGGGACAGAAACAATACACACATGCCTCACCATGGTGATTCAATAGTTAATACAGTTAACAAGTGTAAAATAATTAAGTAAAAGAGCAAAATCTATTATAATTATAAAAGGAAGCACAGCATTTGACAAGCATATATGAACATCGTTGTAATTAACAAAATTAACAAGGATGATCCTCTATTGATCAATCATTCATCAGTTCCACCCCTCCACAGTTTTAACAGTGTCATGATTTCTCCTATGTTAACATTTTCATCATAACTTTCATCTTTATTTCATTCATCAATTCAGAAACAGTAGCCAAAAATGTCATATTTATTTCATACATCAACAGCAGTACTCAGTAACAGTAGCTAAAGACAATTTTAAAAGAAATAACAAACATACCTGATTCCAATCTGTTCTGTACACAGGCATGTCCCTGTCAGTGAAGGTGCCTGCGTTTTCCATAAGTTCATGTGTATGTCCATGTTCATGATCATGACTGTGTTCGTGGCCATGGTCATGGCTGTGTTGATGACTGTGGTGGCTGCCAGGGCTGACAACAGAGCCACCTACAAGATGACAAATGTAACAGTTCAGTTAATGTGGTTCCTCTCATTGAAGATTAATGCAAGATATATGCTATTATAAGTTTTGTTTGTTTTACTGTGACCACTGAAAAGTGTTTTACTATAACATTTGTTTTACTGTTACCACTGAAAAATGTTTTATTGCTTTACTGTTGCTGCTGAAAAATATTTTACTGTGACCACTGAAAAATGTTTTACTATAACATTTGTTTTACTGTGACCAGTGAAAAATGTTTTACTATAACTACTGAAAGTGATTTACAAAAGTTGCTGAAGTAGTGTTTGTCTGTGACCACTGGAAAGTGTTAAGGAACTGTGACATACACCAACCAAGAACTTAAAATTTAAGCTAAGGTATGGGTGCCTTTCTATAACCACCAGCTGGACTGAAAATTGGCATGTTGCTATGCTGTTGAAAATATAGGTACAAACTACTGATGTAATATAGCAACTCTGAAATTAACACATAATACAAAAATCAGAATTTACTAACCTTTTATGAATTTAAATTTTTCATCCTGTTTATCAGACATCATATAACTTGTCAGTCAAACACACTTATGCAGTCAAACCGTGATATAGATTCTCCTTTAAATGAAATTTAAAAACAATAGAAAAGAATTAGGTGACAGGTTTTTATCTTGTATGCATTAAAATAAGCCTTCGTAATTTTTACAGTCAGTGATGTGCACAGAACAGATACAACACTCCAGAATTATTCACAATGTAGTATCTTAATTTTACTTATTATTTACATTCCTATCATGCCACAAAACATAGTGGGGAGCTGAAGTTTGCCTTCTAGAGCCAAGTGTATCATACCGGTTGTGTTGAGCTTGTGTTGTTGGCACCAGTTGTGGTGAGCTTGTGTTGTTGGCACCAGTTGTGGTGAGCTTGTGTTGTTGTAAAATTTCTGTGGTGATGTCTATCCATCTGCCTCTTGGTCTTCCCAAGCTCAGAAACCAGATCTTCTACCACTGTAGGTGAATAGTGGTAACTTATCAGCCTCCATTCTCATGAGATGGCCAAACAACTAAATTTTCTGTCTCTCTAAATACTTGATGCAGGATGTAGTAACTACTATATTTCTGATGCCATCATTTGTCATTCTGTCTCTCCTGGTAACATTAATGTCTTTTTTTAAGCATCCCATCTTGAAGAATGCAATTTTCCTCTCCTGTGCTTTGGTTAGATACCATGTTTGACACTGACAGCAAACATTTGGTAAGATATCCTATTTATTAGCTGTCATTTAGTTTCCATACAGATATTCTGATGTTTGTGTAGTGGTGACAGATGGTAAGTCACTGCACTGGATTTTTGACATCTTGTTTCAATTTCTTTGTCAAGTTTTCCATTTTCTGTAAAAATGCTTCCTAGATATTTGAATTCTGGAACCTGCTTGAGCTTGGTGTTGTTGACATATATGTTGCGTGGACTTGGGGATCTGCAAATCTTCAGTTTCTATCTTTGATGTGCTGATCTTCATGTTGTATCTTCCACAAGTTGAATTACGGGTAAGTGCATTTGTATGTTCTTTGCAATTGGGGTTCATTTTCATACAATAGACTTTGGTCATTTGTAAATAGTAACTCATTCAGTGGATGATATTCTTCATTTAAATTTAAGCCAAGGCATGGGTGTCTCTATATAAGCACCACAGGATGTAAAATATAACAGATGAAGAATAAAATAAAGATTTTGCAATATGATAGACAAACCGATAGCTAAACTGCCTTTCAGACCTTCCTCAAGAAAAACAGACAACAGAAATGGGTAAAAAGATCTTACACTATTGTTCTTTTTCTTCTTCTTTGCCTTAATCTCCATGTTGAGTGGGCATCAAATTAGTTCTTGCTATGGTCTCTTTTCCAGCACCATCTATTTGAACTATGTCCATGTCTTCTTCTTCCTACTTTTGTCTGTTTTTAGTTCTTTTCTTCGTGTGTTTTAGGGTCTCCCTAATTTCTTTTGCCCTGTGCATGATAATAAATGCATGGCAACAGTTTTTGATGAATTTCTCCATTATGTTCTATCCACTGTCACCGTTGGAGCAAAATTGGTACCCCTACATTTTGGGATTGATACTCACAGTGAAATTGTGTTGACCAATGAAATGCTGCGAGTGCAAGGCACCAGCCGAGACTTAATATACACAAGAAATATGGACGTGTAGTGAAACATTTATTTTGTGTTAAAGGTGGCCTCGTTCAAATGGAATTATATCGAACAGGATGGATGAAAAGTGATAATTCTTTCACCTTTACTTCCAGGAGGAAACAAGGTTTGTTTAGGTGTAGATGACAGTGCAAGGCATGCAGTATTTGCTAAAATAATTGAATGCTAGTGTGTCAACACGTGAGTTGATAAGACTGTTTGTCACTTCTGCTGAGCCTAGCAAATCGTAGGATGAACGGAATGTGGAAAGACATATATGGAAAGAAAGCTCCAAGTCATCTGAGTAAAACAAGATATGGATGAAAATGATAGCATGTATATAACACGAGAACAATGAAGGAATGTAAAGTTCACGAACACAAATGCCCAAAAATGTATCAGGCTGGTCGAAGAAATTGTGTCCACAAAAACCTAGTGACGTCATGCTCGGAAGGAGGTCCGCTATTGGCTATAACAGGAGAGGCAAATTTAAAATGACACACACACAAACAGCCACAGATTCTATGCACTAAGGACAAAGACTCAGTTTCAGTCTGTAACTGTGAGCAGCCCACCTCAATCAAGGATTGTCCAATGTATTTCTGTGATTAGATGGTGAGTAGTGTTACTTAAATAATTGTGTATAAAATGCCATATTTGTCTCATAATAATTCTTATAGGTCCTGTGTTGCAACTACCTATGTAATGATTAAATGGAATGGATTCAGTTTAAAAAGATGAGGAATGGAAGGAAGCATACCAAATCAGGATTTCTTTAAGGTTATCACTGATTGTAGGAAGAATCAATCTATAAGATGATAAGAAGAAGAAGAAGTGGAAGGGACTAAGCAAGTTGACTTGTATAGTAAGGCTGCATAAATAAATGTATATGTGTTGTTGTTATTTGATACTGTCACTGCAACTAGACATCTGTAAACTGACACTATAACAATAACATTGTGTGCATATCACCGCATACAACATTCTGATGACAGACGCACACAGACACTTAGTCTAGAGGAATTCCTAGGTGGACCTTATGTTGTTTCAGGTTCGAATCTGTAATCTGACAGTCAGAAGCCTGAAGTAGATTCATACATGTAATCCTGCACATTGACTAGGAGCACAATACCTGAGCTACACAGAGTTACTGGTTTCCCTAACATATGGGAAGGTCATTACTGATTGCAAAGATTCACAGAAGTGTGTCAACCATCAACAACTGTGTGGTTAAGATATAAAGCCAGCAGTCCAGACATCCAAGATAAGTTCTATTATAAAAGACTGAAATCACAAACATTATAGAGAGTGTACTGTCACATGATGACAATTGATTCAAGAAATAAGTCAGAACTCATAGATGATATAAATAAACAGTGACTTTATTGTTTTCAGAGTGATGCCAAGTGCATATTTAAATAATTCTGTGAATATCGTGAAATAAATCTGTGAATATCTGTAACATAAATTTCAAACTTTTTCATTCTAAATAAAGAAGAGAACAAAATCATTATACATAAATAAATTGATTAATAATTGTACCCGAGGACTTTGTTAACTTTATCATTGTTTAAAGTTACATGTTAATTTTTGATTTACCCTAGACTAAAGCATGGGATAGTCCTTAGCGAGAGACCAATTAGACTCTTCTACCAATTCTTACCACCTAGTCAAGAGATCTTCACAGTCTGACTATAACTTATGCCATCCATACATCAGTGCTCATTTCTGAGACTGAGGTATTTCTTTTAGTCCAGAATTCTCATCTGGCACTATTATCTGGTATTGTGACGATATTCTCAATACAATAGCTAAATTAGATAATATTGTAGAGCGTAAAGTCAAAAATAAGATAGAAAATAAAAATTGAGTCCAGCGTAGTATTCTCCTACGCCCGCCCGCATGTCGATTTTGATAAACCTAATGGCCGAACGAAAGATACTGTCTTTTCGAAAAAAAATTCGTCCTTCAGATTAAATGTAACACTTTTGCAAGGTCAAGTCGGATTGCCAAGACGAGAGTGAAAGAATAAAAGAATAAAAGAGGGGAGGGATGGAAAGACAGAACCTAGGGAACGCCGTCTCGCGTTGATTTAAAAAAAAAAAAGCCAACTCGAGCAACATAGCCTTGGGCAAGTTTCAAATTACGACACAAAACTAAAAAAAATATGGAATTATGAACCAAAATACATAGGGCCATAAAAATTATATATTCGGATGCCTTATGATGTCCTGATCAATAATATGGTGTCAGTTACCCACTAGTACACAAAATAACCAAAATAATGGCAATAATATTATGTATGATAAGACGGACTGACGAGAAAAAAAGATCACGCCTGCTTAATTTTTTTCATGACATATTTTGAAAAAAGCTTTGGGTAAATAGGACTAAAAGGTACCAAGATTTTGATTGGCTGTAGTTTAAAGGAAGGCGAGAGGGGATTGGCTAACCTAACACTAAAAATATACTTGTAGTAGTAACCGTAGTATTTTGGGAATTGTTTTTTTTTTAAAGTTCGATTTAAAATTCATAGTCGTCTGCTTCTATTGGCCAGCTTAGTTGATATTGAGAAAAAATTGTTAGGCTAGGACGCCATTTCTTTAAAAAATCTTGCCGCGAGACGATGAGATCAGAAGTGTAATTCTAAATACAAATATTATTAACTTCTGGACAGGGCAGTGATAAACTTGGGCCAGATCTGCCAGTCATCGTTGTTTGTGTGTAATATTCATTGAAATTGTGGTAAGATTGAATTTATTAACCATTTTATTTAAAATAAAGTTTGAATGTGAGATACTAATATACGACTGTAAGTAAGTGAGTCGATGGCAGACTTAGGCAAAGCCTAGAGATTGCTCCATCATATGATAGCCTATCAGAGGGGTGTAGAACTACAAAATTATATATGATTGTCATCAAGGAGCATAACACCTATCCTATTGTATGGAAAAAGATTACTGTTGGAATTGCAGAGGCGTTGTAACCATTAGGGGAGAGGAATACTGGTATACATTGTCACTTCAAAATATAATGGTACAATAGGTTGTCATAAAGAGCTGACCCTATGCGTTTGTTTGTACTGTACGTGTAATTAACTGTGGAATATTATTGTATACTTATTATAAAGAAGGATGCATAACCTTATTTCAGGGGTTTATGTGGCCCTGACAGTCACATAAAACCAGGCTCGTGGGAACTGATTGATTCCTGACTTTGTTGCATAATTCTGGCACGTACTGGAGGCCATTGCCTTTTATGAAGTGAACCAGATGGTCCATCGAACCTAGGACAAGACTTAACAGGGTTCTCATTCGAAGTTAGGTACCCGTTCGGCACCGAAAGTCTCAACCTCTATGAACTTCAGTTATTAACCACAAAGACTGAAATTATCAAATTAAAAAAATTCCACCTGTGACATATGAAAAGAAAATGCACGATAGGGAATGATGATAACAACCAACCTACCATTATACATATACCAGTATTATCCTATTTAGAATAATTTACACCTACACACTTTTATTATATTAATACTTGTATTATGGACAGAAGATCCATTGTATAAATTGAATATTGAAAATAATTGCATTGATTTCACTTTTGATTGTCAATCCTGATTCAAACAAAATAGAGTCAGGATAATAAATTGAAGAAAAAAAATTATTAACGTTACACAAAATTCAACCACTGACTTACTTACTTAAGATAGTCTTTTAAAGTGTAGTGTGTATGTGATTGTTGTAGTACTGTTGTGTTGTGTTGGATAATAAAATACTTGTGTATATGTTTAGTTGGTTAATGCAACATTACACTATTTATACATAACCCTAGACACCAAACGTAGTCATCATCATCATACATTCTAGTCAAAGAATAAGTCTGCCTGAGATCAGAAAGGTACCCTGTAACTTAACATAATATTTATTATATTCAGGGACCTTCACAGCTGACCTCACTCAGTACACTAAGAGTATATAACAACAACATTTCATAACATCAAATCCACCACAGGTATCATCTAGATACACCTGTATATCATCCGACCTCGCTACAACCGTCTTTTTCTTACACTTTGTTCCACTGTTTTTCGTCTGATTTTTCCATCCATTCTATACTGGTGATACTTTCATATCATTTTTAATCTTTCCATCCATTCTATACTGATGATACTGTCATACCATTTTAATCTTTCCATCCATTTTACACTGGTGATACTGTCATAGCATGTTAATCTTTACATCCATTCTTTACTGGTGATACTGGCATACCATTTTAATCCTTCCATCCATTCTATACTGGTGATACTGGCACACCATTTTAATCCTTCTATACTGGTGATACTGGCATATCATTTTAATCTTTCAATCCATTCTATACTGGCATACCATTTTAGTCTTTCAATCCATTCTATACTGGTGGTACTGACATATCATTTTAATCTTTCCATCCATTCTATATTCGTGATACTGTCATAACATTTTAATCTTTCCATTCTCCTCAGCACCCAGTTATGAATATAAGTAGCATCTTGGCCCTGACAGATGACACAAAGTAAGAATTGGACTTCTGCTCTCCCAAGCATGTCGAAAGAGGTGACTAATATGAAAGTGTGCATGAAACTTGCAACCTCAAGCTGTTAAATACATTGCTATAGAGACCATCACCGCAAGAATACGTGAACGCTTTGGTGGAGGCTTCCTGAAAGGGGGACAACTGCAGTGTGGTGATGGCTCCATACACTCCATGGAGAGCAAAGAGGGAACAGTTTTGAGTTACACAGCAACAAGACAGAAATAATGATTATATCCAGCAAAGAAATAATATCAGAATATAATACCCTTCTGATGTTCATATTTCCTCCTTGTGTAACGCTCAGTATAAAGTTTCCTATAATTTTTTTGTAGAAGGGTTATATTTAAAACAAGTGGAACCGTTTCAGTATCTCGGAGCTACAATAACAAGAGATGGCAGAAGTCTAGCTGAAATTAAGACAAGAATTTTACATGTCAAAATCTGCGTTCCACAGCATTAAAATCACTTTTACCAACAAAAAACTATCTTTGACAGCGAAGAAGAGAGTATTACCATACAGAATACATTAATGTATGTATATACGGTCATGGCAATAAATAAACAGGTAGAAAGAACATGGAAGCAGCAGAGAAGGGTGCGACGGATGCGTTGAACAGCTCGAAAATTAAATGCCGTTCTCAGCCAGAGGAAAGTTTTCAATTTATCAACACGATAAGGTGCAGACAGTCACAGTTCTCTGGACTTGTAACCTGGTAATAATTCTTATTCTTCTTCTTCCATCCTTAGCCATCAACCGGCAAAGCAGTATGTGGCCAGTACGCCTAGTGGCGTCTTAGGGCAACAACAAATTGATCAATCTATCGCTGTTTCCACCACGCCTAGTGGCGTCTTTGTGGAACAAAAACAGACCAAACAATCTATCATTGTTTCCGTAATCAGATTGGTTGGCAAGCAGGTGATCAGCCCACTGTGCGAAGTTTTTACGGGATGGGGTAAACAGCCCCATGCCCAACCCTCCTTAGTCGCTTTTTACGACATGCGTGGTAGGGTGCAGTGTTACTATTCTTTGCTCCCCTTTCGGGCCCCGGTAACACACGGGTGCTGGTAATAATTGCTTACGACTTAAAAAGAAGAAAAAAACATGCAGAGAAAGAGAGTGAGGGAGTTGAGAGAGAGACAGTTGAGAGAGAGAGAGATTATTCGACAACGACCACATTTGGCATGGAAAAAAATCTAAAGATGCAGCTGATACTTTCGTCCGACCTTTGCCTGTGTAACCTTCAGAGATCGATGGCTTTAATGCTGAATGAACGTGAATGGCAGAGTGCTTAGTTTACTTGCGTCTCGAGGCATTGTTACTGGGTTTGAAGCATCGCAGCGATCTACTATCACGAGAGGGTTGATTATTATTTAAATTATAAGATATCCTGGACAAAAAGTTGTAACAGGTGATACCAGGGTAGTGCCAGATAAGAGACTGGTCTTATAAGAAATGCCCCCTTTTCTGAAAAGAATAAGGGTGTATCGACATCAAAGGTAGGATCAAGCTGTATAAGTTTCTAGGTATGATGATATTTTATGTTTCTAGATTCCTATGGGCTCTCTCTCAAGATCCTCCTATGATTATATTATTATTATTATTGACTCTGCTAGGGGTATTAACTAAATTATCTACCAACAAGAACTTGAACTCAACTTAAATAATTAAGTAAGTCTGCTGGTAAATATTTACAATTTATTTTTACAGTTCTTATTTTCTTCTTGAAAATCTTTAACGAAAAGCAAACTTCAATTACAAAACTAAATAAATATGCACTTGAAAATTGTTCAACAAAATTTTTCAAAGGTCTCTGAATTCGTAGGAGGTTATCACTGGATTGACATCACTCTTGTAGAATATCTAGGCTATATCTTTATATTACTGTTCTTTCACTGTCCTTTTATTTTAAGTTATCACTGGCTATAACTATGCCCCAACATGGGTCATCATTTGATTATTGTCTATAATCTTGGAATGACTGGCATACTCTACAGTGGCCTTGTTTTTCACTCATCTGTAGAATGAAGCTGGTTCCACTTTGGTCCTGGGAGTAAAGTTAATGATCTTCCTCCAGGCAGTAGGTACTAGCTGATTGGCCCTCTGAACTCAAAAGGCACTTGCATCAGGAGTTCCCTCAGTAGTGGATGACTTTATTATGTGTAGTTGGGTTTACAGGATATAACCTGAAACGAATTAGAGGTAACCCCTATATTTTCCATCACTATCCCACTATCACAAAGGTAGGGGATGATAGATTGTTTCAGACAGTGTGCTATCAGATGCACAGGACATAGTATAAAAGCAACAACCAAATCCAGTTCACTGTAACTACAATTTCCCTCTAAATCCTTAGTTAGAGCCGGTTGTCCATGATCCGCCTCCATACAATGATTAAGTCTTGTATAAAATACTAAGTAATAGCTTAAACAATCGCTTTCATTCTTCCTACGTTCTTGGTGTGTGTGTCCATTCCATCAGGTAAAAATTCTTTAAATGCTTTTCTAAACCTACAGACACACTTTTACCACCATTCTCAATTATTTGAATATATATCTTGGCAGTGTTTTGCCTCCAGAAATTTCACAATGGTTCTAACACATCTACATACTTCCCAACGCACAAGTGAATTAATCAATAGAAACACACACACACACACACACACACACACACACACACACATATATATATATAAAGGCAAAGGCACTATTCACTAACACCTTTTGCGCTAGCTGTAATTTTCAAAATATGACTGGCCTATTTCCGTTTAGAACACACGCTATATATAGTCCAAGGCCGGACGCCCGAGGGGGTTTTCTGCTCACTAGTATTTTGCGTTCCGAAAATGTATGTAAGATCTGTCTGTGTGTACAAATCAGGAAAACTAAGATTTTATTTATCTACGTTATTCCTGGAGCGATTTTCTTAATCTCAAGCTTAAAACACGCCCTGTATTATTCTACATCTTCCTAGCTAATAGTCTTTTAATTTCCTAAGTGCATTTTATTCAATGCGTACTCTAAACAGCAAAATTATAGACTAACCTGAGGCTTCGATGCATTCAACCAGAGATTTCTCTCTTAATATACTACTGGTCGTAAAAGTCTCTGCACAGACGTGTAGAGCAATATCTCCAATATCGTATTGGTGATCTCTTCCAGTTGGTACTTCTTTCCTAAGTCTGTAATTAATTGTCATCCTCCACTCGTTTGCTCAGATTAGTCCTGGCCATTTTGACTGTACAATGCTTTAGTAAACAAGGCATAAAGGTACCCTCTGATTGGTCCGTGTATCAAGCAGTTCTTACAAAGTATGGCGCGCGGTTTGGTTAGAATTACTCAGAAGGACGTGTTGTGAAACAGACCACTTCACGACATCTACCCAACTGTAAATAGGTACATTTTTTTGTTTTAGTCGGTTATATTAGGGCGCATGTCCAAATATAAGACCTTTAAGTCTCAGATTATGCGTGATGGGTACATGTCTCTGCTCTTGATATACGGAATGTAAAGACAGCGAGAAATGAAACCGGTCACCCCACTTTATAAAGCCTAGACCTAGTATAGTGAAGTCTATAATCCTGCGTCCGTATCTACTGAACAAATATAACTGAATGTGGTTATTAATGACAAGAAGCTAGGCTAGATTTGTATGACCCTTTAATATATACATCTTCTGAAGACAAAGAGTTGACTTCCGTCGCAAAGTTACATGAATTATCTTCTCAGGAAGTTGAAAGAAATTGAATTGTACGGGGTGGGTCAAAAGTCAAGCCCATAGGCAATTTATTACATACATTAAATTAAATGCTCGAATTGGCTGCCTAAAAACAACTGATCTGAGGTGGCTCCATAAAAAAATAATCCATAGGAGTTAATGGGCCCACGTCGTCCAATCCATGTGCCTGGAAATGTTTCTTGCAAAATCTTACTCCCAAAAAAAGTGGACCCATACCATAATTCGTGGATTATTTTACACATGTCCTTCCGTTACCCTGTGTGGGTTTTCAATGGCCACAATATCGTGCTGTTGAGTGAACCATTCAGGTGAAACACTATTTCATCGCTGAACATGGTACGTTTTTCAAACCGTCTAAATAATAAATTGCCTATGGGGCTGACTTTTGCCCCACCCCGTATATCACTAGTAAAGTAATACAAAGCCCATACTAAATGTGCCTTTAACATTAATATAACGATTGTAAACGGTATAATGCTTAGCAGCAAATGACAGGCATAATGCATCCACAACAAATATGAGTGCAGCTGATTCCGTACGTAACGTCTTTTTAAAGACTCTCAGTTCCGTTCCTCTGGCCATAACGTCTTTTTAAAAACGCTAACTAATTTTCATTCTTGTTCCGATCCAGTATTTTAAAATGACCGGAATTTAATCCAGGACGGAAGTAAACACATTTTTAAGCATTTCTGAGCGGTCTTTGTTTACTTTTGGTGGGAATTTCAGTGTGTTAGCTTAATTTTTATTCGCGTTTCGTAGTGATAAACAATGGCCGAAAATACACAGAATGGAAGAGGTTTACAATCGAAAGTCGAAACGTCCTGCTTGTTTAACAGCTATTCAGTTTTGTTGCTTTTTCTGTATTACCAAATGGATTACCTACAAAATGAAAACAATTAGAATGTATTGCGACAAAAATTTATGATAGAGACCTTAGGTAAGTGGAAAAAAAGTTTCATAATTTCAGATCGTGTGTGTGTGTGTGTGTGTGTGTGTGTGTGTGTAACAAAACTACTAAATTATAAATTTAGTAAAAACGATTAATAGGTTCATAATGCCCATTCATTTTCCTTTAATTTCATATAAAATAGTTATACTTTACTTATAATTAAATATTTTATCTCAGCAAACGTAACTTATGTATATGCAAACTTTTGGGGCCTAAAAATAATTCCGTCCAGAGGAGAAAATAATTACGTACAGAATCAATTCTCTCTGTCCTCCCCCAACTACTGATACCTCTCTATATCAATTAGTATTGTTATCAACACTAAAGCTATCACGACTATCACCACTGCTATTAATAGTAGTGGCAATATTAATGACCCAGCTGCAACCGATTTACGGACACTAGCAAATACTTGTGATAGTAGATTTTTGTAGTGTAGCTTAGTGCTACTCGGAGTAGTGGTCCGCTGATAGCAGAGAATTTCCAGGAAAGATAAAAACGATGGTAGCATTTTAAAATCGTTCTGGCATTCTACTAAAAATAAATATCAGCTGACAATAATAAGCAAAATCATGTTTTCAGAAGCATGAAATGTCACGTGATAATTATATCACCATTTTCCTCTGTGATCCATCCTTACGGAGAATGGAGCTATCACTGCAGTTGGTCCCGCATGAAACTTGCATCAAGCAGTCACACGCTCTTGCAGCGGCGGTTTCTGCGGCTTCATTTGCTGCCTCACAGTTTGTTTACTATATCTTTACTTATTATTTCGGCTGCGTTAACTAACGTATATAGAATACTTCTTACTTGAACAACAACCACAGACATGGCCTTCGTGACGACCACTAGCTCTTCGCCAGCAACAAACGAGAGAAAATAGTATGGACAAAATAAAAGATAAATAATAATAATTATAGCCCCTTCAGTCATAACTGACTATGGCAATGCGCCCCTGTGGTGACAGCCCTCAGCTGCTAATTTTCCTGGTGTTCCTTTCGATGTTTTCTCCTCTCTTCTGCTTGCCGTGAGAGCTTCTTTTCGCCCAATCTGAGGCGGCGTCGCAGAGAGCATCGCCATGTCTCGGGTTGTCTTCTCTTAGGTCTGCAGTAGTGGTCCAAAAGTGGCCAAAACTCAAGAGTATCTAATGTGGGTCTTCAAAGGTGTCTACCTTCGCACAAGATTACTCTTGGCAGAGTTGTAGACAGAAGGATAATGATGCTTCTGCCTCAAGGTAGTATTCACAAGATATTCATATATTGTTTTTAAACCTGGCGTTTATCATACTCTTACTGCAGTCCTCGTCGTTTTCTTATTACTTATTCTTTCATATTCTTCTTCGGCCTGTTTCTTGATTTGCACGGCAAATGTTAAATTCCATCTGTCATGCATTTTTTTTTCCTAAGACCTTTTAATTGATTATGGCATGATTTTTTTGACGTTCAGTATCTTGACTCCGTCAGCACTTCCCACTGTTCGTCTGTACTCGACATTGTATGTATTTTTATTGTAATGTTATATACCTCTCTTATTTCATTTTCACCTGTCCTAGTCAAATTTTAACTTGACTTTCAAAGAGTGCCTCTTCACTTATTCTTAGCTTTTTATTTTAAGTTTTTGACACCTGTAGCTTTTTTAACTGTACTTTTGTCTGTGTTTCTATTACGTTCTCTTGGCCTCTAATTATTGTTCCTTCTTTTGTTTTCAAAAACAACTTTAAGGAGACAGAAGCACTAAACAAAAAAGCTGCAATTAACATCTTGGAAAATAAAGAAAAATCAGTTGCAAATATTTTTTTGAACTGCGTTTAGTCAGTAGGTTTTTTCAGACTTTTCGATCTTCCCACTGAGAGCTTCTTTTCTCCCAATCTGGGGTGGCGCCGTAGAGAACATCGTCACTTGGTGCAATCGGCAGCTTCATCTTCCCAGGTTGCTGGATTTAAGTCCAGCGCCCGCATGTCTCTCTTGTACACATCTTTGACCATCAGCTGCGGTCGCCCAACTGTTCTTTTTCCATCTGCCAGTTGTATGTAGAAGATATATTTCGGGATGCGACCATCTTCCATGCGGCGGACATGGCCAAGCCATAGAATGAAGAAAACAAAAACGCAAAAAGTGATACGTCTTACAATAAAAGGACAAGAAAAAACCTACGTTGCGGCCACACGGCCTTCGTCAGGGACAGACAAACGAAAAACAGAAGGGAAAGAAGGTGAGAATTAAGTACATAACATAAAACTATAAAAATAAGAGAAAACACTCCGATGTGTGTCACATGTTAGAAATAAAATGTCTGCTACTGCTCATACTCATATACTCATGGCCAAGCCAGAGTAATCTGTGCTGTCTAAGCGGTGTATACATGCTGTCAAGGCCAGCACATGACAATACCGCCCTTATACGAAATACCGAGGATGTGGCGTACGCACCGTAGATGGAAAGCTTTGAGCCTTCTTTCGTGCTTAGCATAGGTTTTCCATGTCTCGCTACCATATAGAAGTGTACTGGTGACGCAGGTGTTCAACCTCTGATGGGTTATAATTAGGGATATATACTGTTTTCAATTCCAAATAATATGAATAATTGCAGATACATGAAAGTGGCATAACATCTCCTGTCCAATCATTGTAATTAGGGCAAAACAAAATTACCAATTTTTGCGTGCGTGTAGAAAAAAACAAAACAAACTATATAGAGCTGCTTTAGTCAGCATTTTTCAGAGCAGAACACACATTTCGTTACTTCGGTCAAATATTATATAAGCAATTGTACCCAAAAAGATATTAATGACTTCTGAATGTGCATATTTTACACCAGCATCCGTCATGATGACATCAGAGTTAGTGATCAGCTGTTCGTAACATAGACCTGCTCTGGAGTTTTATTGGGAATTTGTCAATAACTTCTAGTACCTAATGACACGTATTGGTACATGTAATAATACCTCGGCGCAAACATGTCGTCCTACGAAGATCTATATTTATTGATGTTAAAGATGGCTGGATAAAAAGCCCTCATTTTCCAGGTGAGGCCTTAGCCATTTGTTGTCTCAAACCGGCCTTGGGAGCCGCGACGCACAGTTTGAAAACATCTGCCCTAGTCAATCAATGTTCAGTTGTTCAAAAAAGGAAACCTGAAACAGGAATATAGTTTTCAGTATTTTACTACAAGATGTTTAGAGTTGTTGTAGACATAACTGCACTGTAACAAAATTAAACACTGACGCATTGGGGGGTTTAAAGAAAACTTTAAAACAACATTTTTCGTCAATATTTGTGGAAAAAAGGAACGCAGAAATGTGATAGTAATTGAAATCCTTGTAAATTACGTTCTACCTCTACACCTCACGGTAGAAGGGGAACGACTAAGTAAAGTAAAAAATAAATTACGTTCTCTTAGAATCAAAATAACACCGCCAAACCCGGACTGAAAATACAGTAGTGCAGCTGTTAAAGACGTGCTATTTTCGAAGTGCAAAATGCGAAAAGCTTCCGAATAATATAAGTTAGATGTAAATGTAGTTTCCAGCTCGGTACAGTATTTGAATTGGGTCACTGTCTCAAGGTCTTATCCTTGCTACAGATGTTTTTTATTTTTTAAGCTCGTCATTAGCTGGGGCTTTTCTGCTTGATAGCGAACAGGAAATTTGTATTAATGCCTCCCCCGGTATTGTTCATTGTGACATTTCAAAACGTTTGACATGTATGTCTCAACGAAAATGTTGAATAGAGTTGGCGATAATAAGCAGCCTGTCATATTACTGACATAAAGCATAGCCACTGGCCTATTTTCCTTTCATAGGAAATGCGCTCGTGGTATTCAGACAGGTTCACTGTAATCTGTGTAATTCTGTTTCCCATGTTGCATTGTTCCATAATGACTCGCTTTGCCAAACGCTTAATGGACTAATTCCCGCTAAAATGTTCAGTTAATGCTGAAGATATTTTTCATATCCAGAAAAAGAAGATTGGTTCTATGAGAAGTTTCATCTAAGCCGCGCGCTGTTAACAGAAATGAGCGCACATAGAAAATCGAACTTCCCACACACAAAATTAAATTTAAAACAATGATAACAGTATCACAAACACGATCGTGGTGGTAGGTTTTTTTTTTTTGCATTAAAAATTGCATAAAATAATAAAACAATATTCATATTAATTTCTTATTTATCTGCTAAGAAAACTAATAATAGCTCCTAAAGTTGTGACAATGACTATCATTCATTACCCTTCAGATCCGCAAAGGAGCACAGGCCTCAACAAACGTATGCCAAGTTGTAGCATAGAGATTTATGATCCATAAATTTTCTATATTCTTTTCTTTTCTACCCGTGTCCTCTATTTTATTATCGCTCTATTATCCTTTTCCTGTTTTTCGCATTCGTTCGTTTGCGACTAAATATATTTTCCCATTCTAACTTTCGCCTGTTTCTTTTCTCATTTAGAAACGCATTTTATTCTGTAATATGTCAGTCCCTGGATGTTGAACGAAATAGTGTGAGAATTCATTCCGTCAGACATAGAGAGCAGACATTTGTCTACATTTTCATCTGTCACGAGAGTTTTCTTCGGCTAAGTTCTCGGCGTGAGGTGTGAACGGCGCCCTCATGCATAGCTCAGAAATGAGACATGTCGTAGTGGGTGTGAAGACACGTTTTGGCAGTTATTGCCAGCGTCTAAGTATGTGTGAAGTGTTAAGACGGGAAGGGGAGACTATTTTCGGATTTTTCGAAATAACGTGGGATCCTTTGTCGGGTTTTCAGATATCTTACCCGGAGTTTAAACTTCATTCAGTTCTATAGATTCGCAGTAGACAGGTCGCTCGTGTAAAAGAATAAGCTGTGTAGCGAAGTTTCTCAGTAGTTCATACAGGGGTCCATATAGTTTTGCTTCCAGTGTTGTTTCTCTGGGCCAGTGGGTTTGCCTCAATATATCATATTCGGGGCAATCTTGCAGTACGTGCTCCGCTGTCTGGGGTGCCTGTCCACATGTACACATGGCTGAATTGCCAATCTTGAATTTTGTATACATGTGGCTGCGGAGGCGGTTGTGTCCTGTTCTGAGGCGCAGAATGACTATTTGTTCTGATCTGTTCATAGCTTGGTAGTCATCCTGCGTTGATGTTGGTGGCTTTCTGATAGATTTGATCATCTTTTTCTTCTGATGGTACGTTACTGGTACATCCGGTTGTTCGTCTGCAGCACCTTCTTTAGCCAGTCCGTCTGCTCTCTCGTTTCCTGGTATTCCACAATGAGACGGTATCCACTGCATGGCGACCCTGCGCTGGTTGCACAGTTCAGAAAGTAGGGCGTGTATAACTGGCAATTTTCTGGACTGAAGTGCTTGGAGTGCTGATCTTGCATCTGTCAGGAATACTACAGGCTGTGGACCGAGATTGGTGTTCAGTAGTTTCTCAGTTGCCACCTTGATTGCCTGGACTTCTGCATCATAGTTGTTACAGAATTTCCCCGTTGGTACTCTGACCGTATCCCTAGTGTTGTTTGGGTATTCTATGTACACTCCTGCTCCTCCATTCTTTACTGCATTCTGTGCTGACCCATCCGTGTATACTCGGACCCAGAGGTCCTGTGGGTATTTATCATCCAGGAAACTGAGAGTGACTGTCCTACGTTGCACGCTGTTCTGTGTTCATCCCTGTCGAATATTCCTTTCACTTTTGTGTGGATGTGTACTGGTAGTCCATGCTCCTCTCTCCAAGGGGTTTGTTCTGGCACAGACTTTAGAGGGCTGTTAACTTCAGGCAGGTCTGAGGTTTGTCTACGAAATCGTTTGGCCTGGTGGATAAAGCTGCTTCTTTTCAGTCGCCCCATTGCTAGGTTTTGGAATCTGTCCTTCATTGGATGGCTCGGCATACAGAGGAACTTTTCTGCCTGTGTTAGCACTTTCGTGTCTCTGCGTTCTCTCAGTGCTTGTATCCTCCCCATTTTCTCCATCTCCACTATAGGCGTTGATTTCATTGCCCCCGTGATGACCCTAAGCGCCTGGTTTTGCACCTTATCTAGCTCTTGTAATGTGGTGTTTGATGCTGGACACCACGCAGCTGACCCATATTCCAGGTGTGGTCGTATGCCCTGCTGGTAAACTTTACTAAGTATTTTCCCGCTGGCTCCCCATGTGGTTCCACTTAGTTTTCTCAGGATGGCTAGCTTCCTCCTGGCCTTTGTTGCTGCCTTGTTGATGTGCTGCTTCCATGTCAGCCTATCATCGAATGTAACTCCGAGATAGGTGGGTTGTTTATCTTCTCTCAGGAGCTCTTTGTTTATCTTGATGACACCAGCTTTTTGTTTGGGAGAGAGGGTGAAGAGCGTAGTGCTGCACTTGTCTGTGTTGATGCTGACACACCATCTATTTGCCCATGAGGTTAAGGCATCTATAGCTCTTTGTAGCAGTTTGGTGGCCACTGTTGCATGCTCATCTGTGCACCATATTACCAGGTCATCAGCGTACATTGCCACTTTCATTCCATGTGGTAGTTCAGCAACCAGGTCATTGATGTAGACTAGGAAAAGTGTGGGGGACAGAACCCCTCCCTGAGGGACGCCATGACGCAGTAGAATTTTCTTACTCTTGAGGCCATCTAGTTGTACTCGGGCTCTTCTGTTATGCAAGTATGCTTTCACCCATTTGTACATCTTACCATTCACTCTACAATTTCTCAGTTTCTTCAGAAGCCCTTCTTTCCAAACCTTGTCAAATGCTTTTCTTAGATCTATCCATGCTGCTAGTACCAGTTTCTTATCTTGGAACGCATCCTCAATCTCTTGGGAAAGGTAAGTTGCCTGATCTTCGGTGGAATAACACTGCCTAAAGCCCGCCTGCTGTGGTACAAGAAGGTTTTCACTTTCAAGGTACCACTGTAGCCTGAGGTTGATGATACGTTCCATTGTTTTGCAGAGGCAGCTTGTAAGGCTGATTGGTCTGTAGCTGGAGGCAGTGGAACTGTCTTTTCCTGGTTTTAGGAGTGGTATCATGATTGCTTCCCTCCAGGTCTGTGGAACTCTGCCTGAGTTCCAACAGATATTGAAGATCTGCAGCAGCTTTGTTTTTGCTGCGGTTCCCAAGTTCTTAATCATTTCATTGGACACTCCATCAACTCCTGGCGACTTTCTCATTTTCAATTTGGATATTGCAAGCTCCAGTTCTCTGAATGTGATTGGTGCCTCCATAACTTCAGGTATGGTTCCATCTCGTCCTGCGTGTTGTTTCTCACGAGTCTCCTGTTGCTTCTCTGGGCTAACTTCGATGTTGTTGTCTTTAGCAAAGGAGTCTGCAAAGTGATCAGCTGCCTGTTTTCCCATGAGGATGTTTCCATCTTTGTACAGAGCAATCCTTGAGTTTCTCTCTGTACCTTCATCATTAAGTTGCTTTACCAGCTTCCACAGTTTCCTCGTATCTCTTTCAAAGTTCAAGGACTCTGTTTTCTCCTTCCAGCTTCTTCGCCTGGCCTGCAACTTGGCCCTTTGAAATTTGGCCTTAGCTTGCTGGTAGTTATTGTGGTGTTCTTGGCATGGACTGGTCTCTGCCTGCTTTCGAGATGTTTCCACGTCGTTGTGCAGCTGCTCTAGTTCACTATTCCAATATGGTTTGTAGTGCTTACGAGCCCCTCTAGGTATTGTTTCACGAGCAGCCTGTAATATGCATCTGCTGAATTCATCAACTAGCTTATTGATGTCTTTGTCTACAGTCAGATCTCTAGCCAGTATACTAGTACGGTGCTGGTACATTGTCCAGTCTGCCTTCTTGTAGTTCCACCTAGAGAGAGTGCTGCTCTCCTTGACAAGTTCATTTTCCACAATTAGGAAGACTGGCCGGTGGTCGCTGCCTCCAAGTTGTTTCCCTACAACGCGTGTGGTGTTCCACTCCAAGCTGGGTGAGTGGAATGCCAGGTCTGGTGTAGAGGTGGTGTGCCATGATCTCGAGTAGAAGGTTGGTGGGTCGATTGGCTGGTTAATCAGGATAAGCCCATTGTCATCCTGCCAGTTTTCAAGCTCCTCACCTCTCCTGTCCATGTGATCATAGCCCCAGCTCTGTGAGTGGCTGTTGAAGTCTCCGCATACAATCAGTCTTTCTTTTGCTGGGATTGTATCTAGTGCCAGTGGGCGGTCGCTCGGACAGTAGTAGTTGAGCAGGTGGAATTCTGAACTTTCTGTCCTGAGATGAAGCATCTGGTATTCCGCCCCCTCCATATATGTTTCAAGCTGACATGCACTGATGTTATTCCTCACGAGTGTCAGTATTCCACCTTTTCGCCTGTCTATTCGGTCAGATCGGTAGCACTGGTAGCCTCTGATTTTGAAGGCTATGTCTTTGTTGAGGTGGGTTTCTTGCAAGCAACATACATTTACTTGCTCTTCATTCAAGATATTTTCGAGCTCTAATTTTTTGCTGTAGCCGTCTTTTTTACTATTGACGCCTTCAGCATTCCAGTGCATTATTTTAAATGGTCTTTTCTTTGCTTGGCCAGTAGCTCTATTCTCATGCCTCCTGGCTCCCCGGGGCAATTGAGAAGGACCCCCAGTAGTAGGGGTTGGGCCCTTCCGAGGCAGAGGGCCCGGCACTGCGCCTGCCTGGGTGTCCGTCACAGGGCGAGTGCCATAACGTTTTGCAGATATAGGCATACTTCCCATAGCGCTAATGCGTGGCATCCTGATTGCTGTGGTGCGCCTCTTGGCTGGTTGCCTCCGTCTTCAGCACCTTGACTTGCTAGGGCAGACTGTGGTCTTGCTCGAGTCTAGGAGGGCCTGGCCAGTCTTGGTTTTTCAGCCGCTGATGGCTGTACTTGAGCCCCATCTCCACGTCAAGGAGCTGGCCTTGATGGGGTGTTTTAGTGATAAATCGCTTATTTCATTTTACTAGTTAGATTTCTGTGCAGAAGTAATTTAATTGTAAGTCTGTTATATTCTCTAGCTGACGTGTTTCAGTGGAAAATAAAATAAATTATAATTTCTAGCTTAAACTCATGCAGCTGTAAATAAATTTTATTAAATTGCTAGTAATCAGTCGAGAATATTTTAAACTAACTTATAACTGCACTGATTCATCATTGAGTATTAACGAAATACGCATGTATTTCTAATTCATGATGATTGATTTTATGAATATAACTTATGTCACGGGAGATTTTTAAATGATAAGACAAGCTCTACGCTTGCAGTTTATAATGTAAGTTATAACCGAGGAATAGTATGTATAAGTATTTTATATGTTGTTTTCTCTTTATTCAGTGAAAATGGGGTAGCCCAACTCTACCAGCGTTTAAGTACTGAGAAATATCTGTGAAGAACAAAAACATTTTTTTCTTAAAGACTTGGGTGTATAAAGTAAAACCTGTCTGGTATTGCGTTGGCATCCAGAACGACAGAGTACCCATTTCATGAACTTTAAGATTAAATGAAGTAACGGGCCTATCGAGCCAGACTTAATTCTTCCTGAGAAAAACCTCAAGTACATTTCAGCCCGTGTGTCAAGTAAAATATTACAATCAATAACCTTTCCGACATTGTTGACAGATTGTGGTGTGACCAAGAATTTTACCTTTGATCGAAGTTACAAAACTGACATTTTTCCTAAGTAGTGGAAACCTCGTGATTCTGACACTGCGAGCCCGCTTAAAACTAATTCTTACCTCATGATTCAAGTGACACTAACCTTAGTCTGGAAAATATTCGCATGAAGAGGACGCTCCCCGGAACATTGGATGAACCCAAAATCTGGAGAGCTGGGACCTGCTTCATTAAAAGAAAGACAGATTAAAGTGTGTGGGTGTCCTAAAGTTTGCGCCAGACGGCGAACAACAGCACGATTGTAGGTAAGAATGTATATCAGGGCCCTGATGAATGAACAGAGAGAAAGCAGGAACGAGTGACTCTTATGGTATACCAAATTTCACCCACTTTGTATTTCTTTATGCAAGTTTTGTTGTTGCTAACAATATTTTCCTTAGGATAGATTAGAGTATCAAAGTCTGTTCATACCTTAAAGGGAAATCATTAGACTACAGCAGATGTATCCGTGACTCTTTGGGGATATCACTTTTCTTCTAACAGGACTGTGGGCTATACATCGAGGGAAAAGATCATACCAATGGGTCTATCATTCTTGTAGCAATTCATTAACTTTATGACTATTTGTATATGTTTGATGTACTTTTATGTGTGGTGATGGAATTTTATTATGATAATTAAAATTCACATAAACGTATTCCAGTGTGTCGGTCAGTTCGTTCCCAATTATCTATATTTCCATTGTCATAGTTTCACGTCTGTGTGTCTATTGTAGTCACTTACGTGTGTGTGTATGTGAGGGATATATATATTAATATATATTATACTAGACGGTCTGACAAATCTTAATCTGTTGTAGATGATAGACTGACTGAGAGAAATCATCTCGAGGGTCAGAGACCGACTCTAATATATTTCCTCCATCTCACTCGTGAAATCTATTTCTATTTTATCATCTCCCACTGAGCTATCACTTGTTTCTATTGCTATTCAGAAGGGACCAAACCAAGTCTTAATTCACCTATCACAAATCTACGACAAATGTGGGCTCGTTTCCGGAAACTGAACAGAAAATCCTGAGAATCTACGACAAATGTGGACTCGCCCGAAGGATTTTTGAAATTAGAATAGGAAGATGAGACGACAAATATCAGCTCGTCTGTACGAATTATTTTCTTTATTCTGTAATAGAGTAAGAGTGTGATTGTCTCGTGGTTTTGTGTATCTTTAAAAATAACGATTCCCCTAGACTAACGATCTGTTTATGGGCGTGCTTACCACACAATTAATAATTGTTTTTCCACAGCATTTTGAGTAATATACATTTGAGTTACAGGTTGATTTTGTCGGAATATATGTTAATTATTGATTTTGTAATACTAAACGCTGGTAAAGTTTGTGATTGTCTAACAGTCACTGGGTTTGAAGCAGAAAGGTGTTTTGAACTAAGTTAAGGAGTGCGTTTCGGACTATTTCGTCCAGATTAATTGCCTCCCTTACCCGATCTGACTTCAATCGCTCTTTTATCCTTTTCCTGTTTTTCGCATTCGTTCGTTTGCGACTAAATATATTTTCCCATTCTAACTTTCGCCTGTTTCTTTTCTCATTTAGAAACGCATTTTATTGCGTAATATGTCAGTCCCTGGATGTTGAACGAAATAGTGTGAGAATTCATTCCGTCAGACATAGAGAGCAGACATTTGTCTACATTTTCATCTGTCACGAGAGTTTTCTTCGGCTAAGTTCTCGGCGTGAGGTGTGAACGGCGCCCTCATGCATAGCTCAGAAATGAGACATGTCGTAGTGGGTGTGAAGACGCGTTTTGGCAGTTATGGCCATCGTTTAAGGTTATGTGTGAAGTGTTAAGACGGGAAGGGGAGACTATTTTCGGATTTTCAAAATAACGTGGGTTCCTTTGTCGGGTTTTCAGATGGAGGTAATATACATATATCTAGTAGTGTTGAGTGTTTTAGTGATAAATCGCTTATTTCATTTTACTAGTTAGATTTCTGTGCAGAAGTAATTTAATTGTAAGTCTGTTATATTCTCTAGCTGACGTGTTTCAGTGGAAAATAAAATAAATTATAATTTCTAGCTTAAACTCAAGCAGCTGTAAATAAATTTTATTAAATTGCTAGTAATCAGTCGAGAATATTTTAAACTAACTTATAACTGCACTGATTCATCATTGAGTATTAACGAAATACGCATGTATTTCTAATTCATGATGATTGATTTTATGAATATAACATGTCACGGGAGATTTTAAATGATAAGACAAGCTCTACGCTTGCAGTTTATAATGTAAGTTATAACCGAGGAATAGTATGTATAAGTATTTTGTATGTTGTTTTCTCTTTATTCAGTGAAAATGGGGTAGCCCAACTCTACCAGCGTTTAAGTACTGAGAAATATCTGTGAAGAACAATAAACATTTTTTTTCTTAAAGACTTGGGTGTATAAAGTAAAACCTGTCTGGCATTGCGTTGACATCCAGAACGACAGAGTACCCATTACATGAACTTTAAGATTAAATGAAGTAACGGGCCTATTGAGCCAGACTTAATTCTTCCTGAGAAAACCCTCAAGTACATTTCAGCCTTTGTGGCAAGTAAGATATTACAATCAATAACCTCTCCGACATTGTTGACAGCTTGTGGTGTGACCAAGAATTTTACCTTTGATCGAAGTTACAAACCTGACATTTTTCCTAAGTAGTGGAAATCTCGTGATTCTGACACTGTGAGCCCGCTTAAAACTAATTCTTACCTCGTGATTCAAGTGATACTAACCTTAGTCTGAAAAAATATTCGCATGAAGAGGACGCTTCCCGGAACATTGGATAAACCCAAAATCTGCAGAGCTGGGATCCGCTTCATTAAAAGAAAGACAGATTAAAGTGTGTGGGTGTCCTAAAGTTTGCGCCAGACGACGAACAACAGCACGATTGTAGGTAAGAATGTATGTCAGGGCCCTGATGAATGAACAGAGAGAAAGCAGGAACGAGTGACTCTTTTATGGTATACCAAATTTCACCCACTTTGTATTTCTTTATGCAAGTTTTGTTGTTGCTAACAATATTTTCCTTAGGATAGATTAGAGTATCAAAGTCTGTTCATACCTTAAAGGGAAATCATTAGACTACAGCAGATGTATCCGTGACTCTTTGGGGATATC
The DNA here is from genome assembly GCA_024509875.1 of Oreohelix idahoensis. NCBI lineage: Eukaryota > Metazoa > Mollusca > Gastropoda > Stylommatophora > Oreohelicidae > Oreohelix > Oreohelix idahoensis. The sequence goes on along the minus strand of JAMPIV010010334.1, from coordinate 228,237 downwards.
ACTTTTCTTCTAACAGGACTGTGGGCTATACATCGAGGGAAAAGATCATACCAATGGGTCTATCATTCTTGTAGCAATTCATTAACTTTATGACTATTTGTATATGTTTGATGTACTTTTATGTGTGGTGATGGAATTTTATTATGATAATTAAAATTCACATAAACGTATTCCAGTGTGTCGGTCAGTTCGTTCCCAATTATCTATATTTCCATTGTCATAGTTTCACGTCTGTGTGTCTATTGTAGTCACTTATGTGTGTGTGTATGTGAGGGATATATATATATTAATATATATTATACTAGACGGTCTGACAAATCTTAATCTGTTGTAGATGATAGGCTGACTGAGAGAAATCATCTCGAGGGTCAGAGACCGACTCTAATATATTTCCTCCATCTCACTCGTGAAATCTATTTCTATTTTATCATCTCCCACTGAGCTATCACTTGTTTCTATTGCTATTCAGAAGGGACCAAACCAAGTCTTAATTCACCTATCACAAATCTACGACAAATGTGGGCTCGTTTCCGGAAACTGAACAGAAAATCCTGAGAATCTACGACAAATGTGGACTCGCCCGAAGGATTTTTGAAATTAGAATAGGAAGATGAGACGACAAATATCAGCTCGTCTGTACGAATTATTTTCTTTATTCTGTAATAGAGTAAGAGTGTGATTGTCTCGTGGTTTTGTGTATCTTTAAAAATAACGATTCCCCTAGACTAACGATCTGTTTATGGGCGTGCTTACCACACAATTAATAATTGTTTTTTCCACAGCATTTTGAGTAATATACATTTGAGTTACAGGTTGATTTTGTCGGAATATATGTTAATTATTGATTTTGTAATACTAAACGCTGGTAAAGTTTGTGATTGTCTAACAGTCACTGGGTTTGAAGCAGAAAGGTGTTTTGAACTAAGTTAAGGAGTGCGTTTCGGACTATTTCGTCCAGATTAATTGCCTCCCTTACCCGATCTGACTTCAATCGCTCTTTTATCCTTTTCCTGTTTTTCGCATTCGTTCGTTTGCGACTAAATATATTTTCCCATTCTAACTTTCGCCTGTTTCTTTTCTCATTTAGAAACGCATTTTATTGCGTAATATGTCAGTCCCTGGATGTTGAACGAAATAGTGTGAGAATTCATTCCGTCAGACATAGAGAGCAGACATTTGTCTACATTTTCATCTGTCACGAGAGTTTTCTTCGGCTAAGTTCTCGGCGTGAGGTGTGAACGGCGCCCTCATGCATAGCTCAGAAATGAGACATGTCGTAGTGGGTGTGAAGACGCGTTTTGGCAGTTATGGCCATCGTTTAAGGTTATGTGTGAAGTGTTAAGACGGGAAGGGGAGACTATTTTCGGATTTTCAAAATAACGTGGGTTCCTTTGTCGGGTTTTCAGATATCTTACCCGGAGTTTAAACTTCATTCAGTTCTCTAGATTCGCAGTAGACAGGTCGCTCGTGTAAAAGAATAAGCTGTGTAGCGAAGTTTCTCAGTTTGTTTCGACAATTTGCCGAGCTTCTAGACTTCAAATATATATCAGCGTATAATTCTAAGTTTGTGCGATCGCCTGTAGTTCTGTGTGGAGGTAATATACATATATCTAGTAGTGTTGAGTGTTTTAGTGATAAATCGCTTATTTCATTTTACTAGTTAGATTTCTGTGCAGAAGTAATTTAATTGTAAGTCTGTTATATTCTCTAGCTGACGTGTTTCAGTGGAAAATAAAATAAATTATAATTTCTAGCTTAAACTCAAGCAGCTGTAAATAAATTTTATTAAATTGCTAGTAATCAGTCGAGAATATTTTAAACTAACTTATAACTGCACTGATTCATCATTGAGTATTAACGAAATACGCATGTATTTCTAATTCATGATGATTGATTTTATGAATATAACATGTCACGGGAGATTTTAAATGATAAGACAAGCTCTACGCTTGCAGTTTATAATGTAAGTTATAACCGAGGAATAGTATGTATAAGTATTTTATATGTTGTTTTCTCTTTATTCAGTGAAAATGGGGTAGCCCAACTCTACCAGCGTTTAAGTACTGAGAAATATCTGTGAAGAACAAAAACATTTTTTTCTTAAAGACTTGGGTGTATAAAGTAAAACCTGTCTGGTATTGCGTTGGCATCCAGAACGACAGAGTACCCATTTCATGAACTTTAAGATTAAATGAAGTAACGGGCCTATCGAGCCAGACTTAATTCTTCCTGAGAAAAAACTCAAGTACATTTCAGCCCGTGTGGCAAGTAAAATATTACAATCAATAACCTTTCCGACATTGTTGACAGATTGTGGTGTGACCAAGAATTTTACCTTTGATCGAAGTTACAAAACTGACATTTTCCCTAAGTAGTGGAAACCTCGTGATTCTGACACTGTGAACCCGCTTAAAACTAATTCTTACCTCGTGATTCAAGTGACACTAACCTTGGTCTGAAAAATATTCGCATGAAGAGAATGCTCCCCGGAACATTGGATGAACCCAAAATCTGCAGAGCTGGGATCCGCTTCATTAAAAGAAAGACAGATTAAAGTGTGTGGGTGTCCTAAAGTTTGCGCCAGACGGCGAACAACAGCACGATTGTAGGTAAGAATGTATGCCAGGGCCCTGATGAATGAACAGAGAGAAAGCAGGAACGAGTGACTCTTTTATGGTATACCAAATTTCACCCACTTTGTATTTCTTTATGCAAGTTTTGTTGTTGCTAACAATATTTTCCTTAGGATAGATTAGAGTATCAAAGTCTGTTCATACCTTTAAAGGGAAATCATTAGACTACAGCAGATGTATCCGTGACTCTTTGGGGCTATCACTTTTCTTCTAACAGGACTGTGGGCTATACATCGAGAGGAAAGATCATACCAATGGGTCTATCATTCTTGTAGCAATTCATTAACTTTATGACTATTTGTATATGTTCGATGTATTTTTATGTGTTGTGAGGGAATTTTATTATGATAATTAAAATTCACATAAACTTATTCCAGTGTGTCGGTCAGTTCGTTCCCAATTATCTATATTTCCATTGTCATAGTTTCCCGTCGGTGTGTCTATTGTAGTCACTTATGTGTGTGTGTATGTGAGGGATATATATATTAATATATATTATACTAGACGGTCTGTTTATCCTTTTCCTGTTTTTCGCATTCGTTCGTTTGCGACTAAATATATTTTCCCATTCTAACTTTCGCCTGTTTCTTTTCTCATTTAGAAACGCATTTTATTGTGTAATATGTCAGTCCCTGGATGTTGAACGAAATAGTGTGAGAATTCATTCCGTCAGACATAGAGAGCAGACATTTGTCTACATTTTCATCTGTCACGAGAGTTTTCTTCGGCTAAGTTCTCGGCGTGAGGTGTGAACGGCGCCCTCATGCATAGCTCAGAAATGAGACATGTCGTAGTGGGTGTGAAGACACGTTTTGGTAGTTATGGCCAGCGTCTAAGTATGTGTGAAGTGTTTAAGACGGGAAGGGGAGACTATTTTCGGATTTTTCGAAATAACGTGGGATCCTTTGTCAGGTTTTCAGATATCTTACCCGGAGTTTAAACTTGACTTCATTCAGTTCTCCAAATTCGCAGTAGACAGGTCGCTCGTGTAAAAGAATAAGCTGTATAGCGAAGTTTCTCAGTTTGTTTCGACAATTTGCCGAGCTTCTAGACTTCAAATATATATCAGCGTATAATTCTAAGTTTGTGCGATCGCCTGTAGTTCTGTGTGGAGGTAATATACATATATCTAGTAGTGTTGAGTGTTTTAGTGATAAATCGCTTATTTCATTTTACTAGTTAGATTTCTGTGCAGAAGTAATTTAATTGTAAGTCTGTTATATTCTCTAGCTGACGTGTTTCAGTGGAAAGCAAAATAAATTATAATTTCTAGCTTAAACTCATGCAGCTATAAATAAATTTTATTAAATTGCTAGTAATCAGTCGAGAATATTTTAAATTAACTTATAACTGCACTGATTCATCATTGAGTATTGACGAAATACGTATGTATTTCTAATTCATGATGATTGATTTTATGAATATAACTTATGTCACGGGAGATTTAAATGATAAGACAAGCTCTACGCTTGCAGTTATAATGTAAGTTATAACCGAGGAATAGTATGTATAAGTATTTTATATGTTGTTTTCTCTTTATTCAGTGAAACTGGGGTAGCCCAACTCTACCAGCGTTTAAGTACTGAGAAATATCTGTGAAGAACAAAAACATTTTTTTCTTAAAGACTTGGGTGTATAAAGTAAAACCTGTCTGCCATTGCGTTGGCATACAGAACGACAGAGTACCCAGTACATGAACTTTAAGATTAAATGAAGTAACGGGCCTATCGAGCCAGACTTAATTCTTCCTGAGAAAAACCTCAAGTACATTTCAGCCCGTGTGGCAAGTAAAATATTACAATCAATAACCTTTCCGACATTGTTGACAGATTGTGGTGTGACCAAGAATTTTACCTTTGATCGAAGTTACAAAACTGACATTTTTCTTAAGTAGTGGAAACCTCGTGATTCTGACACTGCGAGCCCGCTTAAAACTAATTCTTACCTCATGATTCAAGTGACACTAACCTTAGTCTGAAAAATATTCGCATGAAGAGGACGCTCCCCGGAACATTGGATGAACCCAAAATCTGCAGAGCTGGGATCCGCTTCATTAAAAGAAAGACAGATTATAGTGTGTGGGTGTCCTAAAGTTTGCGCCAGACGGCGAACAACAGCACGATTGTAGGTAAGAATGTATATCAGGGCCCTGATGAATGAACAGAGAGAAAGCAGGAACGAGTGACTCTTTTATGGTATACCAAATTTCACCCACTTTGTATTTCTTTATGCAAGTTTTGTTGTTGCTAACAATATTTTCCTTAGGATAGATTAGAGTATCAAAGTCTGTTCATACCTTTAAAGGGAAATCATTAGACTACAGCAGATGTATCCGTGACTCTTTGGGGCTATCACTTTTCTTCTAACAGGACTGTGGGCTATACATCGAGGGGAAAGATCATACCAATGGGTCTATCATTCTTGTAGCAATTCATTAACTTTATGACTATTTGTATATGTTTGATGTATTTTTATGTGTGGTGATGGAATTTTATTATGATAATTAAAATTCACATAAACTTATTCCAGTGTGTCGGTCAGTTCGTTCCCAATTATCTATATTTCCATTGTCATGGTTTCACGTCTGTGTGTCTACTGTAGTCACTTACGTGTGTGTGTATGTGAGGGATATATATATATATTAACACATATTATACTAGACGGTCTGACAAATCTTAATCTGTTGTAGATGATAGGCTGACTGAGAGAAATCATCTCGAGGGTCAGAGACCGACTCTAATATATTTCCTCCATCTCACTCGTGAAATCTATTTCTATTTTATCATCTCCCACTAAGCTATCACTTGTTTCTATTGCTATTCAGAAGGGACCAAACCAAGTCTTAATTCACCTATCACAAATCTATGACACAAGTCTTATTGTCGCGTGTCATGTCTTCCTCATAATTTTCCTTTTTGTCTCCAGTTCATTTTCCGTGTTTTACTAGGTGTACCTACCTCTCTTACCCTGGAGGATTCCAGAACAAGGACTGTCTTGTAATGCTATCAGCACGTTTTTTCAGTGTGTGTGTGTGTGCTACATATCGCCAGCGTCGTCTTCTCATCTCTTGTTCAATTTGTACGTGTCTGGTTCTTGTCATCAGTTCTATATTGTCGTACCATTTCAATCCTTCTATTTTATGCAAGCATCCCTTTATGATAGTTTGTAACTTCTTGATTCGTATTGTGTTTCCATGTTTCAGAGCCATACTTCAGGACTGGCTGCAAAATTGAGTTGAAGATTTCTAATTTTTGTGTTGGACTTGACTTCTCTTGATCCCCATATATTTCCCAATGCAATTAACGCTCATATTTCCTCCTCTATTCTCATTTTGATATAAATGTCCTTCTCTCCAACTGTCTATATTGCTGGCAAGATATATGTATGATTCTACATCTTGCAGATCCGCAAGAGCCGAGAATGACAATATTACCACGAAAACAAATACATAAATAAATAATCAGGTTTACAGTTTTAAATGCATTCAGTTTAGTGAGCCTAAGTTTATGTTTCTGGGAAAAAATATCGCACAACTTGACATTTCTGCGCACACATGCCGTTAAAAACTAGATGGAATATCTATGATTGTGTTCTCACGTTTCATACTCCAGTTCGTATGACCTGTTTGGGAAAAGGTTAATTCCTCTGCGAATTTTCTCTTATTTGAATTAGGAAAATAAGAATATGTGTGTTTGATTGTGAGCATTCACTCGTGTAAATCTCGGAATCTGAAATTAGTGAGCAAAAGACTAGGGTCACTACGTTCTACTCATCATCCATACATGACTGTTATACGAGTAAACTCATCACGAATATAGGCAAATACAGAGTCGGAGTAGCTAAGAGGTATGGCGTTCGCCTCGAGCTCTAGAGGTACCGGGTTCGGTTCCCAGTTGTGGGAATATAATTTATGGAAATTTTTTTTATCAGAACCAGTGGTCCTAATGGTGTCATACCCCCCCCCTCTCCCCCCCCCTTCCCCCCCCCCCTTCCTGATCTCCTAGGTAGTGAGATCGGATGACTAGCCTTCTCGGATAAGGGCGAAAAAATAGGAGGTCCCGTGTGCACGTTAAAAATCCCACTGCAGTATCGTAAAGAGGCCGCTGCCTTGGCAAAATTTAAAAATTAGAAACCTACCAACCACAAAAATATTTATAGAATGTGTGATTCCTATTTACACACAATAGGATTCTCAACGGTGCTACGGAGTTCGTGCACTATGCTGAGATCCTCCTTGTGTGATCTAAGGGAGGAGATCGGATCACTGATGGAATAGTCCGTGTGCAATGAAGATAGTCCTTAACTGATTCCGTACGCAAGATCTAATAATAGACGCTAAGGCCGAACGCTGTAGACGTAAGATCTTTTAAAAGACGCTGATTTATTTCATTGTTTCTTTCTATTCTGATATTTTATACTGCCCGGAATTTATCTCGAACGGAAGTAAACACAAAACTGGGCAAATTTCAACAAGCTTCAACGTCTTTTATTTGCGTTTGAACGGATTTTTTTCACATTTATCTTCATCTTTAATCGTGTTTTGTCGTATCGCCATAATGGCCGAAAAACACACAGGATATGTTACTAATATGTGAACAGTGAACAAACTGTGTGATCAACCATAACTTTCTTACTTTTTTCTGTGTTTCTAAATGGATTACCTGCACAAAGAGAGCAGTGAAACTGTATTGTGATAACAATTTATGTTACAAGCCTTACGTAAGTCGAAAATTTTTGTTCAAAATTTCAAGTTATCTTTTTTCCGTGTACATGTTATCTGTTATAACATAAACATAACATAAAATTAGCTAGAAAGGCATATGGATTTATATTGTTCATCCAATGTACTTTAATTTGATATATAATATGTTATACTTAACTCATGATTAGACACACATTGTCAGCAAACGTAAATTATGTATGTGTAAATTTTTGGGGCTTAAAAATAATTCCGTCCAGAGCTGAAAATAATTACGTACGGAATCAGTTAAAAAACCAAACCAAAACCAACCATCACGAATAACACTGCCATAAAATCTATCACTGCACAGGCCATCCGAGAGCTCGGGTGAAGAACCCCTCCCCCTGAGGATGGCGCCCAGTGTCCACACCGCACAAAACCGGCTTTGGATAACAGAAGATAAGAGGTGCAAATAATAATATGGGAAATGCGTGGAAATCAATAGAGATCGAATGTAATAATAGTTTTATCAAATCTCAAACGTTAGTTCAGTTCTACTTTATGACTCTTGTGACAGACGAACTCAGCTGACCCTGAAGTGTTGGATGATATGGTACGACCCTTCGTAACGACCCCTTCGGATAACATCAGTGCCCACGAATATTGTGGTAACTTTTCGTCAAACGGGAATGCTTCCACCTGGACTCATTAGCTATGCACAACAGAAACGTGGAACTACACGTTTGCTCATTAATATGGGTCTGGGCAGAGTAGACTTGTCAACACGTTCTTGAGCAATCATATGCAGTTATTTTCATTAACTTGGTCAGTACGCCGGCCCAGTGGGGGCGTTGCCAGAATCAAACGAAAGTAGCGGCACACGATCAAACAGACACTGAGGGATCTCAGGAAAGACTAGCGGCATGCTATCAAAGGCAGTAGTGGTCCCTGAAACGAACGACGCAAGTTTCTTGCCGGCATTTCGCATCTCTGTGTTAACCACAGAACCGATCGCAGTGGACACGAACGGAGATACGGAAAACCAGGGGCGGCATCTCTCTTTAGTCTGGCGGTCAGAACCCCGAAAGTCTCCTGAGATATAAAAAGGTGTCAAATTCTAACATGTCCCCCCAATCTTGCATTCCAGTTAGATATATACAGACCACGAAGGAAGCCATTCTATCATTCGTTCGCCAGAGATTTAAGATTCACTAGCTATAGTAGAATTTTGCTAGATTTCCATCTGAATTGGTGGCTACATTGGAGTGATTTCTTTTTCTGTGCACGGTATAATATATTTGTTAAAGTAATCAGTGGTCTAGTGCTTTCATTTTATTTCACTGGATTTTGTGTTTATTTAAATCTATTAAATTAAACTCATCTCAAAAGTTCCAGTGGTAAATTTAATGATATATCTATTATAATATTTCAAAAAATTATTAGATGCTTAAATGCTAAAGTAACTTTTAAAGTCGCGAAGGAATTTATAATTAATAAATTTAGTTAAGTCCTATATATATAGACGTGTGTTTTAACCATTAGACTCGCGAAGTGTTTTCTTAAATACATAATTAAATACGCGAGTGTATATAGATAGTCTTAACGGTAAATTTATCGCGCGTTAGAATATTATTTGATTTTTGCTGTATGATTATGTTGTCATGGTTTTTCTATCTTTTTCTATAGAATGATCAAATAACCTTTACGATCACAGCAAGAAATCATACAGAGTCTTCCAGACTCGGTTCTTAAACTTCTAGATATATTGATGAAACATTTTAAATATAATCTTGTGGCGGTCCGATGTGGCCTAGCTATCATAATTACATGAAAGAAAGCCCACCCAAGAACATTTAAATAAACCATCAAATTAAATTACAATCTGTAAGATAAACTAGAAGAAGAACAGTTGCCAGTGGCGATATTTTATTCACTGCTCTGCTGTGAGAGAGTACATATTTACCTGAACTGTGACTGGGCCTAGTTTTTCCTCACTGGATTTAAAAACTTACCGGTCAGTTGCTATCATCACGCATTGAAGGAATTTTACCACCAGCCGCGAAATTAAAGAGACCACTCCATTCTCACCCCTGTATCGAACTGTGACAGTACCATCCCATAGACTCCTTTTATATAATAAAACACAAGAACTCTTAGGCTTCACGTCCGGCGATAAGTGGGAATATTTGCTATCAGCCAACCTCGCTAAATCTGGGGCTGGACATCGAAGTACCAGACATTTTCATATGTCAAGAGTGTAATTGCTGTTTATATAATTCTATGGAGTGCCTGATGCTTCAATCGGTAAGTGTGTGTGAGCATATGAGTGTGGGCCCTCACGAGCGTGCATGAATGACAGGAGATTTAATTTTTGCAAACCATTTGTTAACTTGCCTACCGGGTAATACATTTTCTGTATACCCTGCATTGTTCCTTTAAGTGGGATATTTTTTTAACTCTGTTACCCCCCATTCATTTGCTTAGTAAAGGGAAAAACAATTGGGAATAAGAGGATTTTTTCTACCACCCATACCTAATATTGTAACCCCTTTTTCAGAGTAATTAAATTCACTGTTGGGTTACCTTACCTATGTTCCTGATAACTATCTTTGGACTGGGTTTATCTTTGTCTAATACAAGCGGGAAGGGCTTAGTCGATACCAATCTTCTTCCCCCCCCCCTGCCTTGTTATTTGTATTTTCTGTACTTATGATATTTTTTCCTGTAACACATGATACTTGTTGTGATTGATTTTAATGTTAATAAACCGCATAAACTTATTTAGTACTGTGTTGGAATACCAAAGCCCAAATTTCCCATATCTGTTTAATATAGTTTGTATTCACGTGCGTCTGTGTGTTTGAAGCACCAAATCGGTGTGAGCGCAGGTGTGTGTCTGGAAACTGGCAAATAATTGTTTGACCAGGAGAGTTTGAGGAGAAGATTGAGAGGAACGATTGTCGTAAATAAGTCTGTCCTTACTCTCCCCAGCACTCTGTGAAGCAACTATTTACTTTCTAACCCTTATTATCACTGAGCCTCACCATCATTCTCCACTCTAAACAGGACCATTATTTCTAAGACTCTTTCTCTCAAAATAAATTTACTACAACTCTGAAATATTGAAGATGATAAGAATGTTAATTTCAATAATTTGTGTTTACATAAAACTGATGGATTTAACTAATATGGCGGAATCAGTATCATCAATATGGAATAGAGGGTAAGAGCAAGCCAAATACCAGTGGAACATAAGGTGAGAAACAGACTTTGAAAGTGAATTGAGGAAGTGATTTAGCCGACCAGGCATAGCAGAAGAAATACTGCAACTTTGTGCATATCTGAATAATAAAGGCTGCACAGTACTGTTTGCATGAATACCTTCGCACTTGGAAATAGAAAGAAACGAGGTGGGTAGAACTTTGAAAACAAAGTCAGACATGCTTATAAACTGCTACAAGATCCAACACGAACATGTCAGATATCTAGAGAGCCAAAGATACCACGCAATAGAAAACTGATTAGACTTCAAATAGGAACAGGTTATTTCATGGTGGAAGAACCCCACTGTGTAACATGTCTGGAGAAGAACACCACAGCACATTATGTGCTAACATGCAAGAAATATGAACAGCACAGAAAACCACTCATGGAATACTTGAGAACACAAAACTCTCTACCATAACTAGAATCTGTACTAAACATTGACCAACCCAGGGATCTACAGAACATAATACAATTTTATATGAAGAAAACAAGAATGAACATATAACTACCAGATCAGAGGGCAACGATAAAAGAAGATCAAAGCACTACAAAAAAATCCCCCCTCCGCCACCAAACAACATCAGCATGAGAAGTAAAAAGACACAACAAGCACCAACAAAAATCAACAAATGCTCGTTAGATACATGTACAGTAATGTCAATTGGAGTAAACAAAAAAAAGTTAGCAATATACTGTAAAACAAAACCTACAAACTACTAAAATTGCAACAAGGTATAGAGAGATTAGCCTAAGAACACGGAAGGGGATATACTATAAACACACACACATTAGGCAACGTCACAACAAACGACAGAGAAATTTATAGCCTGGAAGATCCAACACAGAAAAAATCATCCAATAGAAATATGCTATACAGAATAAAGAACACTATATACCCAAATTATAACCCATGTTACGAGAGGATATATGATTTGTAGCAACTAGGTAGTGAGCTCGGATAAAAGTTGCACATTTTAGTTGTTGAAATACAATAGAGATATATTATAGTTTTTGCGCTTCACGGTGTTGAAAGCGAGGAGTATAATTTGCTTAGTTTTAATGTGACGTGTCACGTTGATAAGGTAGCACGTGACGACATTGTAATTGTACCCATATTTTGTTGTACTTGGTCCTAGACGGACGGAAGTTTGAAGTCTCCCATTAGAAGGATATTTATATCAAGGATTTTCTTGATGAATAGGTGTTTGGGTCAGCCTATAATTTGTGGATACAATATTATACCTCAGTGATGAGAGGGATTATGTTTTGAAGTGGAGAATATATATTAGGGAGCAACATTTATTGAAAGTATCCAAGAAGGTAGCCTTAGTCGCGTAAGTTGAGTTGTTCAATACCGGATTGCCAATCTAGGAATCACGAGTAAATAGCTTGACCGTAACACGACTTAAGGAATATGATTTAAGTGACGAATTATGATGTATTGATTGAATTCTGATGAACTGTATTTACTTGGATGTGATGTGCTATTAAATTGTATTTGTTCGGACTCTGAACCCCACGGACTTATCAGTTGATATTATTGAAAGTTCAGACCGTTACCCCACTATTCGTGTTTGTCAGCACGGCATTTGAAGCTCTACCATTTTGAAATATTTCTAAAATTAATAATACAAACAAGACAGTTGTCAGAAACCGGCACACATATACGTTAGCTGAGAATACAAGAATAAAACTGGTAACAAAAACGGAACAATACAGCACGATAGAAATCTGTGTCAGTTGTGGTAATAAGCTTTGTTCATCGGATGGGAAATCCGATGTAACAAAAAATGATGGCCAGTGCGGGGATCGAGAATGGTTAGCCAGTGCGTGGATCGAGATTAGTTGCCAGCGCGTGGATCAAAAACGGTTTGACAACGCAGGGACCGAGATGACAAGCTAACGAGGTAACGAAAATTTTTTTTTCTTCAAACCATGATAAAAATGAATTCAAGTCAAATGGAAAATATAGACATTGTAGCGTTCGATTGACCCAGAATTGTTTACGATCAGCTAGTGCTCACGTGACTTGCAGTTAGTGACGTAACGCGCATAACAACGAAAGAACTGTACAACGTCAGCATTTCATGTGCAAGATCCATAGCAGAAGTTAATACCGTTTGAAAGATGTATCAAACTTCGATTTACCATCAATACCGTATCAAGAACTACGCTAATGCTTTCAAAGTTACTAAACCAGCTTCAAGGAAATCTCATCTGTACCGTTGACGAATGCCAGCATCGTGCGGGGAAAACTTTCATACGCTAAAAGATAAGTAAACCCATCAGTGGTTGTATCAGTGCAAAATGTCGTCCATCGAATTGTGTAGGCATGTTTAATTCATGTATATTGTATGTATTTATATTTATTCGTATGTTTATATGTGTTTAAGCGGGTTGGTTGGTAGGGAACTGGAATCTTCTGTAATGTCGCCACAAGCTGACCACAGAGATTCTAGTCGATCCTAGGGTAATTGAATTTTTTGCAATTTGAATACAAGAGACCCCAAAGAAATATTAATTTTGGACTCGTTCTGCTTGTTATTGCAAAGATTCGATATTTCATGTTAGGTGTATAGTGATTGTGATTTCTGGTGTATTTTCCTGTATTCAGTTTCAATTTTTATTCATTTCCGTAATTTGTTTGTAACTATTTCGTATTTTCTCCATCTTCCTATAATTTATTTTAATTGTTAATATATGTCCGTTATAGAGTCTTGTGTCGTCATCATTATCTGTACCCATGTGTATTAACCTATATTTGGTTACCTTGACCTTTTCTGGTATGCTTCCGATTCTTACTTCGTTCAAGTAATCATATTTTAATGTTTGCAATTGTCAATTGTGATGTGTTAATGTCTTGTACAATTTTATTTATGGTTTGTCTTGTCTTTATTGATGTTTAAGCTTATAATGTAATAGGGATAGCATATAGTAATTGGGTATTAATATAATCAAATATATTTTGATTAAGTTTTTGAAAAAATAGGAGGAACTTGATGATTGCAACTATTTGCAGTAGTGGCCCAAGGCACTAGTGTTTGTCCATCATGACTAAGGCATGATGATATAGTATATTGACAAATAACTACAGGGTTATATTTTCTAGTGAATATGAGTATCATGTTAGATGTTAAGTAGTATAATTTTATTAGGAATAGTACTACATAGGCCATTGAGTATATATAAGTAATTGAATACATTTTATTGGTGATTACAACACGTTGTTGATTAACTACATAGATTATTGAGTTCATGATGGCTACATCAGAAACTTTCGTTAAAATAGGGAAAGATTTTGGTTATAAAGGACCAGAACTGAAAATTTTTGCTGAACAACAACTAGCTATCGCTAAACAAGAAGAGGCAGATAGAAAACGTGAACAAGAAGAACGTGAGGCAAAGTTAGAACAGCAGAAAGAACTTGCTAAAAGTGAACAAGAAGAACGTGAGGCAAAGTTAAAACGTGAAGAAGAAGAACGTGAAGCAAAGTTAGAAAAGCAAAAAGAACTTGCTAAACGTGAAGAAGAAGAACGCGAGGCAAAGTTAGAACGGCAGAAAGAACATGCTAAGCAAGAAGAAGATAGAAAAGAGGCAAGAAATGAAATATTAAGAATTGAGGAGGAAAATAAAAAGAAACAAGATGAAATAATAATGCAACAACTAAAGGAATTGGCACTTATCCAGTTGGAAACAGCCAAATTAAAAGCACAATGCGCTACTACTATCCATGGTGTTAATTCTAATGATATGTCTTCAGCTACACAACATAAAAGTTATTACAACTTTAAACTGCCACATTTCAAACTTAATTTTGATGATTTATCATCGAATCTGGCACGTTTTGAACAAGTCTGTAAAACTAATAACTTGGATAGATCTGCATGGGCACTTAAACTTCGAGAATTTTTAGATGGTGAGCCCTTGAACGCAACTTCTTCTTCTTCTTGCGATCGCAACTTTGATGATTACACCGTCAGACGAGTTCTCATGATGAATTCGACTGTTGTTTGAAGTTCCTCTTTAACTCCATATAGCTTTGAGTTTAGTGTTGAGTCATTGGGCCAGTATATCTTTCTTAACTGGTCATACAGAGGACAGTCCTGTAGAACATGCTCAGCAGTTTGTTCGTTTAATCCACATGTGCACAGTGGTGAAGCAGACAATCGTAGCTTGTGCATGTGTTTATTCAGTTTGTTATGCCCTGTCCTGAGTCGAAAAATAGTTGTCTGTCCCTGCCGGTCGAGAGTGTGATAGTCGTCTTTGGGTTGGTTCTGTTCTCTTCTGATAGTCTGGATAGCTCTCTTTTTCTCAAAGTATGTGACTTCATTATCTTCTTGTTCACATTCTCCTCCCTTTTTTGCAAGTTTGTCTGCCTTTTCATTTCCGGGTACACCACAATGAGATGGTACCCACTGGAGTATGGTTCTCTTTTTGGCAGCTACCTTGTTTAGTTCATTTCTCAGATGCGGGAGTTTACCACCCTTGAGAGCTTGCAGGACAGACAGTGCTTCTGTGAGGATGACTACCTGGTGGCAGTCAGAGTTGGTGTTATAAATCATATTTGCAGCTTGCTCTAGAGCTTGAACCTCAGCTGTATAGTTGGAACAGAATTTACCAGTGGGAATGTGCCTAGTCTCATAGTGGTTGTCAGGATATGAGATAAAGATACCGGCACCTCCATTCCTAACAGCATTAGTTGCTGATCCATCTGTATAGGCATGTATCCATGCTTGATCGGGATAGCTTTCTTGGATCATACTCAATGTAGCAGTTCGTTTTTGCAGATCATTATACTCACATCCACTTGTGAGACCACTGACTGTTGTATTAATTTGGAGGGCACTGCTGGCCTGCTCCCATGGTACAGGGTATAGGGTGGGCTTCAGTGGTGTTGTCTTCATGGATAGGTCTTCTTGATGCTGTCTTATAAGTCTTTTCCCCCGATGCACCAAAGCTGCTACGCTTTAGGACGTCCCAATGCCAGATCATCTAGTCTTGCCTTCATTGGGTGCATTGGCATACTGTTGTACTTTTCCATCTGGATCATGGTTTTTGTGTCTCTTCTATGGGACAATGTCTGTAATCCAGCAACCTTCTGCATCTCTGTTATTGGTGTAGTTTTCATGGCTCCTGTAATGAGCCTGAGAGCTTGATTTTGCACCTTGTCAAAAGACTGCAGATGTGAGTTAGCAGCTGATGACCATGCTGCTGAGCTAAACTCTAAGTGTGGGCTTATTACTCCATTATAAATCTTCTTTAGATTTCGTTCATTTGCTCCCCAGTTGGTACCTGCTAATTTTCTGAGTATGCCTAGTCGTCTTAGGGCCTTTCCTTCTGCATTTTCAATATGCTTATTCCATGTAAGCCTTTGGTCAAATGTCACCCCAAGATAGGTGGGGTAGCTTTCTTCCTTGATCACGGTTGTCCCTAGGTGTATGTTAGCTGATTTGTCCTTGGGGGCGAGGGAGAACAGCGTTGTGGAGGTTTTGTCTGTGTTTATTGTGATAAGCCATTTCTCTGCCCATGACACTAGCATGTCTGCTGCCCGCTGCATTCTATAATTTGCTGTGGTGACATTTTCATCAGCGCACCAGAGTACTAGGTCATCTGCATATAAGGCAGCTTTAACTCCTGCAGGGAGATCTTTCACCAGGTCATTGATGTAAACAAGGAAGAGTGTTGGGGAAATTACTCCTCCTTGAGGTACCCCCTGATGGCGCAACACTTTTCTGCTCTGCAGACCGTCAAGAGTGACTCTAGTTCTCCTGTTATGCAAGTATGACTGGATCCATTTCATCATGTTGCCTTGGATTCCACTATATCACCTAAGTTTTAAGTTTTGCAATGGAGGCCATCTCATCCAACACCTTGTTCAAAGGCCTTGCTTGAATGAAGGGTCCCGACCCCACGGATCGTTAGTAGACACTCACACTTCTACCTGGACAGGCAATCTTCTCTAAATTGCTTGATCTGAAACAACGTTAAGTAAGTCTAGTAACATGGTCCCTCCTTCCTGTATATGGTAGTCCCATTTCCCCCTAAAATTCAGCATGTTCCGCGGGGCCACCACCTAACTCCAGCCCTAAATACCAGTTTGTAACCCCTCACAGTAGCCACCACCATTCGTCCGTACTCATGCTCAGATTCTCTTTTCACCACCTACTCACAAATAAAACGACCCATTTGTCAGATCTGTGATTGGAACTACCTTCGGTATTTGCCTGTGCCCCCCCCTTACCATTAGCCCTTCTCAAACTCCTAGTAGCCCTTATTGAGCAGGTTTTCCTGATCCTAGTTTGGCCCCCGTACACGTTCTTTCCATTTCAACAAGCTGTCTGCTCAGCTTGAGCCATCGGTGGGTTCCCCCTTACCATTTTCATTCTTCACTCCTACCGCCTTGTCTGTTTACACAGTGTGGTTTTTGTGCATGAACGCCTTCAGAATATCTTCCCAGTTACCCTGGTTCTTCCTTACCCGTTTCACCAAGCTCACTCATAATGATCTCAGGTCTTCCAAGCACACACAGTTTGCTGATTTTGACCTGAGGCCCAGCCGGGTCCCCCCCTTTGTGTGACTTGAATACTCTCGGAGTATCAGACTTTCCCATGCCCAAAACTTACAGTACTTTGGGCTGCTGAAATAGCCCTCCAGGATCTGTAACTACACATCACGTCCCGTAGGGACTAGTTCCCCCTTCCCCTCTTGTGTGATGGGTTCCCGGGTCATTGGTGTGGCAGAAGTATGAGGAGTAAGCGCCCTCCCTACCGTCCAAATAGAGTTACTCATGTCTGTTTTCTTCGCTCTTCCTAAGTGTTAGATAGGAGTTCCTAGATCTCAATTCCGCGTAGTTAGTAGTGAGTTGGCAGGAGTAGGTCCACTGTCCCGCCATGTCAAGCGAGCAGCTATTTCCGGGAGTATATTCAGTTTCGGACACTTATGTAGGAGGAGGTAGCACCCCCATACGTTTAGTCTGAGAGCTAGCTCTGGATGTTAAGAAATGTTGTAGAAGGGACAGTTTCGCCTTTTCCTGCTGAAAACTGTATCCTTGTTTGCCGAAGCACCCGTAAGGTGTGCAAAGTTCTGTCAGTCCTTGTTGATTTTTTTTTGAAGCCCCCTGGTGAAAAGTATTTTTGAATTTATACTCTCTTGATCTGGTCTTATTGCCAATGTGGATAAGTCCTGACCCCCATCATCTAGCTAGGAGGTGACAATGCCTGCGCAGTCTGCAGACTTTAGAGTCTATTCCTTTGACCTGAATCTCCGGTCAAAGTTTTAAGTTCCCCCTGCCACGCCTTTTTCACTCAGGTTGTCCCATAATGCGATAGTCCCTTGGTGAGGGCTCCAGCTGATTAGAATCAATGCGATTTTCATTTAGAGTCTTGACTAATCTCCCAAAGTTCCTGTCCCTGCCCGTTACTTACTCAGCTTTGTTTCCATCCCGCATTGCCATTAACCTCCTGCCATTTTACAAGAGCTCCTATTTTTTTTTTCCCCCGGATATTCGTTTGATGCGTCGGTTTTATTTTATTTGATTCAAGTGGATTAGGGCCCTGGAGACCCCCCCCCCTTCATTGCGTCCTTTGCCCTTTTTTTTCTCAATACTCATCCCCATATTCCTAAAGCCCGTTTGCTCTGCATAGCCTTTCACCCCCCCCCCCCCAACCCACCTGACCCGTTTAGTCCGCGTTTTTTTGTTCTTGAGCGTGTTTTTTGACCTAAGTAATTCGTTCGACATTACTGTTTTTTTGCGTGATGGCTTTTATATTCTCCCTTTGTTCCGTTCCCTTTTTTATTCTAGCTTTGTTGAAGCTTGGTACAGACTAATCATCCTTTTTTTTTTCTCCAGTTGTTCGTGAACGTTTCTAGTGACCAACCTGAGACTGAGGCTTGGTGTCCCTCATCTGTTCAGTCTCGTTCAGCTTTTCCGAGCACTTGTATCATAGCTTCCAGAGTTTTGGAGTGGAGTGTGTTTGTTCACCTTGACCCAGTTGCCCTAGCTGTATTAGTTACCCCGGGCCCAGACTCCCAAATTGGTTTTCTTTCACCAGAGCTCTTGTAGTATTAGTATTCCCATAGCTTGGTAATGCCATCTGCCCCCTGTACCCCCTGAGAGTCTTTTTGCACCTACTTGGACAACTAAGAATAGACCCACCCGATATGTTCTTTCCCCCCCTCCACCCTTTCGCCCTTCCCCCCCAAATCGCTAGGTTTTAGGACGTAAGACAGAGTCCTAAGACCAGCGTACCCCCCCCAGCTCTGCCCCGTGCACCCAGCATCCGTGTTTCACCTGATCGCCCGCGATAGTCCTGCCCAGTAGAAAGGCCAAAGATCTCTTCTGTTGAGAGTTTTGTGTGCGTACCCCCACTTGACCTAGCTTACCTGGAGTATATAATGGCTGGGACTCTTTTTGCGAATAGATTTTTGGGAACCATAGGAAACCAAGTTTAGTGGACTTCCGCACTTTTTGGCAAGTTTAATGCACCCTGGTATATGTGATGGCTCGTCGTGCATCCTCAGATATATTGCGGAATGGGTAACCGTTCCTTTTCTAACCAGCCCCCCTCTGGTAGAATTGGACGTCTCCGATGCAGTTTTCGTCTTTGGCTGCTAGCAAACTCCCTAGATTTACTAGCATTTCGTTGCAGATTTTGTCTGGGCCGGGTGACTTTTGAAACTTAAGCTTGGAAATAGCCTTCTGTAGTTCTCCTAGTGTGATGGGTTCCCTCATTGGGGCAGGAGTATCTGTCTGTCCCATGGTTGCCAGTATTTCTTTTCTTATCTCTCTCTGATGGTCTATGTTAATGGGTAAGTTGCTTTCTGAACTGTATCTTCTAGCAAACAAGTCTGCAGCTTGTTTTCCTCTGAAAAGTTTGCCACCTTCATCCAATGTGATTAGTCCCCTCCTTGGTGAGGAATGCTCTTCATTAGAGACTTGACTGAATCTCCAAAGTTTCCTGCCGTCTACTCTCAGGTTCAGCGATGCCGTATTTAGTTCTCCTATTCCAGCTTTTACCGCTTTTCTTCTAGCTTTGTTCTCTGAAACTCTGCTACAGCCTTTTTTTCCATTTGTTGTGAGTTTCAAGTGAAGGCTGAGACTCTGCGTCCTTTCTAGCCTTGTCCATAGCTTCCTGACGTTCTTGGAGTGTGCTGGACCAGTATGGTATGTAGTTACGCCGGCATCCTTTGGGAATGGTTTCTTTTGCAGCTTGTAGTATGCATCTGTTGAAGTCTTTTACCACTTCATTAATGTCTCTGTTCTGTACCTTGAAAGTAGACAGCAGCGTGTTCACCTGATGCCTGAATAAACCCCAGTTGGCTTTTTTGTAGTTCCATCTTGTAATGGCTGGGCCTGTACTGAGAGTTGCACTCTGGACAGTAAGAAAGATTGGGCGATGGTCGCTTCCCCCTAGTTGGTCTCCTACTTCTCTACTAATAGATCCAGCTATATCTGGTGTGGAGAAGGCAAGATCTGGTGTTGAGGTTGAGTGCCATCCTCTGGAGTAGAAGGTAGGAGTATCTGTGGCATTATTGACTAGGATTAGGGAGTGATCATCTTGCCAAGTTTCAACCTCTTCACCTCTGTGATCCAGATGGTCATAGCCCCAGCTCTGGGAGTGGCTATTAAAGTCTCCAACTGCTATAAAGTTGGTGGCTGGTACCTGTATAGAGCTGAGACTCAGGGGATTGTTGTTCGGACAGTAATAGTTCAGGAGTTCTATTTCCATCTTGTCTACCTTTATCTGCAGCAGCTGATATTCTGCTCCATCCATGAAGGTTTTCCTTTCGTGTGCAGGAATGTTATTCCTTACAAGAGTAAGTACTCCTCCTTTTCGTCTATCTTGTCTGTCGGATCTGAAGCATTGATATCCCCTTATTTTAAAGGTTTGATCTGCTTTCAAGTGAGTCTCTTGGATACAGCAAACACTGACTTGCTTCTCATACAAGATGTTTTCCAGCTCTGTCTTTTTGCTGTATCCAGCCTGCTTGCTGTTCACTCCCTCTGCATTCCAGTGCATCATGACAAGTGGCACTCTGGGTTTCTCTTTTTCTGTTTTGTTTTGGTCAGTAGTTGTCCTCCGCCGTCTGTTGACTCCACAAGACGGTCTAGAGGGTCCTCCAGTAGCTGAGGGTGGGCTCTGTCGAGGCGCAGACCGCGGCACTGCACCTGCCTGGTGGAGCTCCACGGGGGGCGCACCGCAACGAGCTTCATTTGCGCGGGTACTCTCCATAGAAAAAAAAAAGCGAGTTGCATGATACTGTGGTTTCCGGTGCGCCTTCTGGCCCAGTATCTACGACTTTAGCACCTGTTCAACGGGAGAGTGGGCTCATCCCTAATCTGTTTATGTTCCCAGTAGTAGACTATTCGCAAGCAGCCTGGGGTGTCACTGCTCTGCGCGGACCTTGTTTACCGAGGCGGCGTCCGAGCTCGTATGGTGAAAATATGGTTGCGTTATCTTCAAAATAGCCCTGTCTTTCCCGTGGCTTTTCTGCCATCCTGCAACTTTGAGTTAGGGAGTTCTGAGCTCCAGTCTCTTTCCCAGGCATTTTATCCTGGCCTGGCACGCATACAGAGGACCCCACTTCTGGTTCTAAGTTAGCAGTTGGGGATAGGTGGGGTAGCACACTGTGCATTCCCCGTCATCCAGGGGGCTCTCCAACTATGCAGAGCTTGCACAATGCTGTGCTCTGGTTCTGGGCTCTCCCAAGGAATCCTCACGTCCTGCACAGAGCCACTTCCCGATACCCACCACCTGCCAACCCTCCATTGTAGAAATCTCCTGCATGCGGCCATCCAGTCAAGAGCCAGTATTAAGTCTGGTGCCCAAGTGATCCCCCCAAGCTCAGTGTGCAATGCTGGGTTCTCATCATGCTGCAACACAGGAGGGATTGTGATGCTCAGCCATCTCTCTCAATTCTGCACCGATAAGTGACATCGGGGACTTAACTTGCCTCAGTACTGGGAGGCCCCGTTTCCGGGTACACCACACACAGCCAATTGAGGCAACGGTCGCCATGGGCGTGATAGACGACAAACAGTGAAGAATGAGGCAAGAAAGCATTTAACCCATGAAGTGGGGGTGGATTGGTGCAGACCAGAGCATGTACCACTCGCCGGTGGGTTCTGCATCTACACCTATAGGGTTCCACCCACTCCTCAGCCCATTTAGTCTGGCCCCTCACCCAGGACCTGTCCGGCTTGGGTGACCCTGCCAGGAGTAAAACTCCCGCCGGCATAGCTCCCGGGATCATTGAGGCGCTCAAGCTCTCCAACCACGGCAAGGTAGGCTTACATGTGGAGAGTGAACGCAACTGAAAATGTTGATCCTACCATAGCTTGTAACTATGATGCCATTAAGGCTTTGTTATTGCGACGTTTTCATTTAGACGAGGAAGGGTGTAGATTAAGATTTAAAAATCTTCAGCCAGATTCAAATAAAGATTTTTCAAGATTTATAGCAAATATACGAAACACCTTCAACAGATGGGTTGAACTTGCTGGGGTGGAAAAATCGTATGATAAATTAGTGGATCTCATACTTAGGGATAAAGTATTATCTTCGGTTAGTCCGCCATTTTTTTCATTCCCACAGGAACGAAAACCACTCACTATTGCGGCTTTAGAAGAGATGTCAATAAATTATTGCTCTGCACATCCCAACGTCAGTTTAGGGAACTCACATATACGAGAACCATTACCGGTAGCATCCAACATGTCATACCACGGTTATGACAAGGCAAGAACACATAGTCTTAATAGGAACCATTTTTACAAAAGATATAATGATAATTATAATCAGGGACAAAATCATTGTAACAGCTATAACAATTTTAACCGAGGTAGACAACAGTTCAGAAATCAAATGCCTCAATTTAAACATAGAGATAATTTTCAACAAAAGCCAAGTTGGAATAAATTTGTTACTGACAAGTTCAATAATAGTGGTAATCATTATCATAAGAAGAATGAAAATTTTAAACCACGACATAAAAGTTACAACAGTAGAGGCAATGATAATAATTATTCAAGTGGTCGAGATAGACAACGCTCCATCTCCAGACATCATCAACAGTTTGCACATAATACAGGGGCAGCATTGACCATGAATGCATCTCCATGTAATAACAATGTTGACACTCCAACACATTCTTCATCTGCATGCAATGTCATTGATAATAACGTGGCAAATAGTTGTCCACAATGCCATACTATTTTTCAGAAATCAAGTCAGCCGACAATACAGGTTACACAACCTACTCCTGCCATCTGTCTAACAGCTAACGATGGAACTGGGACATTGATTTTTAACAAGGGAGTTTTGGATGGAAATATTATTTCTATTTTAAGGGACTCCAGATCCACCACTATTGGTATCCGTCAATCCTTAGTACATCCTCGTTATGTTACTAAAGAGTTTGTACACTGTATTACTTTCGGAGGGACAGTTGAATATTATCCAACTGCGATAATAGATGTTAAAACTCCATTTTTTTCAGGGAAAGTTAAAGTTTGTTTACTTCAGAATCCGGTTGCAGATTTGACAGTCGGACGTATACACGGCAGTAAATAAGTTTATGTAAATTTTATTTATCATAAGGAAATTCACAACAGCAATATTTTGAATATCAATCAAATACAAATAAACATAAGTTAATGAATTAATTAAAGAGTTAGACTCATAGGGTAATCCTCCCTCCCTCTGTTGAGACTAGATCCCGTTAGAAGAAAGTTATTAACCCCCAAAGAGTCAAAGATTTATAAGCTATGGTCTAGGATTTCCCTCTACAGTAAAGAACAGAGTTTATACGTTAATCTATTCTGAAAGGGACAGTGTTAACAAAACTTACACATTTAAAATAAACAACGTGAGTACATGGATTCTACAAGATATATATATATATATATATATATATATATATATATATATATATATATATATATATATATATATATATATATATATATATATATATATATATATATATATATAAGAATTATTCATTCATCCTTCCTCTCTTCTCAGACAACCGTGGCCACGTGCATTCGTTCTTACCTAAACACTTGAGTGGCACCTTCTAGAACAATCTTTAGGACACACGCACACAGCAAATCCAGTGTTATTTTTGGCAAAGAAAACCCCAGCTCCTCAGAGACAGATTAAATCCACTTCTCCGGGGAGCGTTCGCTTTGTTATTTTTATTTAGGATTACTGTTTATGTCACTTTAATTAGTCCAGGTAAGAAATTTTAACAGTGCTCACAGTGTCAGAAACTTGAGATTTCCAGTACATAGGAATGTCAGGTCGGTAACTTCTCTCAGTATAATAATTCCTTGTCACGCCACAAATGGTCAAACGTCGGGAAATGTTAATGTTTGGGATTTCGCCACTACGGGCTGAATGTAAATGAAATTTGGGAAATATAAATCTGGATCTATATGCCCAGTTACAATATTTATTCTTAATGTTCTTTGGGTTGGTACTCTGTCTCTTTCTCGGTGCAAACACGATGCCAGACAGGTTTACCTTGAAGACCCAGGTATTAAGTACAAAAATGTTCTTTCGTATGGTTATTCTCAGATATATATGGAAGTTGCTGGTAGGGTTTAGGGTTTTACCCAATACTGTGTAATGGAGAAAAAAATACAAATACTTAACCATAATATAGTATTCTCAATCCTATCCTTACCCCGCGTAAAACATAATATTTTTATCCACTTCGGTTACCTAACTTAAATTATAAACTACAAGCTTAGAGCTTGTCTTATCGTTTAAAACTTCCGTGAAATAAATTCTAGTCATTTAAAAAAAATTAATCATCATGAATTAGAAATAAATACATATTTCGTCAATACTCATGATGAACAGTGCATTTACTAGTTGGTTAAAATATTCTCTGACTGGTTACTAGCAATTAATTAAATTTATTTTATAGCTGGAAGAGTTTAGCTAGAAATTATTATTTATTCTGCTAGCCGATGTACCACAGTAAATCCTAGAGAAATATAAATGACGGACCTATCTAGTAAATCACTTTGCACAAAAAATCTTAGAGAAATATAATACGTACTTAACCATTAATCACTCAAACTACTAGTAAATATAATTACCTCCACACAAAACTTCTAAGACTATCTCCAACGAAAAACTAAGAAACTCCACTAATACAGGTGATCTAGAAATCGAAGCTAGATGTCTTTAAAATCTGAGGAGTACTGAATAAATGGATTTTAAAAGCTGGGGAATATATACTAAATTGGAAGAAATTCGCTGAGACATGTTACTTTTAACGCCTTTGGAGAATTGTTCGTTCAAATTTGTATGAAAGGAAATTTTGGCGCCATCGCCGCCGAGTAGACGTGGTACCACAATCAAATCGTCTCTTTGATCTCGTCAATCCGTAGCTTAAATTGCGTTTTCACGGAACGAACGGACAAGGGGAAGTAATTGTAAATTATCTCCCTTTGCGAAAAGTACGAATTTTTTTAATAGTCTCCCTTGGTTCTCTACAAATCTACATCCTCGTCCCCTCTCTCTGTCTGATCCAATTACGACGATTTTCAATCGCTGGCGTTTAATTACAGGTAACCGGCTCAACGTTAGCTAAATAGATCTGTTTTTAAACCTTCCTAAGGAAATAGAGAACAGGAAATAAAATAGGAGTGCTAAATTAGAAAAAGAGACAGATCTCTGAGTGTAGGAGGGTTTTATGTTAACAAACGTGCGTAGGTGAAAGAAAAATGAAGATGATGAAATAGATATATGAAAGCTATTATCATAATATGTCACAATCAAGCATATCTATGCCAGCCCCGTTCTACAGTATGGAAAGAAGAAGAAGAAAGAAACAAAATGGGCGAAGGTAGCAGCAATAACTGAACAACAGAAGTAGAGACAGACAACAGAATTATAAAGAAACCCCAAGAAATGAACTTGAAAGATTGTCGAACACTGGAGTGCTCTAGGATAACTGACAATAGGCCTTTCATAGTTTAGCTGACAGATTAAAACGAAGGAAATTCATCTCCAGCAAACAAAGGCCGCACGGATTCCTGCTCGGTCGACAAATTTAAACCGACACCTCTGTCCTTCTCGCCCTCCCAGTATGCCTGTTATAGCCCCCAAGCGGTCACACATAAACAAACCAACTTGCCTTTATCCAGGTGAGGTCAGTTTAACAGTAACTATGAAGGTAGAAAAGGTGATGCTTGTCTCATAGCAGATACTGCCGTTGAAGAGTGAATTGTGGGAGGAGTGATTAGTGAAGTGTTAGAGACTTTACTATACTAGGTCCAGCTTTATTAGGCAGGTGACTAGTTCTCTTCTTCACTGCCTATGCAGTCTCTAACTCAAGGGCAGAGTCAGGTACCCATTTACAGCTGGGTAGAGTGAGTGTGACGAAACCAGGTTTAGAATCTGGAACCAGGTAACTTTGTCGCCGCGAGAGACAAGCGCTCTAACCGCTATGCAAGTCGGACGCTCAACAGTAAAAATGTGGGCTGTAACTGTTAGAAGGCCATACATATACTCACTCTGTAACAAAAGAGGATGTCACGGTAATGCAGCAGCTGTAATGTAACAAAGGGGTGAAAGGGGGGGGGGGGGGGGGGGGGGGGGGGGGGGGGGGGGGGGGGGTGTAATGCAAGCGTGTGCGGAGAAAGTGATTCTGTGAAGGCCATATGCGCCAATGATTAGAGCCAGGAAAACCGTCGTCTTTTGTGGCACTCTGTAACACTATACATATCTCTGTGCTAATGCATGTCACGTGATACTCTATGCATTGCAGCTGTCATGATAACATGACACCAGATGTCGAGAATGAGGCTGGGAATTTAATGGGTTGACTAGTCACTAGTGTATAGGCTGACCCACTACTCCACTATTGGTCTGTTTGTTTATCCCATGCTAAGGGGTTGAAAGATGTGATAACCTCACTTGAAAGCCTGGCCTCTCCACATGTAAGCCTACCTTGCCGTGGTTGGAGAGCTTGAGCGCCTCAATGATCCCGGGAGCTATGCCGGCGGGAGTTTTACTCCTGGCAGGGTCACCCAAGCCGGACAGGGCCTGGGTGAGGGGCCAGACTAAATGGGCTGAGGAGTGGGTGGAACCCTATAGGTGTAGATGCAGAACCCACCGGCGAGTGGTACATGCTCTGGTCTGCACCAATCCACCCCCACTTCATGGGTTAAATGCTTTCTTGCCTCATTCTTCACTGTTTGTCGTCTATCACGCCCATGGCGACCGTTGCCTCAATTGGCTGTGTGTGGTGTACCCGGAAACGGGGCCTCCCAGTACTGAGGCAAAGTTAAGTCCCCGATGTCACTTATCGGTGCAGAATTGAGAGAGATGGCTGAGCATCACAATCCCTCCTGTGTTGCAGCATGATGAGAACCCAGCATTGCACACTGAGCTTGGGGGGATCACTTGGGCACCAGACTTAATACTGGCTCTTGACTGGATGGCCGCATGCAGGAGATTTCTACAATGGAGGGTTGGCAGGTGGTGGGTATCGGGAAGTGGCTCTGTGCAGGACGTGAGGATTCCTTGGGAGAGCCCCGAACCAGAGCACAGCATTGTGCAAGCTCTGCATAGTTGGAGAGCCCCCTGGATGACGGGGAATGCACAGTGTGCTACCCCACCTATCCCCAACTGCTAACTTAGAACCAGAAGTGGGGTCCTCTGTATGCGTGCCAGGCCAGGATAAAATGCCTGGGAAAGAGACTGGAGCTCAGAACTCCCTAACTCAAAGTTGCAGGATGGCAGAAAAGCCACGGGAAAGACAGGGCTATTTTGAAGATAACGCAACCATATTTTCACCATACGAGCTCGGACGCCGCCTCGGTAAACAAGGTCCGCGCAGAGCAGTGACACCCCCAGGCTGCTTGCGAATAGTCTACTACTGGGAACATAAACAGATTAGGGATGAGCCCACTCTCCCGTTGAACAGGTGCTAAAGTCGTAGATACTGGGCCAGAAGGCGCACCGGAAACCACAGTATCATGCAACTCGCTTTTTTTTTCTATGGAGAGTACACCGTCAAATAAATCTCGTTCTGGTGCTCGCCCTGTGGAGCTCCACCAGGCAGGTGCAGTGCCGGGCTCTGAGCCTCGACAGAGCCCACCCTCAGCTACTGGAGGACCCTCTAGACCGTCTTGTGGAGTCAACAGACGGCGGAGGAGAACTACTGACCAAAACAAAACAGAAAAAGAGAAACCCAGAGTGCCACTTGTCATGATGCACTGGAATGCAGAGGGAGTGAACAGCAAGCAGGCTGGATACAGCAAAAAGACAGAGCTGGAAAACATCTTGTATGAGAAGCAAGTCAGTGTTTGCTGTATCCAAGAGACTCACTTGAAAGCAGATCAAACCTTTAAAATAAGGGGATATCAATGCTTCAGATCCGACAGACAAGATAGACGAAAAGGAGGAGTACTTACTCTTGTAAGGAATAACATTCCTGCACACGAAAGGAAAACCTTCATGGATGGAGCAGAATATCAGCTGCTGCAGATAAAGGTAGACAAGATGGAAATAGAACTCCTGAACTATTACTGTCCGAACAACAAACCCCTGAGTCTCAGCTCTATACAGGTACCAGCCACCAACTTTATAGCAGTTGGAGACTTTAATAGCCACTCCCAGAGCTGGGGCTATAACCATCTGGATCACAGAGGTGAAGAGGTTGAAACTTGGCAAGATGATCACTCCCTAATCCTAGTCAATAATGCCACAGATACTCCTACCTTCTACTCCAGAGGATGGCACACAACCTCAACACCAGATCTTGCCTTCTCCACACCAGATATAGCTGGATCTATTAGTAGAGAAGTAGGAGACCAACTAGGGGGAAGCGACCATCGCCCAATCTTTCTTACTGTCCAGAGTGCAACTCTCAGTACAGGCCCAGCCATTACAAGATGGAACTACAAAAAAGCCAACTGGGGTTTATTCAGGCATCAGGTGAACACGCTGCTGTCTACCCTCAAGGTACAGAACAGAGACATTAATGAAGTGGTAAAAGACTTCAACAGATGCATACTACAAGCTGCAAAAGAAACCATTCCCAAAGGATGCCGGCGTAACTACATACCATACTGGTCCAGCACACTCCAAGAACGTCAGGAAGCTATGGACAAGGCTAGAAAGGACGCAGAGTCTCAGCCTTCACTTGAAACTCACAACAAATGGAAAAAGGCTGTAGCAGAGTTTCAGAGAACAAAGCTAGAAGAAAAGCGGAAAAGCTGGAGAACTAAAACGGCATCGCTGAACCTTGAGAAAGACGGCAGGAAACTTTGGAGATTAGTCAAGTCTCTAAATGAAGAGCATTCCTCACCAAGGCAGACTATCACATTGGATGAAGGTGGCAAACTTTTCAGAGGAAAACAAGCTGCAGACTTGTTTGCTAGAAGATACAGTTCAGAAAGCAACTTACCCATTAACATAGACCATCAGAGAGAGATAAGAAAAGAAATACTGGCAACCATGGGACAGACAGATACTCCTGCCCCAATGAGGGAACCCATCACACTAGGAGAACTACAGAAGGCTATTTCCAAGCTTAAGTTTCAAAAGTCACCCGCCCAGACAAAATCAGCAACGAAATGCTAGTAAATCTGAGCTCAGCAGCAAAGACAAAACTGCTTGAGATATTCAACCACAGCTGGTTGAAAGGAACGGTACCCCAAGTATGGAGAGAAGCCATCACAATACCCATACTAAAGAAAGGGAAATGTAAGACCGAGGCTGCAAGTTACCGCCAATCAGTCTCACAAGCTGTGTTGGGAAGACTATGGAGCGAATAGTCAACCACAGATTGAAATGGTATTTAGAGTCTGAGCAGATCCTGGTGCCGGAACAAGCTGGATTTAGAGAATGCTACAGTATAGAAGACCAAGTTACTTACTTGTCTCAAGCAATAGAAGATGCCTTCCAGGAGAAGAAAAAGGTCCTAACGATCTGGGTCGACTTCAAGCAGGCCTTTGACAAGGTGTGGAAAGATGGCCTCATTGCAAAACTTAGGAGAAGTGGAATCCAAGGCAACATGATGAAATGGATCCAGTCATACTTGCATAACAGGAGAACTAGAGTCACTCTTGACGGTCTGCAGAGCAGAAAAGTGTTGCTCCATCAGGGGGTACCTCAAGGAGGAGTAATTTCCCCAACACTCTTCCTTGTTTACATCAATGACCTTGTGAAAGATCTCCCTGCAGGAGTTAAAGCTGCCTTATATGCAGATGACCTAGTACTCTGGTGCGCTGATGAAAATGTCACCACAGCAAATTATAGAATGCAGCGGGCAGCAGACATGCTAGTGTCATGGGCAGAGAAATGGCTTATCACAATAAACACAGACAAAACCTCCACAACACTGTTCTCCCTCGCCCCCAAGGACAAATCAGCTAACATACACCTAGGGACAACCGTGATCAAGGAAGAAAGCTACCCCACCTATCTTGGGGTGACATTTGACCAAAGGCTTACATGGAATAAGCATATTGAAAATGCAGAAGGAAAGGCCCGAAGACGACTAGGCATACTCAGAAAATTAGCAGGTACCAACTGGGGAGCAAATGAACGAAATCTAAAGAAGATTTATAATGGAGTAATAAGACCACACTTAGAGTTTAGCTCAGCAGCATGGTCATCAGCTGCTAACTCACATCTGCAGTCTTTGGACAAGGTGCAAAATCAAGCTCTCAGGCTCATTACAGGAGCCATGAAAACTACACCAATAACAGAGATGCAGAAGGTTGCTGGATTACAGACATTGTCCCATAGAAGAGACACAAAAACCATGATCCAGATGGAAAAGTACAACAGTATGCCAATGCACCCAATGAAGGCAAGACTAGATGATCTGGCATTGGGACGTCTAAAGCGTAGCAGCTTTGTGCATCGGGGGAAAAGACTTATAAGACAGCATCAAGAAGACCTATCCATGAAGACAACACCACTGAAGCCCACCCTATACCCTGTACCATGGGAGCAGGCCAGCAGTGCCCTCCAAATTAATACAACAGTCAGTGGTCTCACAAGTGGATGTGAGTATAATGATCTGCAAAAACGAACTGCTACATTGAGTATGATCCAAGAAAGCTATCCCGATCAATCATGGATACATGCCTATACAGATGGATCAGCAACTAATGCTGTTAGGAATGGAGGTGCCGGTATCTTTATCTCATATCCTGACAACCACTATGAGACTAGGCACATTCCCACTGGTAAATTCTGTTCCAACTATACAGCTGAGGTTCAAGCTCTAGAGCAAGCTGCAAATATGATTTATAACACCAACTCTGACTGCCACCAGGTAGTCATCCTCACAGATGCACTGTCTGTCCTGCAAGCTCTCAAGGGTGGTAAACTCCCGCATCTGAGAAATGAACTAAACAAGGTAGCTGCCAAAAAGAGAACCATACTACAGTGGGTACCATCTCATTGTGGTGTACCCGGAAATGAAAAGGCAGATAAACTTGCAAAAAAGGGAGGAGAATGTGAACAAGAAGATAATGAAGTCACATACTTTGAGAAAAAGAGAGCTATCCAGACTATCAGAAGAGAACAGAACCAACCCAAAGACGACTATCACACTCTCGACCGGCAGGGACAGACAACTATTTTTCGACTCAGGACAGGGCATAACAAACTGAATAAACACATGCACAAGCTACGATTGTCTGCTTCACCACTGTGCACATGTGGATTAAACGAACAAACTGCTGAGCATGTTCTACAGGACTGTCCTCTGTATGACCAGTTAAGAAAGATATACTGGCCCAATGACTCAACACTAAACTCAAAGCTATATGGAGTTAAAGAGGAACTTCAAACAACAGTCGAATTCATCATGAGAACTCGTCTGACGGTGTAATCATCAAAGATGCGATCGCAAGAAGAAGAAGAAGAAGAAAGCCTGGCCAAATGCTTCAAGAAGTGTGCCGCTCAGTGGATACCAGCTCATTGCAACATTCCAAGCAACGAAGAAGCAGACAAACTTGCTACAGAAGAGGAAGCGCTAGAACAAAATGATATAGGGACAACTTATGAAATGGCTGAAGCAACAATACAAACAACATTCAAGTCCAAATTGGACAGAAAACACCCAGGTCATATAAAACATGATGCCTATCAACAGCTTCTAGGCGAAACCAGGTCATCGTTTCCGCTTACGCACCGGACACAGCAGGTTGAGGTACTATCTATACTAGGATTACCATATCGTTCAACGCACTAGGCGTGATGACCACTGACTTTTTTTTAGTGCTTGTGGTCGAGTTCTGTAACTGAAAAAGGATCATCTTACCAGAAAAGTCAGCTAGCCACACTGATTAGCATGTCTATTCCTTTCTTTATTTAACAGCCTAGAGTTTCACTAGCGTTATTTCTGAAAGACAAGCAAGTTGTAATTTTTGCAAGTACCCGCACTTACAAATTCAGATGTTTGTATTTTTTTAAGTCACATTTTATAAAAGTCCGACATTTATTTGTATGTAACGTGGGTGAAAATACTATTTTAACAATCTATATGTAGATAAGCATATGGCCGATAGGAGTCGCATGTGACATTTTCACACGTGCTATTTACTAGAGTACACTCCACGTCTCTGAGCTTTTATGACTCTTGGCGTCATTGATGTTTGATGTGAGATAAAGGTTGAATGTAATAGAAACTCCGGAGTCTTGAAGACATGACTAGCATGGATCTGGGCCTGCGGTTTTCTCAGTTTCTGTTGTTAAATACTGCCCCAAGTCCAGTCTCTTGGTGTCTATTTTAATCTATTCGTAAATTAGTTGAAGGGAATAATATCAATAATCTCTCAAATGGTCACTTGTAACCTTGGATTGCGTAACTCTTTTTGTTAATATGTCATATACTAGCCCTTCCCTTTTTTTTAATTCGTGGAGTTCTTCCCAAATGATTTTATTTTTAATGACTTTCCAGAAAGCTCAGTATTTCTTATATATCTCACACAGCACTGCTCCCACCAGCCGATGAAAATTATTTTCATGAATGCAATAAGTAGAGAGACTACGAAGAAGTGAATGGAGAGAGAAGTGCTATAAATATAATCCACTTGTGCCTCCCCCCCCCCCCTTTCCCAGATAGCCCTTTTCAAAACGTTATTTTCAATTATTAAATTAAAAAGAAAAACAAAACAGAAAACTGCGATAATAAAATAGGCATAGTTAAAGCAGTGTGACACAAAAGTCATTATTAAAATAAATCCCTGCCCTAGAACAACCGTGTGTATAAAGTATAATTTTAAAATAGGAAAAGCTCACCATGATGTGTACATTTCGAATTCTCGGACTAAACTAATCTTGGCAGTCACATGCTTGTCTTAAACAGGTACCTAGCAATGTTGCAGTAGTTATGAAAAAAAAAAACAACAACAACAGAGAAGACAGTTCAGTAAGGTATGCTATAACACGAAATGCGAGTCCGTTGTTGTGCAGTGGAGCCAACTTCTAAGTAGATTGATTTCATGCTACTTAGCAGAAATAAAGCAGACATGCCATGTAGTCTACTTCTCTGAGAGGAAGCGTAGATTGGAGGTGGGAAGAGGCGAAAGGGGTGGTAGTTAAGATCCCCACGTGGTACACCAGGCCCCCCCCCCGAAGAGAGAGACCCGAGAGGAAAGACCCTCCCTCCAGTGCGAGATAGGGGTGCGATGGATAGTGCTCGATGGCGGATGCGGGTACGCGCGGTGCCCTACAGTGGGCCGCCCCCCTCCACAAAAGGAAGAGGGAGACTAAAGGGGACACAAAGAGGGGATTGTATTGATGGCAAGTGAGACAACCAGGTTGAAGGAACCCCCCCTAGGGAAGGGAAAGAACGGAGAAGAGTTCCCCCCCCTCCCACGGGGGGGTGAGGGGCGGTCCCAAATGAGGGGAAAGAGCCAGGAGTGAGAGAATTAAGTCACAATAGGATTGGGGGGAATGAACTCCGTAGGGGTGTAGAGGAAACCCGCACCGACCCCCCGCCCCCCCCCCCCCCCCCCCCCCCCCGCCTAGATGAGCGAGCAGAGGTGCAAGGGATGGAATGTTCTTCGAGCGGCATCCCCCCCCCCCCCCCCCCCACCCCCAGTAGGAAGGCAGCCTGAGAGAAGAAGATGGTACCCCCATGGCCCCCGTCCGCATGGGAGGGTGGATTGAGAATCCCGCCCTGATTGCCCGGAGATTTTTCTCAGTCCACTCCGTGAGTAATGATGGACTTTAACCTTGACCCTCCCGCGTATGGGGAGGGTTGGAGAGTTACCCCCTGGGCGAGGGAGCAGATGGGTGGAGAGTAGGACTGACCTCCTGGGGACCTCTTTGCGGCATCGCCCCCCAGTCCACCCCCTCACTCTTCTCAGGGGGAGGAGGGGACAAGGAGCAGGCGGCCCGCGGGGAGAGAAGGAGGCGCTAAGAGGAGGGGGGGGGTAGGTCCCCGCCGGTACCGGGGACGCGAGCAAGACACAACTCGCTGGGAGGGGAGATAGATTAACTGTACTCCCATTATAGGGGGGGTCAGGTAGGGAAATGCCCCCCCCCTCGCGCGCTATGTATGAGGGACAGCCCTCCTAGATGCCCCTGCCTAATAGGGTCCTTGGCCACGCTATTGGAGTGTATGTTTGGTGCAGGGACGCGGGAGTCGCCTACCACCCCCCTAAAGGGCCGCCCCCCACAAGGGTGATAGGGGTAGCAGGGGTGGGGCCCCTCCCCCGATGCGACAGGGAATTAGGGAGCGTGGATATTACTGCAGGAAGTTAGTGTAATAGACCGCGTCCCCCCATCAGGGAGGGGAGGAAGGGGGGTGATGGATTTGGGGAGGGGGTTGTGTACGCCCGTAAAGGTAACGCGGAGTTTCGAGGAGACATGAGGAACCTGAACGCCCGCACTAAGGGTCGGGGGAAGGATCCCCCAGGGGAGGGGGACAAGTTGTGTAAAGGGTGGTGGGGAGGTAGCGCATATGGCATAACGAGACCCCCCCACAGGTGGGACACACGGGCGCATACTTTCAAGTGGACCAGGACATATGCCCCTTAGCTACGGGGTTAGCATCTGTGGTTAGCCATAGGTCCCGCACCTCTAGCTTTAATTCCCCCGCTAAGCCCCACTCCTTTCCTTCCCCCCCCTCATGACCGCCTTTCATCCCTCGCTGTCTCACTGGCTGCATCCCCTTTTCCCCCCCCCCCCTCCCCCCCCCCCTTCCCCCGCCCCCCTTCCCCCCCCTTTCCCCCGCTCCGCCCATTCCCCCCCCTCTTTACTCCGCCCCTGACCTTTAAACGGGTTCGTACCATGAAAAGTCCTCTAACCTCTAGTTTCCCCCCGCCTCCTGTCCCTCCCCATTCCCTCTCTGCTTTCTCCCTCTTCGTTAACATTTTTTTTTTCCACCCCCCCCCCCACCCCTCTCCCGCCTCCTTCTTACCGTCACCCCCCCATTCCTTTATAAAACCTACCCCCTTTTTCTACCCCCCACCTCCACTCTCCAATAACCCCCTCCCTCCCCCCCCCCCCCCCTCGCCTCCCCACCCGCCCCCCCCTCCCCACCTCGTGACACCCCCGTTCACCCCATAAAGACGCCCCTACACCCAACCACTCCCCCCCCTCAAAGCCTCCCCCTCGCAGTCACGCCCCTACACCCCCACCCCCGGCCCCTGAGGGTACCCCCCCCAGCTATCTCCGCCCCCCGGTCCCCGCACCGCCCTCTCCCCCCCCTATCCCCCCCTTCATGCACGACCCCTGCTCATAACACCCTTTGGACACCCCTATCCCCACCCCCCCCCTGGGTGAACTGTTTCCTCGCTAGAAGAAATGTGGTCGAAAAAGCTAAGTATCCCAGCTGGAGTTTCATATTCTTGTGCGAACCCAGCCAGGATTGTGACTCCACCTTTTTTAGCTCCTATGCCTAAACAACTTGTGCATCAACACAACTCACCCCCCTAAACACCTCTCCCTCTCCTCCATACATCCATGGTACGCTTGAACACTACATCCAACAAAACACCCATATGAGTAAACTGTCTTCTATGATAGAGTCCCACTCACTCTCCACATAACATCTATTTACACGTTCACAGTGGTGGGGGGTGGTGTTGAGTAGACCCCCGTGTGTGTTTGGGGTTGGGGTTTGGATGATCGTGTGTGTTTGACATGTCTATGAGTCCAAGGTCACCACCATCTTTAAATAGTAGATATTATGATATATAAAATCCATGTGAAAAATTCTCGTCTCGCATCGCCATAACACTACAAACCCATAAAGTCAAATAACCCAAAACACTATTTTTTTCTTTATATGTGTGTTACCGATACGACCCCCTGCATAGAGAGTGTGATGTGTGTTAGGAACAATAAATGAAGAGGGGAATACTTTTCCATCCCTTACTCTTTTCAGAGAAGGGGGTATTTCTTTTAAGACCAGTCTCTTATCTGGCACTATCCTGGTATCATCTGATACATCTATGTGTCCAGGATAGCCTTTATTTTAATAACATCTGAACCTCTCGCGACACTCTTAATGACAATGGAAAGCGACTCTTTAGATTTTGCATTGAGCAAAATCTGATCATTACAAACACAAAGTTCCCCCATGAGCGCATACATGCATACACTAGATGTGAACCTACAAAATGAGAAATCAGTAATCGACTATGCCATAGTTAGGAAGAGCTCATTCAAGTATGTCGGGGATGCTAAAGTCTGGAGGGGGTCAAAGATTGGAAGTGATCACTACCTGCTAACAATTAAAAGAACAACTGAAATTGCTCGGCATAGGAATTGCCTAACATCATGCAAGAAGCTAAGTAAGCGAACAGGAGAAATGAGCATTAAGACCTACAAGCTGAGAGAGCCAGAAGTTAAGACCAGATATCAGGGGCTTATTGCTACAGCAGTGAGAAACACAGAAGAACAACCTGATGACCTGGAAACCATCTGGCTTAAATTCAAAGACAGCTGCAGCAGAAGCATGTGGTGAAGTCTGACTTGGGAACTAGAGCAAGAGGACACCTTGGAGGACAGAGGAAGTTAAAGAGAAAATAAGAAAGAAGAAAAAGGCATGGAAACAATAGTTAGGAGCTAAAAACGTAGCAAGAAAAACAGAAATATAGACACTATGTAATACTCAGAACAGAAGCAAAGAACAAGGCGCTAGCAACAAAACAGAAGTCCTGGGAAGAATTTGGAGAAAAGCTAGAAAAAGATTGCTCAAGAAAACCAGGAAGTGTTCTACAAGATCGTAAAGAACACGAGGAAGGAAAAACAGTGCCCTCTTAAATTTATACAGGGCAAGCATGGCAAATTGCTTACTGCCACAAAGAAAGTAAAGGAAAGATGGAAAGAATATTTCTCAGAACTCCTTGATGGTGAGCATGGTCAAGCATCAGAAATGATAACCACTAGCACATAAGAGGAAACCAATGGTAGTGAAGATGACATAAAGATGGAAGAACTGAAGGCAGCACTGGAGAAAATCAAGATGGGCAAAGCAGCAGGGCATGATGGTATAACACAAGAAATGGTTAAGTGCAAGGGAGCAGCAGGCGACCTATTACTCTTAAGGATTCTACAGGCAGCGTGGTGCAACAAGACCATACCAAAGGATTGGGAAATTGCCATCATAACACCGATTTTCAAAAAAAAAAAAAAGGTGACAACCGACAATGTGGAAACAATAGAGGCATATCCCTTCTCAGTGTCTGTCGTAGATTTTTGATAGGGGAATTAAGACTTGGGTTGGTCCCTTCTGAATAGATTTGAATAAGCGATAGCAACAGTGAGAGATAATAATAGAAATAGATTTCCACGAGTGAGATGGAGAAATTAATAGAGTCTGTTCCTGAAATCGAGAATTTTCTACAACAGATCTAGAGGAGTCAGACAGTCTAAGAAACATATATATTAAATATATATATATATATATATATATATATATATCTCCCACTCACGTACACACACACATAAATGACGACAGTTAGACGCACAGACGTGGAACAACTATAACAATGAAAATATAGATATGTTGGAACAAGCTGACCGACACGCTTGAATAAAGTTTATGTAAATTTATTAACATAAGGAAAATTTACCACAACACATAGATGTTAATATCAAGCATAGAAAATACATATAAGGTAATGAATTACCAAAAAAATAATAGACCGATAGGTGTAATCTTTTCCCTCGATGTTTAGCCCACGATCCTGTTAGAAGAAAAGTGATAGCCCCAAAGAGTCACGGATATATACGCTATGTTCTATGATTTCCCTTTAAAGGTATGAACAGAACTGATACTCTACTCTATCCTAAGGAAAATATCATTAGCAACAAACAAACAAAAACTGCATAAAGGAATTTAAGACAGCAAAATGGGTGCCAAAAATACAACAATAAAGAAATAACTCAGTCCTGCACTCACTCCATTCATGTCAGCCGTGGCCACGCGCTTGCATTCGTACTTACAGCTTTGGTAGCAACTTCTGGAAAAACAATTTTTAGGACATACACATACAGAATCTCCGGTGTTATTCTTGGCCAAGGGAACCCCAGCTCCGCAAAGACAGGTTGAATTCACTACTTCAGGGAACATTTCCTTGGTTATTATTATTTAGGATATCTGTTTATTTCACATTAAAATTGTCCAGGCACGAAAGTTAACAGCGAGCACAGTGTCAATAGCTTAGGGTTTCCAGTACCTAGGAATGTCAGGTCGGTGCCTTCTCTTAGTATAGAAATTTAAATTGGTCACACCACAATTAGTCAAAATGTCGGAATGTTAATGTTTTGTAATTTTTCTCGCCACAGGGCTGCATGTACCTGAGAGTTTGTGAAGAAATATAATCTGGCTCAAAGGCCCAGTATAGGCATTTAGTCTTTAAAACCGTTAGTGAGATTTGTACTCTGTCTATTTCTGGAGGCACACACACTGCCAGACAGGTGTTAACTTGTAAACCCACGTGGTTAAAGATTAAAAAAAAATGTTTCTTCTCTCAGTTGTACTAAAACCGCTGGAAAACGTTGGGCTGACCCAAAACTGTATAAGGAAGAGAAAAGTACAAAATACTTAACCATAATATTATACACACCTCCTATCCTCGCGTAAAATATAATATTACATTTAAAAAAAAATCAATCATCATGAATTAGAAATACATCCGTATTTCGTCAATACTCAATGATGAATCGGTGCAATTATAAGTTAGTTTAAAATATTCTCGACTGATTACTAGCAATTTAATTAAATTTATTTACAGCTGCATGAGTTTAAGCTAGAAATAATAATTTATGCTGCTTTCCACTGTAACGCAGTAACTAGAGAATATAACAGACTTATAATTTAATCCCTCTGCACAGAAATCTAACTAGTGAAAATAAAATAAGTGATTTACCACTTAAATCACTCACAAAATACTAGATATAATATTACCTCCAAACAGAACTACGGCTATCACCACGACTAGAATTATTCACTAGATAGGTATTCTAGAAGCTCGGCAAAAAATTGACGAGAAAACTAAGAAACTTCGCTATACAAGCTTATTCTCTAGCACGAGCGATCCGTCTACTGCAAATTAGGAGGACTGAACGCATTTAGTCTAACCTACTCTGGTATAATATATGAAAACGGACAAAGGATGCACGCCATTCTTGAAAACCCGAAATAGCGTCCCGTCTTAACACTTCACATTAACTCAGGCGCCAGCAATAAAACTGCCAGTTCTCGTTCTAACGCCTACAGCTACCTCTGGTCATTTCCCAGAGATGCATGTTGGCGCCTTCTCACACCTAACACCGAGAAACTTAACCAAGAGCGCCGTGTCAGAAGAAAATGTTAGACGATATGTCTGCCATCCCATGTGTAGTAAAATCTGCGAGATAATCGCTCATTTCAGTAAGATTTTAGTCCTATGATAATAAATAATCCCGCCCGTATGTGTCTGACTATAAGCATCTCACACGCCAGCATCGCGCTGAATTTTGTGTCATAGTAATGCTTAGAAACGATCCCGCCGTATAAACCTACTCGCTTTCCTTGTGACGTACAATAAACATTTTTAACATTTTGCCCGATCTGATAGAGACTGCGGCAAGACTTATAATTAACGATCTTCCAGAAATGTGCCGCCAAGTTACTGTCTGAATTAACGTAATACTTTAACTTTAACACCTCTAATAGTAGTAATCCTTACATTTTTTGGTAGTGTAACACGAGACAACAGTAATAATTAACGTCAATTCTAACACCCGCCGCGCAAAACCCCGCTTCGCTTGACACGCTGTGGGATTGGCCCGATGATATATACACCTAGACAGTTTAAATTCTCGCCGAGTAATGTATTTCTGACGTCACTCAAACAAGTTAGTTATTTGTATAAGAATGCTAGAGAGAGATGAGAGGGGGAAGATGGCCGACTTGTGTAAAATTTATATTTGACGATTGACAGTGACAAAATTGAAAATCTAAACCATACTGAAACTGACCATAAAAATCATATGGTAGTATAGCTTAGAGTCCCCTGAGAAAAAATGTGTTTTAAAAAATATGGTAGTCCAAGTATTAGCCAAGTTATTGGGAAAATACTAAATGTCTACGGACGCTTGACCAGACAGACTGTTGTTCTTGCTCGTTATACATAACGTTAGTGGGGACGCTAGTTTAAAAAAAAAAGGAGGCATGGTAGTAATTCAAATTCTATTAGTTCGTATAGGAGTGAAAGGGGAGAGATAGGAAAAATGTAACTAAAAACGAAACATCTTTTTCTATTGGGCATAACTAACGCAGACTGACCAATCGACTACCAGACACAGAGTGTGTTTGGAATTTTGTTTTTGTTTTTCAAAAACTACATTTGAATTCTGGTAGTCGCAAGCTTTCCATTGGCCAGTACTAATAGATATTAGCAAAAAGCTTTCAATGCTCATCGCCAGTTGACAAAAACTTTTTCTATCAAATACGCTGAGATCAGCTGTGTTAATTTATCAAATAAAGAATTAATTCGCAGTCTGGGCAGGGCAGAGAAAAACTGAGGCCATTCTTTGCAAGTCAGCGTTATTTGTTATATATTTTTGTGAAATTGTGGTAAGAATGCTTTATGTATTAATATGTTTATTACAACTGCCAAAGTTAGATACTGCTATTGGGAAAAGTGAAGGACATGCTAGGAGCAGACATTGTTGAGTCCTCACATTGAACTGTATCTAACTGTTGTATATTGTCATGATTTTGTTTTAATATTATTGTATTAGAATATGTTAGTAAGCCTCTGTGTTCCATGAACACTGTTCAACATGCCTGGAGCGTTTATAATTTAAAAAAAAGAGAGCAAATCATACAAAAGGAAATGTGGTTACTCCACGTTATTGTATTGAAGAAAACTACGTAAAAGTACAGTGGCGTATCTGCCATAGAGACCTGAGGTGTGGTCACAGCAAGGTGTGAGTCATATAAAATTAGGGGCGAACGCACCTGTATGCACGTGAGGCTGACCCCATACCACCATATGTAAATAATAATAATAAAGTGTGATCAGATATAAAAAGGCCAGGGTGTCTTTTATTGCAGAGGTTTTATTTCCTGTTACCAGCCGGTGACAGGAAACCTGATGAGTGAGTGTAACGCCAACAAGTCTCCGGTAAAACGTTTATGCTGTCAGCAGATAGCTGGAGGAGCTTGTGCGTGTTGAGATATCTATATTTTCTGCAACGACATACTGAATTATCCTTCTACAAAGAATCCCAGGTGATGTGTTAGCATCTGGGTATATCTGACACTTCAGTTACAATAAACTTTGGTATTTCCAATCATACCCAGGATTTTATGGGGCGTGATGAAACTACAGCCCCTCCTAACAAATGACAAACACTATTAGATAATAAAGTTGTAATTTGTGAATACACAAACAGGAGAGATAGAGTGACATTATACTTATTGGACAAAGTGTCCACACATTTTAGTTAATCTTTTTATGTAAACTATCTTTTCCTCATTTTCAAAGACCTGTCCAAAAGAGATGGCGGGACAGGCAGATTAAATTGTAAAAAGAAAATATTCAATTTTAAAGAAAAACCTTAACCACTGTTTTATTCATTTCCTTATAGTGAGTTAAAGTGTTTTGTGTTTATGTACCATCATTTTCATTTCTCCCCTAGACATT
Organism: Oreohelix idahoensis; assembly: GCA_024509875.1. NCBI lineage: Eukaryota > Metazoa > Mollusca > Gastropoda > Stylommatophora > Oreohelicidae > Oreohelix > Oreohelix idahoensis. Next base: position 186,515 of record JAMPIV010010334.1, on the reverse strand, counting down.
AGGTACATCATACACCAGACACTAGAGCCAAAATAGTGACCGTGTGAGATCTAGGGAGGTAGCGTTAGGTTCCCTGCAAATACATCATCATCATCTTTTAGAGTCAGGGCCTACATGTGCTTGACCTCACACGGTTAAAACAGACACAGCTTTCTTTCCTTTTAGGTATAACATCATAACCTCCCCAGCAAATTAAACTTGCTACACCATGTCTGTCGAGACGAATTTCACACTATTCGGTCTCCTCACGAACCTAGCTTCACAGCAATAAAAATGCGTTGCTAAATAAGAAAAGAGACAGGCGAAGGTATGAATGGGAGAGTTTATTTTTTTTCACAATCAGACGAATGCTAAAAAAAGAAAGGATAAAAGAGCGATAATAAAGTTGAAGACACGGGTAGAATAAAGAAAAGATATAGAAATTTATTAATCATAAATCTCTCTGCGACAGTGTCCCTGGTAAAATAAACTATAGAATCCTGGAGCAGAGACTCAGACGCATAACTGAGCCACAAATGGATGAGGTCCAGTGTGGCTTCTGAGCAAATCGAAGTACTCAGCTCAGACAGCTAAGTGAAAAGGCCATTGCGTATAATAGCGAGATCCATCTTTGTTTCTTAGATCTGGAAAAGGCGTTTGACAAGGTCCTATGGAGCAAAGTTTGGGGCTGTTTGGCAAGGAAGAACACTCCAGCACCTCTGATTTATGCTATACAGAGCTTCTACAAGTCCTGCAGAAATTATGTGAGCATGGCAAACCACAAGTCAGAAGAGTTCAGAACCACCACTGGTGTAAGACAAGGTGATATCCTGTCACCTTAGCTTTTCATACTCCTCATGGACGATGTCATCAAGGCATGTAAGGAGAGGACAAGAAAGTACTCAGTGGGATACTGGAAGATGAGACAGGTCTGTATTTCAGATTGCTAAATCAGAGGCAAATCTTCAATCCAACCTGCAAGTCTGGAAGGAAGAGCTGGAGAAGAGAGGGATGGTCATAAGCAGCTCGAAAACAAAAAACCATGGTGATATAAATAGAGGGAAAAAAGGCATCAGATTAAACTGGGAGAACAGGTCCTGGAGCAGATCAACCACTTTAAATACTTCGGAGTTGTCACAGACCGGAAGGGAGACATCAAAGAAGAGTTGGCTACCCGAAGAGCAGCAGTTGGGAGACTTTTTCAGGCCATAAATCGAGGATTCCTCAGCAAAAGAGAAGTTGGTAAGAAGACGAAGATGGCTGTATACCGCTCCACCTATTTCCCATTTTTGACGTATGGATGTGAGTCACGGGCAATGACTACAACTCACAAAAGCCAGATCCAAACCTCAGAAATGAGGTATCTGGGGAAGGTGGTTGAAGTAACAAGAAGATACATGGCCCGCAACAAGGCCTAAAATGCCACCCCCTGCAGACCCAAGTAGAACAGTCCCAACTAAGATGGTTTGGCCATGTCTGCAGAATGGGAGAAGATCAGCTACCACGACAAGCATGGGAAACTAAGAGCCAGGATCCAGACCTCCAGGACGACCCAGAGTCCGCTGGGAGGACAACATTAGACAACCTTTGAAGGATCAAGGACTAGAATGGAACCAGGCCTGGAGGAAGACAGCCGATAGGATAGTCTGGCGCTGGTAGAAGAAGAACGACTAAGTAAGCAAGTAAGAGTGTAATCATATATGAGAGTGAATCCAATCTTAACAATCAATACCCTTAGATATGAATGTAGCAAATGACATCTTCTTCTTCTTCTTTGATCCATAACCACCAACCGTCAAAGCAGTCAGCGGCCATCACGCCTGGTGGCGTCTTGTAGGGCAGCAACAAATTGATTCCACTTTGCTCGGTCGGCGGCCATCCTTCGTACAGTGCTCCAACTGTTGTTCATTCTTTGCATCTCAGCTTCCACAGTTCTCCGCCAAGTTGTTTTTGGTCGGCCTCTCTTTCGCTTGCCCTCGGGGGTCCATAGCATAGCTGTTCTTGTGATGGTATCAGGGTCCCTTCTGAAGACGTGCCCAACCCAACTCCAGCGTCTGCCAGCTATGATAGTGTGCATGTCCTCCTGGTTACTCCGAATAAGTAGTTCTTGGTTTCTGATGTTGTTTGGCCAAAAGATTCGGATAATTTTTCTTAGGCAGATTGTGTGGAAGGAGGGCAGTTTAGACATTTCCTTCTCTGTTACTCTCCAAAATTCCGCATCATAGAGAAGCATAGAAAGTACACAGCTCTCATACAGTCTTAATTTGGTGTTTGTGCTGCACTGGGAAGACTTTCAAATGTTGTTGAGAACAGCAAAGGCTGTTCTCGCTTTATTCATTCTGTTGTTAATGTCCTTGCTTGTTCCGCCGTCAGGTGTTACTATGCATCCTAGGTAAGTAAATGTGTCTGTCTGTTCTAACTTCTGGTTCCTTACTGTTATTGGCTCAGGATTGCCCACATTTAGTGTCATGACCTCTGTCTTCTTCAAATTAATGTTCAAGCCAACCTGCTGGCCATACTTATTCAGTCTATCGGTTTTGTCTTGAATGTGTTGATGTGAATGCGCGAGTAGTGCAATGTCATCTGCATATTCCAGGTCTTCCAGTGTAGAAAACGTTGTCCATCTAATTCCTCTTGGACTGCCCTCTGTTGTCTGGCGCATCACCCAATCTATGACTGTCAAATATAATGTTGTTGATAAGGGGCATCCCTGTCGTACTCCTGTTTTCACATCGAAAGTTACATTACTCGATCCAACACTGCACGTAAAGTTAGAATAGAGGCTTTTTACGATGGAAACAATACGGCTGGGAATTCCATAAGCCCTCAGAATTTTCCATAGGCTGTCCCTGTGTATGCTGTCGAAAGCCTTTTCAAAATCAACAAAGTTAATGTACAGCTGTCTCTGCCATTCTGAGCTCTGCTCTATAATATAATCATATATGAGAGTGAATCCAATCTCAACAATCAATACCCTTAGATATGAATGTAGCAAATGACATATTGTAACCTAATATACTGTCGTGAGACATTCTAAATCCACATATAAAAATTAAAAGGTAAATGTAAAGCCTAACAAATAACTTCAATAAAAGGAAAGAAGAATGGTAAAGAACAGTGCTGTCACAATGACTGTACTCGAAATCCCCCTTGTTTTCTACTTCGTCTGCAAATTGTAACGTTTCACGTTGATAGTAAAAGCCTACTGCATCGCTGCACGCTTTCTTCAATGAAACGTGTACTGCCTTTCTAAGAAAAACCTTGAGATACGCAAGCTGACCTATATTTAATATTCCATTCATGTCATTTTATACACTAAGTTACCATAAACGAAAGACAGATGGACTAAGGATAGAAAGAAAGGGAGGGGCTGAAAGCCGGAACGCAGGCAATACTACCACAGTCTCGCGATACACAATTACTACCATCACGCGTGTAAGGCCACAAGCACTAGCTTTTTTTCAAATCGACAGTGATAAAAAACACTACCCATACGAGTTAGGTTTTAAAAACCTGAAAAACGCTTATTAGGAAACATGACATTATACTGGTTTACGTTTGAAAACATTACAGTACCCAGACACCACATCGTATTCGAAGTGAACAGGAGGTAGAAGAAAATGCATATTTTGAACGCAGCCCCTTAGCCCCATTAAATTTATATATTTGGGGTTCCTTAGGACTTGCTGACAAAGAATATGTTAAACGTTACGCAAATAGTCTAGGAATTAACAAATTATAGCCAAAAGAAATAGTGAGGGATGTCAGACAACACCAAAATCAGAATCGCTCAGTGGCAGATTTTCACACCACCATTGTACGGGAAATGGGTCCCCATGTTAAAACCTATTTGATTGGATAGAAGTAAATGTAAGGCTAAACACGATTAGTCGGACTATAAATACTATCTTTTGTTGTTAGGGGAGACGGAAGGAAGAGTACTTTTTTTTCAAACGCTGGTGTAAACATGGCACGATTGGTTAGACCCGCCAATATAGTCAATCAGAGGCGTCAGGTCACCACCACATTTTCAAATAAACTTACTAAAGAACCAGTGCGTTGAGCGCCAGTGCATATTTTTCTAAATAAAAGCCTGGGACATCGGCAGATCGAAATTGTGCTATATTCATTGCCAGTCAACGTAACTGTGTATTATTCCATGAATTGTGGTAAGCTTGAAATATTTGATATCTTTTTAATGAAAATTGAATGTAAATTGATAATTTATGTCTGTATATATGTGTGGTTCAGTAGCGAACATGAGGTAAAGCCTATACAGTGCTCCAACCTGAACAGAAGGTGTCGGAGGAAAGTAAAACTACATGGAATTGCCAAACAGTACACTGACACCTATCTTATTGACTAGAAAGAAATAATGCTGGAATTGCAGAGGCGTAGTAAACATTAGGGAGGAGTATACTGGTGAAAATTGTTTCAGATGAAGATAGCAGTTGGCCTACCGCTCTGAACTCAGTGTTTGTTATGTATTGTGTTCAGTCTGGAAATTTATTATAAATTAGTTCTGAAATAGGAGGTACAACCCTCTTGTTTCAGGGACCGTGGTCCTAAAGTTATTGAGCAGCACCTGGTCGGAGCTTTGCTGAATCTAGAGGCTGACAGCATACTCCTGGGTCCAGATAGTGACCAGTGAGGTGTCTCCAGAACACAGGGAGGCTATCGAGCAGAGGAGTCTTTTCCTGCCGCCATCACGAAAGATAAGCGTCTGTGGCCAGAGGAGCTCAACATTATCCCCCCCCCCCCCCTCAAAATCTGACTTTATAATAAAACAGAGGGAAAATACAGTGTTTAAATTGATAGGAACTGTGAACTTTTCCCCATACTATTTCCAAGATAAACAAACACTTGAAGTCATGATGACAAATAACAACATAGCTTGAAAAAACAAAACCAGTATTACCTCATATTACTACTACACAACTGACACACATAGGATAATATTAATAAAATATGTCACTACAAGGTTCATGTTGATAAATTCTGTACATATAAATTGTAATTACAATTGATTGTGATTCCTGGTTCACTTTATATTTGAATCAGGATATAGATTAGTGAAAGTAATTAATACATATATATTTGAAAATTTACCAGTGACTCATTTAAGATAGTCTTATAGAGTGTTAAATGTGTGTGAGTGTCACAGTGTTGTCAAGTGTGGTGGAATAAATTAAATTGTTTATCTGTCTGTTGTTGTTGTGACTTACACTTCATCATATACATACCCTAGACATTTAACGTAGTCATCACAATATTCCAGAATAATTCTGACTGAGGTATAATGTGGTAGCAAGTAAGGTTATCTGTAAAACACTACGCCTATTAGATACAGATACCTTCACAGCTGATCTCAGTCAGTACACTAAGTCCCCTATAAATATTTATAACATCCCACTTTACCACATATATTGGGGTCTCGCTCCAGGGATATTGAACTTTCTCCTATTATATATATTGGGAATAATAAAGAATTAAAAGGTATCCTTGGGTGGAAATAAATAAGGTTGGGCTCTCAGTGCCTGTAGTGTCCTTAGATAATTATTGAAAGATTGAATTGTTTACAATTGCATGTTAGACAATGGCCGACTTGGCAAAATTTCGATCTGCTGCTGTACAGACTGCGAAAGAGTTAGGAATGGACGGGCAAATTATGATTGCTTATGTCACTGCTGAATGTGACAAATATATTGAACGGGAAGAAAGAAGATTAGAAAAAGAGGCCGAAAGAAAACTAGAATCTGAAAGATTGGCCGAAGATAAGAGGTTAGAGGCTGAAAAGGAAATTAAGAGGTTGCAGATTGAGGCTGAGGCTAAGAGGTTGCAGATTGAGGCTGACAAAGAGGCTAAAGCATTGGAAGCCGAGGAAAGAAGACAGGCTGCAGAAAGAGAAGAGAAGAAATTAGCTGCAGAAAGGGAAGACAAGAGATTAGCTGCAGAGAGGGAAGCAGAAAAGGAGGAGAAGAGATTACAAAGGGAACATGAGTTACGACTAAGGGAGTTTGAGTTTCAAGGCCATGCTCCTGAAAATGGTGCCAGTCCCTTTACCTCTGATGCCACTGCTAGTCAGGGAGCCTCAACCTCAGCTATGAATTTTCATTTAGATCATTTCGTTGAGAAAGACGATGATATTGAGAGCTATCTAAATAGATATGAACTATTAGCTACCACATATGGGTTAGAGAGAGAAAGGTGGAGCTTAAAGTTATCTCAAGGTCTTCGTGGGGCAGCTTATGAAGTTTTTGCCAAAATGAGCAGAGGTGATCAGGAAAATTATGACATGCTAAAGCAGGCTCTTTTGTTAAGATATGAAAAGAACGCAGAATTTTATAGGAAAAAATTTAGGAATGCTAAACTACTCTCAGGTGAAACCTATCACCAGTTCTCTGCACGGTTAGAGACATACTTGGAGAAATGGACTTCTCTGGGGAAAACCCAAGATCTTAAGGAAATGGTCCTTATAGAACAACTAAGAGAGTCCATGGCTCCAGACCTGAGAAATTTTCTCATGGAACAAGGTGCAGAGAGGCTGGGTGAGTTGCTAAATGTTGCTGAAAGGTATCAAGCGGCTCAGGCAGAGGTATCAGGTAATAAAAAGAAACAGGTAGAAAATTTTAGGGCACCACAGAACTTTAATAAATTTGATCCTAGAGATCAAAACAAAGGTAAGCACCAATTTGATAGGCCACGGTATGACAATAAAAATAAAACCCCACAATTCGATGAAAGGAAATATGATGAAAGAAAATCTTTCAACCAAGGGAAAAGGTGGTGTAAAAGTTGTAAGATGAACAATCATGACACTGACCGTTGCAGAAGGAACCCTATTGTAATGGCCACCCTTCAGGTCAGGTCGACCTCAAGAAAGGAGGAGGATATTATGTTAGATACCACTCCAGAAGAGATGAGGAAGGCACAGGCTGGGGATAAGACCCTCAAGCCTTGTTTCAGGAAATTGTCAACTTGTCATACAACTCCAGGCAAGGGAGATTTTTACATGAAAAACAAGTTGATGTATAGGAAGACTGGAGCTAGATCCAAAAGTCAGGGACAGCTGGTACTTCCTAAAAGATATAGGGCAGACTTAATAAGGAGCCTACATGTGAAACCAGATGGGGACCATGAAAAAATAGGTACCATCATCCAAAAGGTGGCTCACAATTATTATTGGCCCAAGGCAAGATGGGACATTGAGAATTTTGTAGAAAGGTGTAGCATAGCACATGAGGGAACACCCACAAGTGGGAACATTGATCAGGACCTGGACACGCCATGGGGCAACCGTAGGCCTGACAATAAAAAGAGAAATAAATTTGATAAAGTGGACCAAATGGAATGGGAAGCCCCTTTTCACGGATAAGCTTCAATTAACTGTTTTACAATGGCCACTATGCGGCGATTGCAAAAAGATGTCTTACCCCAGGATAAGCCGAAAATCCCTCAATCGGACTTAAACAAACTGGAGGAAGAAGATGTAGAGAGGAAATCTCTCATCAAGAATTCTAAGTGGGGAGAAAGCCCCAAGAGGAAAATTGGTAGCGGTCGTTTTGTGCATGAAAATTCTGGGAAGAAAAATCATCACTATAGCGCTTCTAGTGGAAGAGACCATACCGGTGCATGGACAAATAGGTCCACAAAATTAAAGGTCCATATGTAACGCTGTTAAGAACGTGGACTGATGAAAAGGCAGAGGAAAATATTACATCCTCATACCAATATGTAAATGAGCTGACCACTCGTTTAAAAACTGGCTGGAAACTTGCCAATGAAAATTTAAGACTAGCCAGGAAGAAACATGCTGCCTATTATAACAGGAAAGCTAAAGACAGAGATTTGGCTGTGGGAGAGAAAGTACTGCTTCTTCTACCCGGTAGCCAGAATAAGTTACAAATTGGATGGCAAGGTCCATATACAGTTCTAGAGAAGGTGTCTAGAACAAATTATAAGATAGATAAGAAGGGGAAAGAAAAAAATATATCATGTGAATCTCCTGAAGAAATATTTGGAAAGAGAACATCAGGAAGAGACACACTTGTTGACCTTGTCCATTGCCATGGAGATGAAAAAGGAACCACTTTCATCATTTGAATATCCATTACACCCCTGTGAGACAGCGGCACAGGTGAAAATCAGTACACATTTAACGAAAACTCAGAAAGAGAGAGTGCAACAGGTTCTAGATAATCATGCAGAAGTGTTAACAGACCGACCAGGGCATACAAACTTATTGGAATATGATATGAAACTGATAGACCCCACACCTGTATGTATGAAACCCTATTCGATTCCTTTTGCTAAGGAGAAAGCTTTGAAGGAAGAGATAGACTATTTATTGAAGGAAGGAATTATTTCGCACAGTGAATCTTCATATAGTTCCAGTGTTGTACTCTTAAGAAAACCCTCTGGAGAACATAGACTCTGTATAGATTACAGGAGACTGAATGCCATTACAGAAGGACAGGTGGATCCATTGCCGGATACAAATCAGTTGTTTGCCAGGCTAAATAAAGCTAAATATTTCTCAAAAGTGGATCTGAGTAAAGGATACTATCAGATTCCAGTAAAGCCTGAGGTTAGACCATACCTAGCTTTTAGTACCTAAGAAGGACACTATGAGTTTAATAGATTGCCATTTGGATTGAAGAATGCGCCTAGTGTCTTCTCTAGAATGATGAGAAAATTATTGGACCCTCTGAATAACCCATGCATCACCAATTTCATGGATGATATCCTTATAGCAACAGAAACATTTGAGGAACACATTGACTCTCTGAACATGCTGTTTACTCGACTTAGGGAAGCGAATTTAACAGCCCGACCAACCAAATGTTGCGTTGGATGTAAAGAATTGGAATTCTTGGGACACAGTTTATCAGGGAAACATGACCCCTGACCCAAAGAATTTAGAGAAACTAAAGAAAGCCCCGAGACCACAAACCAAGAAAGACGTGAGATCCTTTGTCTCATTATGTGGTTTCTACCAAAAGTATATCAAAAACTTTAATTCCATATGTGCACCGTTAACTGATTTGACACGTAAGGGAAATCCAGATCGAATTACATGGACACCACAATGTGAAATGGCTTACCAAGAATTGAAGGAAAAGCTCACAAGTAAACCTATTTTGAAATTACCTGACTTAAGTCAAGAATTCATAGTAAGGACAGATGCCAGTAATATTGGGTTAGGTGCAACTTTGCTACAGAAATCAGATGCATTGGATGGGGAATTAAGCCCAGTGGCATATGCTAGCAGAAAGTTGAATAAAGCTGAAACCAATTACTCAACTAGCGAAAAGGAATGTCTTGCAGTAATATGGGCGATAAAGAAATTCAATATTTATCTGTATGGGAAGGCATTTAAGTTGCAAACGGATCACAAACCTTTGTCGTTTCTAGCACAGGCTAGACATGAGAATTCTAGATTACTCCGTTGGTCATTATTGATGCAGCCATTTGAGTTTAGCATAGAGTATATAAGTGGAAAAACAAATCTGGGAGCGGATTTTTTAAGCCGCCATCCGTGTGATGAGAATCACCGTAAGCCCCAGAAATAATAATAAATTTCTCTATGTGTATATAGAATTATAGACTGACATATAACGTCTGTTTCAAGAGGGGAGGATTTGTCGTGAGACATTCTAAATCCACATATAAAAATTAAAAGGTAAATGTAAAGCCTAACAAATAACTTCAATAAAAGGAAAGAAGAATGGTAAAGAACAGTGCTGTCACAATGACTGTACTCGAAATCCCCCTTGTTTTCTACTTCGTCTGCAAATTGTAACGTTTCACGTTGATAGTAAAAGCCTACTGCATCGCTGCACGCTTTCTTCAATGAAACGTGTACTGCCTTTCTAAGAAAAACCTTGAGATACGCAAGCTGACCTATATTTAATATTCCATTCATGTCATTTTATATACTAAGTTACCATAAACGAAAGACAGATGGACTAAGGATAGAAAGAAAGGGGGGGGCTGAAAGCCGGAACGCAGGCAATACTACCACAGTCTCGCGATACACAATTACTACCATCACGCGTGTAAGGCCACAAGCACTAGCTTTTTTTCAAATCGACAGTGATAAAAAAACACTACCCATACGAGTTAGGTTTTAAAAACCTGAAAAACGCTTATTAGGAAACATGACATTATACTGGTTTACGTTTGAAAACATTACAGTACCCAGACACCACATCGTATTCGAAGTGAACAGGAGGTAGAAGAAAATGCATATTTTGAACGCAGCCCCTTAGCCCCATTAAATTTATATATTTGGGTTCCTTAGGACTTGCTGACAAAGAATATGTTAAACGTTACGCAAATAGTCTAGGAATTAACAAATTATAGCCAAAAGAAATAGTGAGGGATGTCAGACAACACCAAAATCAGAATCGCTCAGTGGCAGATTTTCACACCACCATTGTACGGGAAATGGGTCCCCATGTTAAAACCTATTTGATTGGATAGAAGTAAATGTAAGGCTAAACACGATTAGTCGGACTATAAATACTATCTTTTGTTGTTAGGGGAGACGGAAGGAAGAGTACTTTTTTTTCAAACGCTGGTGTAAACATGGCACGATTGGTTAGACCCGCCAATATAGTCAATCAGAGGCGTCAGGTCACCACCACATTTTCAAATAAACTTACTAAAGAACCAGTGCGTTGAGCGCCAGTGCATATTTTTCTAAATAAAAGCCTGGGACATCGGCAGATCGAAATTGTGCTATATTCATTGCCAGTCAACGTAACTGTGTATTATTCCATGAATTGTGGTAAGCTTGAAATATTTGATATCTTTTTAATGAAAATTGAATGTAAATTGATAATTTATGTCTGTATATATGTGTGGTTCAGTAGCGAACATGAGGTAAAGCCTATACAGTGCTCCAACCTGAACAGAAGGTGTCGGAGGAAAGTAAAACTACATGGAATTGCCAAACAGTACACTGACACCTATCTTATTGACTAGAAAGAAATAATGCTGGAATTGCAGAGGCGTAGTAACCATTAGGGAGGAGTATACTGGTGAAAATTGTTTCAGATGAAGATAGCAGTTGGCCTACCGCTCTGAACTCAGTGTTTGTTATGTATTGTGTTCAGTCTGGAAATTTATTATAAATTAGTTCTGAAATAGGAGGTACAACCCTCTTGTTTCAGGGACCGTGGTCCTAAAGTTATTGAGCAGCACCTGGTCGGAGCTTTGCTGAATCTAGAGGCTGACAGCATACTCCTGGGTCCAGATAGTGACCAGTGAGGTGTCTCCAGAACACAGGGAGGCTATCGAGCAGAGGAGTCTTTTCCTGCCGCCATCACGAAAGATAAGCGTCTGTGGCCAGAGGAGCTCAACATTATATTTGAATCAGGATATAGATTAGTGAAAGTAATTAATACATATATATTTGAAAATTTACCAGTGACTCATTTAAGATAGTCTTATAGAGTGTTAAATGTGTGTGAGTGTCACAGTGTTGTCAAGTGTGGTGGAATAAATTAAATTGTTTATCTGTCTGTTGTTGTTGTGACTTACACTTCATCATATACATACCCTAGACATTTAACGTAGTCATCACAATATTCCAGAATAATTCTGACTGAGGTATAATGTGGTAGCAAGTAAGGTTATCTGTAAAACACTACGCCTATTAGATACAGATACCTTCACAGCTGATCTCAGTCAGTACACTAAGTCCCCTATAAATATTTATAACATCCCACTTTACCACATACACAACTGAATAATAGAGGATGCCTAGTTAAATTAGAAAGTGTATTATCACATGTGAATAGAATGAAATGAGACTGCAGACAAAGAAGCAAAAAATAAAAAAAATAAAAGTACTTCAAACCATATAAACATAAGTTTGAGCAAAACAGATATCAAAAGCATAATCAACAAACTTTTATGAAAGGAATTCAACACCCATTGAAGAGTTGGAAAAGATTACTTACCTCCAGCCTATGGAGGATAGAAGAGATAGCAGAGCCCAGCAACAAGCCGACAAATTCAGGAGGCTGATAGACCACCCAATGCACCAGAGAATAAATGGACGGAAGGGGAAGACTGAAGCGAAGCAACTTTGTAGAGACAGTCAAAACAAAGATGAGAGCAGACCCCATAAACGCAATACCAACAGCTACGCCCATATGTACTGCACACAAGCTACCAATTTGGAAACAACAGTGCTTCCCTGAAATAATAGAAAATGTTCCTGGTATTGAGAGAAAGAACAGCCACAATGAAACAGAAAGGAGAATCCTAACCACAAAATATATAGAGAAACATTACCCAAGCAACACCTGGATCCATGCATACACTGATGGATCAGCAACTAATGCAACAGAAGATGGGGGTGGAGGAATCTTCCTGAGCTTAAGCAATGGCACACAAAAAAAAGAAAGCAGTCGAAACAGGGACATTTTCAAGTAACTTCAGAGCAGACACAGAGGCCCTAAAAACTGCAGCAGAAATTCTATTGACATAAGAAAGCTCAGAATGACCAGTAGCTATTTTCTCAGATGTGCTGTCAGTATTTACAACGCTGAAAAGTCAAAGTAATGCTGAACTGGATGACCTAAGAGTAACACTTCACAGACTATGTCAGCAATACAAAAGAGTTGTGATACAGTGGATCCCTTCTCACTGCAACATTCCTGAAAACGAAGAGGCTGACAGATTGGCAAAGGAACGGGGAAAGCTTCCTCAACTTGACACAAATATAACTTATGAGGAGGCAGAGTTTTATCATGTGCAGATACAGGCACAAGTGGGAAGCAGAGCATCCAGGCCACACACAAAATGATCCATATTATCCGCTCAGCAGAAGTGAACAAGTGGTAATTTTCAGACTTCGCACAGGTCTTAACAGATTGAGATACCATCTATTCAACACATTAAATGTGACAGGGGCTAGGTGTACCTCACACCCAAAGACCCATGCACTAAGAAAATTTATTAAGGACCGTTTGACAGGGGTTGCAATTATTGGTTGCTTGCAACCCTCTCAGCAGCAGACTTAGCGATTCAAGCAACACAAAGCCTTATACAGATCAACATTTAATACTACCGAACACCCAGACAGTGTTCGTAGACTTTAAGCCCTAGGCATGTTCTTGAAGTAGACTTCAGCTCTCAAAGCTTGTTCTCTCTCGGCCACCGGCAATAAGAATGAATAAAGAATTTGAACTGAAGCTAGAGCCTGACGCTACTCTTCTCTGATTGGCTGCTATCCGTAAGCGGCATTACTAATGTAGCTATTTTTAGATGTAAACTAAGATGGCTGCCACATAACGACAAAATGGCGGTGGACAACAGACGAGATGCCTATGGCGCTGTCACATATTCCCCGCCTGATTTTGTTGTCGTCCCGACAACTGCACTAAGCTAGGTGCTTCAGTCGTAATTACCAGATCTGGAGAATGATCTTTGCCTTCACTTCGTCTCAGTTCGTTGCTAGTGACTCTAATGCTCGGACTTGCTCTATCTGTTCGTTGGATGACATATGGACCCCCTGTCATTGTGGGAACACGAACAACAATGTACCCCTCTTCTGACCACATATGTCACGAATTTTGACCTTTCAGCGTAGTGCATTCTTTTCCTCACCCATTCTCCGACCTGTAGTGGAATAAAACAAGACACCTTGTCACATCTCTCTTTCCGGACTGCTGTAAAATTCTGCAACGGTGCCTCTGCTCTTACGTGCGCCCCTCGTAGCCTGGAAACGTGTCCTTCAACAAGTTTTAGTTGAGTCTCCTCCTCTAAATGTCGACTACTTTTCTTGGCGCCCTTAGGGTGACAGTTGCCACGGCCATCTCTTGGCTTGCACCGTGACGGCAACCTAGAGGTGTTGGTACGCCTAGAGAGAGCGCTCTTTGAGGGACAAACCGATATCAAATGGCCTGGGGACTTGCACTGAAAACATCGCTTCGGAAGCGGGCCCTGAGGACACTTGGCTGCCATGTGGTCTGAAAAGTCTCCACAATCGAAGCATCTTATTTTCCTAGGCTTCCTCTGTGCCCTGGGTCGCCTCCTGCTACCCTTACATTCCTGGCCGCCTTTGATTTTCTTTCCTGCTATAAGTACCTCACACTCCGGTCGACCACCAACCATCATTATCTTTGAGTCATTCTGCTCCCCTTCTGTAACCTGACTCCCAGCCGCAGAGGGGTCTAGTTTAATGCCTGTGGACATCGATTCTGTACGTGGCCTAGTTCTCTGCATCTAAAACAACGAACTGTCCTGGTACGTCTCCCCTGCTCCTGAGTCATCGCATCAATTTTAGCCTCTAATTGAGCCACCTGTGCTCTCAGCCGCTACACTTCTGCGTTTAATGCATGTGCATCTGGTACCGTCACTGTATTTACTACTTCGACACTGCCAACACCAGCCCCAGAAGTGGGTTCAGTCTCTAAAAACCGTAGGGCATAGTCCCTCACCGACGTGAACGATGCTGTAGGCTCTTTGATGATCATTTCCTTTGCAAGCTTTCTTAGTAGATCATCTCTCAGACAAGCAGCAAACTGGTCCCGAAGAAAGGATGGCTCCAAAGGAGGGACGTTATTCTGCTTTTGTGCCCTTACCACACTTTCGAACACCTCGTGGATGCGATGGGAGAATTCCCAAAGAGACTCCCTTGCACCTTGCCGGGTAGAGTAAAAAGTGGCCATTAGCTCTAGGATGCTTCGACGCTCCCCATACACCCTAAGAATGGAATGTAGCATTGCTTCTGGGTCATCGTCATTAGCCTGAATCCTCAGCTCCCTGCGAACAATTGGGGGTCACACTGTCAAGAATAACATCTTTACTCATCATCCCTACTTTTCAGGCAGATCTCACCTCTCTGACATATTCCTCGGCCGTAGGACCCATGCGCTCCCCAAAGCACAGCACTTTCTTGTGAGTAAGTACCATGATGTACCGTACTCGTCCTGGTTGACGATCCAGCCCCACTACAGGGTCATCCACCTCAGCCACATCTTCGTTATCCAATCTACCAGCAACACGTGTGCTGCGTGTCGCCATCTTGTTGCTAGTTGAGTTGACTAGAAATATTGACAAACTGGATGATCCCATCCCTTGCCTTGCGCTGAACTGGGTGTTCTACTGTTTCGGCTGTTGCTGCTCTGATTGCTAAAGAGTTGCTTCACTGCGTGCTGTCTGTCGATCCTGCCGACGACGCCACTTGTGACAGGGGCTAGGTGTACCTCACACCCAAAGACCCAAGCACTAAGAAAATTTATTAAGGATCGTTTGACAGGGGTTGCAATTATTGGTTGCTTGCAACCCTCTCAGCGGCAGACTTAGCAATTCAAGCAACACAAAGCCTTATACAGATCAACATTTAATACTACCGAACACCCAGACAGTGTTCGTAGACTTTAAGCCCTAGGCATGTTCTTGAAGTAGACTTCAGTTCTCAAAGCTTGTTCTCTCTCGGCCACCGGCAATAAGAATGAATAAAGAATTTGAACTGAAGCTAGAGCCTGACGCTACTCTTCTCTTGACTGAAACCAAAGCCACACAGGCGATCTTGCCCACCAACTACTGAAAACACCAACACGGATATGGCAAATATCCTGAGATCCAAATAGTATCTTGGAATAAGAAACTACTTAGATTACATCTGCGAATATGATATTTTAAGAATGTCTAGCCCTGCTACTTTACTTGTCTTGAGTTAAAAAAAAAAAAAACAGCATTATATTACCTACTAATATGTAAGAAATGCAAACAGCACCAATAAGTATTACCAATATATTGATTAAAAGTAAAAATAAAAAAAAAATAAAAATTCTCACAATGTTTAGAAACGGTGCTAAAAACTGACGGATCTATGCACTATCTAAATCACACTGTAAAACACTGTATCATGAAAACAAGAATCAGTGCATATCAGCATGAACTAGTGTAAAGGTACAATAAAAGGAACTGAAGCAAGTAACTAAGGTTTGCAAGTATATTGAACACTAAGTGTAAATATAGAGATATTAAAGAGAGAGGGAAGAGGTACCCCATTACCACGATGGACATTGTAAACCCAATAACTAATGAAAACATCTGCAGTCTGGAAGAAACAACAAAGATAAGCAACAATCAGAACATATTACTTGTAATTTTAAAAACGCTATAGGTATACTGCAGAGTTGTCAAGTCTTTCCTAACGAGTCCCAAGTCGAATCTAGAGTCTCTTAGTACAAGTCTCAAGTCGAGTTGTAAGTTCCTAATGCTGGCTTCATGTCGAGTCGCAAGTCGATTCCCGAGTCGAGCCTTATTTTAGTTCTAACACTTTTTATAGCCACGATCACGCTTTATCGAATAATCACATCGATCATTACAGATAATAATGAACAATATTAATACATATATTAGTAATTTTACTAATTTATTTAATGACTTTTTATTCGACCAATGTCATTTTTCAGTACTACATTTTATAAATATTATCTTCTCAAGCATACTACCCCCTTTCGCCCAGCCTACAATGGATTGGATCGAGGAATAAACTTGATCAGAACTAAATCTTACGTTTAAGCGAATTTACAAGTTAAGGACACATGCTCTAATTTTTTCCCGCTAATAAATGCGCGCGGTATATATATATATATATATATATATATATATATATATATATATATATATATATATATATATATATATATATATATATATATATATATATATATATATATATATATATATATCCCCCCAAGGCGGGATGGTGATGTTAACATTGTCAATTATTATTATTGTTCTGACAGTCGCTACGTCTCGAGATGTTTGTATAGCAACACTGTGCAATTATGTCTGATAATATGAAGTAAAATGTGTTTGCAAAATGGAATTCCAATAATTTTTTGGTGATATCGCTTAACACAAGAGCGTTTTAAAGAAAAAGTGCATTATGAATGAGGGCGGCGAGCCGTTTCATCAAACTTGCCTAAATCTCAAGTCACCTGGAGTCGAGTCGCTGTGGTGGCTTAAATCGGACTCGAGTCCGAATCCACTCACTGAGCCGACAACACGGGTTGAACAGAGTATTTCATGCGCGGGAGAGATATTCCCGTTCTCATACACGAGTTGTTTTTTTTAAATCAAACAACCAACAAACAAAAATAAAATAAAATGTGAGAAGCCGAAGAATCCGTTTCAAATAAACTGCCATTGTGTTATATTTCACCATCATATAGACTACAGAGTCAAGAATCAAACTGAGTGGCATTGGCGATTAAACATTTCCATATCTTCAAGTATTTGGTATTCTCAATTAATTATTTTGCTACGTTTCTTCCACGCTGTTACTGATATAATGATCAAGTAGCTTCCACTTTATTATCCTTTCTTTACCTCACTTTCCATCAGTTTGGCCATTTGTAACAAAGTGTTAAATTTCCTTTTTACAAAAGTGTCCAGATAATGCGGACTACGATCTTTCTTATAATTTCCTTATACTTTGGTCTATCCTAATTTATGTGTGTGGTTTTTTTTTTTTTAAGGCAATGATAACTTTTAAAATTTATTTAAACATGACATAGTGACATTCTGCAAATTCTAACACCTAATACTACGAATGAACTTTAACTATGAACACCAAGCTCGCTCTTTGAATAAATCTGGAAAATCTACATAGCTGGCGAGTGAGGAAAAAAACTGAGTTGTTAAGGGGGGTTTTTTTTTTCTCGCAAAGATGTATTTATTGAAACTGGTAAAATAAGCACAACGCAAAACGTGAAATATTAGACACGTCGAATAAAGAAATGACGCACAACTCAATAAATATACTAATCTAATGATTTCAAAACATAAAGTTGTATACTTACTTCGGTAATTTCCTATTACTCGATGATTTTTGCTCCTTACGTCTTGTTTCGTAGCAGTTAGGGTTAGGTTTAGTATTAGGGTTAACCCTAACCCTAATCCTAACCGTAACTGCTACGAAAGAACACATAACTACACATATTCACTGCGGAGCAAAAATCCACGAGTAATAGGAAATTACCATTACGTCTGTGAGACTCGATAAACGCGTGTCCGAAATCGCAAGAAGTTAATACAGCTTGATTATATTTTGCTACTTAACACAGTACAGGACCACAACTCTATTGCCTTTATGTGGGTTCGCGGAAGGTGCATGCGCTCTTTGCTAAAACAAGACTTTAAAAAATCACAACACGGTGTTTGTTACCGCCTGTAATGTGAGTAGCACAAGGTTCTTCCACAAGTCGACGCCTGCTGATAAATAGTGCCTAAAATGCTAACAAATGTCCCCCTTTCACAGACCTATATAAAGGTCACAGGCTTTGGTTACCACGAGGTATAGAACTCCGCTTATCTCATCCTATGGTTTATAGGATGTCCAATGAGGACACGATTAATTCGGCGTGCTACTTTCTGAGTGAAAACATTCTCACCGTGAAAAACAAATCTGCTTGCTGTTCTCCGAGTGGAAAGTCAGCGATAATTACAGCTGTTTGTGCTTATTCGTGTTCTGTCAGCCACTAGAGTAAGTATATATGAGTTCACTCTATAGTATATCTCTATGTTTAAATAAGTCATGTGTTTTCCGAAGAAAAAAAAAATCAATAATGTGTAATAATCATAAAACAATGTAAAGGAAATAATAAAAAAGCGATGTAAGGGAACACTTTTATTGCGTTGTCACAAATGTAAGCCTACTAAACAAACAGAAAATAAATGTTCCATATATTCTATTGCATAGAACTAAATGGTTGAGCAGTTATCATTAATCACTAATCCTTCATATCATTCACAAGTTTATATTGTGTTTGTAAATGCTTTGACAAATTACTGATTAACTAGCCATCCACTTGTCTTCTATACAATAATAGTATTTGGACAACTTTTTTCTGCTTTTTAGTGCATTTGGTAACAATAATGAAAGTGATCCATAACACTTTTTCCTTTATTTGCTTTAAACAATACTGGAAGAAAAGACTGAAAATTAATAACTGCAAATTGGACAAGAAACTATACGAGGTTTCGGTTTGGATTTAAGCACCATCTTCACTGCATACGGACAACTCCATCAGTGCTCCGATCTCTTCCCTTAGATCACACAGAGGATCTCAGTACAGTGCACGAACTCTGTAGCACCGGCGAGGATCCCAATGTGTGTATAAAGGAATCACAGTCTATAAATATATTTTTGGTGGGTAGGTTTCCTTATTTTTTTAAATTGTGGCCCTACGGCCTACTCTTTATGATTTCCAACTGCCGAGGGAGTTTTAACGAGCACACGGGACCTCCTATATTTTTTGCCCCCTATCCGAGAAAGAGCGTCCGATTGGCAGAGTGGTTAGAGCACTGGTCTTTCTCGCAAAGGTGCCCGGTTCGAATCACGGTACCGACATGCTCCAGTCTACTCAGCTGTAAATGGGTACCTGACTTTAAGTTAGGGAAGGAAAAGGCAGCGAGGAAGGGAACTGGTATGCTGGACCTAGTATGGTGAAGTTTCTAATATTTCACTCCATAACGGTAGTATCTGCTTTGGAACTACTTTTTGTTTAATCCGAGAAGGCTAGGCATCGGCTCTCACTACCCAGGAGACCAGGCGGGAGTATGACATCATTAGGATCAATGGTTCTGAAATAAAATGTCCATCAATTATATTCCAACCCGGTACCGTACCTTTAGGATTAGAGGCGGACGCTTAGCCACTCCGACCCTGAAACTATACGAGACGGATGATAAGTAGTAGGATTTACCCCATACTAAAGGTGACAAACGCTGGAGATTATATGGAAGCGACCTTCTATTTGGAGAGGTTCTATGATCTGGTCTGCGTGACGTAATACTCGTAGTGTAACAGAAGTAATCAGTTACGTTAATTTACGTAATAACGACTGTACTGCGACATCAAGCACATAATAACGTTAGCTTGATACGTTACCTGAGCACAAAATATGATGTACATTGGTAAATTTTAACATTTAATTGTTAGCAGCCAAATCTGGTTGAAACGAAGATAGTGGGTCGTGGAATGTGATGCCATCATAATAAATCACCCACGTCGTTAGGGCTAGGATTTAGGATCCCCAAACCTAACCTTAACCCAGGGCCTGATTAAGCTAGTACGGGGCCTGTAGCATATGTTAAGAAAAGGGCCCTATATTAAAAAAAAAACAATAAAACAACACAAATATATTTGAACACATACATTTTTAATTTGCATAGTAATTATCATTATCAAAAGTAACAACACAGTCAACATTATTGTTTAAATATTAATGTTTCTACATTTAGCATGAGCAAATTTGTTGATGATATAGGATGTATCAATTTCACGCAGAAGTTTATGTTCAATGCTCATTAGTGTGAGATTGTTCAATCTCTTTTGACCCATGGTGCTCCTTAGTTCATTTTTAATAAGTTTCAGTTTTGAAAATGATCGTTCTCCACTGCAGTTGGTTACCATTAGTGACAAATAGATGCGCAAGGCGATTTCTACATTTGGAAAACAAGACTCCAAAGAATTGTCAATTATTAAACGGTAACTCTACAAGGTCTAGAGTAGTGCCAGTATGAGACGCAAGATCAGTTTTCAACAGTTCTGTAAACTGCACAGGTTCTTCACAAAGACTTTCTTCCAGATCTTCCGGATATGATTTAATAAGATTCGATGATCTCGTTACCACCTCTTCAGGTGTAAACGACTGTAACTGACGAAGGAATCCAAATACATCATTCAACTTTTGATAAGCTTTCTGGCGTTTTGACAAGGCAGAGAGCAAGCTATCAATAAGGACAAGAAATGTTCGGCTTTTAAACTGCTGAGAAGGCGTCTGAGATTCAACAAGTGGATCAAGTGTGCTGGAACCACTGAAATCATCATACTCTCGATTTCATTTGTTTTCTTCGAGTTTGTTCTTGATAATGTTCACACTCAGTCAGATCCTTGGCCTTTTGCTCTATGTCTGCAAAAGTAGACCGCATAGCTTGAATATACCCCCGCAGGGATTCATAGAGTGCACAAGCTGTATTCAAATCTTGGTCAGAAGATTGCAAAGAAGCACTGGTTATTTGAAAACGCTGTAATACTTGATCCCACAGTATGATCATTATTCCTGTTTCTAACTTCATCATGGTTGAAAGTAGACCACGCGCCTGTTGACGACACTCTGCCTTCTGATCGTTGTTATCTGAAATATCATCCAAGACTTGTTTTATTGCAGAAAAGCTGTGTAAAAGTGCTTTTGTTGCATCTGCCCGAGCAGACCACCTGGTACCTGACAGTCTTTTCACAAAGGGCAAATGGGACTTATTATGAGTACCGCCAGCACATAATGCAGTAGAAAGGAGACCCCACCGGTAGGTAGAAGCAGAAAAGAAGGTGTACAGCCTTTCAACAAATCCAAAGAAAATGACTGCTTCTTGACAACCTTCAGCAGCACATTTTCCAACCAAATTTAGTGAATGTGCAAAACACGGAATGTAATGCACAAACTTATTCATCTCTTTAATTCGTGCTTGTAATCCTATAAACCTGCCACTCATGTTGCTGGCGTTGTCATAACTTTGACCACGGCTGTCTTTAATATCAATGTCATTTGCCTTTTAAAAAATTAAGTAGACTTTTAGTAAGCTGTTCAGCACTTTGACCTTCCATATCCAAAAATGTCACAAATCTTTCAACTGGTCCAGATGGCAAAACATAGCGCAGAGTCAAAGTCAGCTGGTCCATATTAGATATATCTGGAGTAGAATCCAATGAAACGGAATAATACTTGTATTTCTTCACTTCACAGAGAATATGATCCAGTATGCTGGATCCAATCAGATTGATGAATTCCTCACACGTTGTTTTAGATAGATATGATGTATGTCCAAATCATTTGTTTGCATGAGTACTTATATGCTCTGCCAGAAAAGGGTCAAACTTGGCTAGTAATTCTAACAACCCTAAATAATTCCCGTTATAAGGGGACCCAACACTTTCATCACTGCCACGAAATGAAAGGCCTCGTTCTGCTAAAAACTTCACAACTTCAATTATTCGCTCTATTTAGTTATTTGTGCCAATACTTTTCTTGAATGTCCATTTGTTTATCAAATTTGGAATCGACACGTTCACCTTTGTTTTTACGCATCAACAGTGAAATTAAAGCTTGTCTATGTGAGGAGCTTTCTTCATGTCGACACAATAGATTGCTTGCATTTTTCCAGTCATTAAACCCGTCCACAGTAAACTTTGATGAACATTCTGAACTCATAAGCTTGCATGGGAAACAGAATAGGCGCCCTTTACTTTCTGAATAGCATAACCATTTTCTTGCATGTTGCTTGTTTGTAAGTTTATGAATATGTGTAAAATAAGACTTCTGACAGTATCGAGTTTTCTTTTCAGTGTCATACAATCGCACAGATGAAGAGAAGGCACTATCAACATGTTGACATTTTTCACTTCCCTTTGATATCCAATATTCACGCTCACAGTCATCTATATTGTTCGGCCAGTCACCAATATCATTAGAGTACTTCTTCGTTTCACTTATTCTTTCACATTCAGACTCAGTGTATACTGGTTTTTGCGGTATGTTTTCTGCTGCGCAGCCTGCACTAGTACTAGTTGTTCCTGTACTTTCAGCTTCAGCGGTAAGAGTACCACCACCATGAACATCAAAATATTCTGTCAGCTTACGTGTTTTTGATATCACAAGTTGATCTCTTCTTTCTTTTTCTTCCTTCGCTTTACGTTTTTCACTTCCAGAAGCATAATTACGTCCAATATCTCTGTGTCTACTGCTCATGCCTTGAGTTTTCTAACCTTACAAATCAAGACATTTTAATCAAGATCGAAAGAGAGTGCGAGCACGCCGTATGCCTCAATTAAAACAGGAAGTTTCCGTTTCCTAAATTCTAGTTTTTATTGTTAATGCAAATTCATTTCACAAAAAACGAAACAAAATTAGAGGGGCAGTCGCCTAGAGCCAAAAAAGTGGCTTCCGTCCAAACATGACCAAATTTTCAACGCCACTTAAATGGCTTCCGTCCGCAAACAGTTAAGATAAAAATAATGAAGAGTCACACTAAGTCACCCTCTTATGCTCTTTCTCTCACAATTTCGTGACACCAAATGAAAAGGCGCTAAAGATGGCATAAATCACAAGATCATTGGTTTAACGCTCGTATTAGAAGATGACCAAAAAATTATGTACATATTTATTGGCGCGGGGCCCCTAAAAGCGCGGGGCCCGTAGCATATGCTACTTTTGCTACTACCTTAATCCGGCTCTGCCTTAACCCTTACCACTTTTTAATGCATGTCTGAATTCTGTTTTAAGGTTATGTCGAAAACCTGTCCCACTATTTTTCATTTCAACCGCCAATCATACTACCTATGGTTTTTGTGCCGATCATATGTTTTTCCAAACAAGCGAGGCCGACCCGACATGTTGCCTAATAATCAGTTTCTCCGAAACATACATCTATTGATATTTTAATCTGTTTTTATTTTGTTCATTAGTTAACTTTGTCTTCGTTGAAATGAAGAACAATGGAACGGGTTCTTTGATGTCATCCTAGTAAGTCGCAAACGTCAATGTTAGTTGTCTAGGGTTAATATCCTAAACCTAACCCTTTTCCCTTATTACTGCGTCTCGGAATTCTTTTTTTAATGGCCGTATCGAACACAAGGCCCACTATTATTAATTTCAACTTCTGAATTATGTTTATTTGTTAATGAAGACATGTGCAATATTACTTGATGAGAAAGACATATCAAACAGATGGGCAGAATACGTAAAAGAACTATTCGAGGACAACAGAGGTAAAAAACCATCACCAGATTCTAATGAAGGCGCAAACATTCTCAGCTCAGAAGTAGAGAATGCCATTCATATGATACAAAAAGGAAAATCAGCAGGCATGGATAACATAAAAATTGAAATGATAGAAGCTCTGGAGAGCTTTGGTATAGATACAATCACAGAAATATGCAACGATATATACAATACAGGATATATACCACACGACATGAAGACATCAGTTTTCATAACATTGCCCAAAAAACCAAATGCAACAGAATGTTCAGACTTCAGAACAATCAGCTGCCATCAATGGTACCTATACCTTGTAGCGGTATGGCAGCTTGCGTACCCTGATAATCCCCAGAGCTATGCCAGTGGGAGTTTTACTCCTGGTAGGTTCAACCAAGCTGGACTGGTCTGTGTGGGTAGGGGTCAGACAAAAGGTGGTACCCTGGTCCTCCAGGTTGGGGGTTTTAGCACAGGGCTGACACCCCTGTCTGTGTAAAAAAAATAAAAAAAAATATAAAAAAAATGAAGTTACGGAAACAATAATAAATGAACAAACTTTGCTGCGGGATGGACATTTGGAGTCTGTGGCTCGTATGACTGTCAGTGGTGAAAGCCGAAAGGAAGCCACTGACATGAAAACGGATGTCCTGACCGCAAAACAGGATACAAGAATAGGTTTTTGGAATGTCAGGACAATGTACGAGACAGGTAAACTAAGACAGGTCACGGCAGAAATGAGAAACTATAGGTTACACATTCTAGGGATAAGCGAGAGCAGATGGACAGGGGCAGGAAAAGTTAAAACAGCAACAGGAGAAACAGTACTTTACTCTGGAAGAGAGGATGGACAACACAATGAAGGCGTAGCCATTATTCTACAGAAAGGAATAGAAAGGACATTACTGGAATGGAAACCCATCAACAACAGACTGATAAGATTAAGATTGAGAGGGAGATTCACCAACACTACAATAATACAATGCTACGCACCAACAAATGATAGCGATGAGGAGGTCAAGGATGAATTCTATCAACAACTGCAGAAAGAAATGGAAGACACACCTAGATATGATCTTGTTATAGTAATGGGAGACCTCAATGCGAAAGTTGGTACACACAATACATTAATGAAAGAACAATGGGGAAATTCGGCAGCGGAACCGCAAACGAAAATGGGGATAAACTAATAAGTTTCTGTAGCATTAATAACCTGGTCATTGGAGGAACACTCTTCCCACATAAAGAAATTCAGAAATTAACATGGGAATCACCAAATGGTCGGGACAGAAACCAGATAGACCACATCATGGTTAACGGTAGATGGAGACATGCATTACAAGATGTGAAGGTAAGAAGAGGTGCAGATGTGGGAAGTGATCACCATTTAGTAGTAGCAAAACTGAAAGTGAAAATAAGAAGGGCTGCACCAACTGTAACTACAAAGAAAAGGTTTGACATCAGCAAATTGAAGGACTCCCTTACCAGAAAAGCTTTTACAGCCGACATAAAGAAACGATATCAATTTGCCAAAAGTCAGGAAAAGACATTGACTGATGATATAGACCAGAATTTCAACACCATTTCAACAATATACAAAGAAAGCAGCAAATCATGCTTGGGATTCCAGGAAAGGAAGAAGCAAGACTGGATAACACCAGAAACTTTAAACACCATAACGATGAGAAAGGAAATGAAAAGAAAGAAAACAGAAGCGAAGTCCCCCAGGTTAAAGCAACTATATAGCGAACAGTACAGTCAGCTGGACAAGGAAGTTAAACGCCAAACCCGAGCCAACAAAAGGAATTTCCTAGACGATCTTGCAAGAAAGGCAGAGGAGGCAGCACTGAGAAATGAACAAAGCACAGTATACAAAATAACTAAATTCATCAGTGGAAAACGAGGTGCAAACAATATTACATTAGTAAGAGATAAGCAAGGTAATCTCATCACGACAGCAGAGGGACAAGAAACAAGATGGGCAGAGCACTTCAGAGAAACTCTGAACAAGGAACCACCAGAGACACAATTGAATGTTCCGGAGGCTGAAAACGATCTAGATGTGAACACAGACATTCCACGAAAAGAAGAAATCATCACAGCAATCAAAGGGTTAAAGAACGGCAAAGCTCCGGGCCATGATAACTTAAATGCAGAGCTATTTAAGACAGACCCTGAGCTAGCAGCAGAACTATTAGAACCACTATTTGCACAAGTCTGGAAAACGGGGACAATACCATCAGAGTGGAACAAAGGAATAATTGTCAAATTGCCCAAGAAGGGAGATCTTGCAGACTGCAATAATTGGAGAGGAATCACTCTTCTCTCAGTTCCCAGCAAAATACTAGGCAGGATAATTATACAGAGAATTTCAACGGCAGTAGATCACAAACTGAGGAAAGAACAAGCAGGATTTAGAAAGAACAGGAGATGTGTAGATCATATATTCACTCTCAGGAACATTATAGAGCAGTGCTCAGAATGGCAAAGAAAGCTTTACATTAATTTCGTTGATTTTGAAAAGGCTTTTGACAGCATACATAGGGACAGTTTATGGAAAATACTGAGGGCTTATGGAATTCCAAGCTGCATAGTGTCAATCATAAAAAGCCTCTATGCAAACTTTACGTGCAGTGTTGGGCAGAGCAACCTAACCTTTGAGGTGAAGACAGGAGTACGACAGGGATGCCCCTTATCAACCACTCTATTTTTAACAGTCATAGACTGGGTGATGCGCCAGACAACAGAGGGCAGTCCAAGAGGAATAAGATGGACAACATTTTCTACATTGGAAGATCTGGAATATGCAGATGACATTGCACTACTAGCACATTCACATCAACACATCCAAGAAAAAACGGATAGACTTAATAAGTTTAGCCAGTAGGTGGGCTTGAACATCAATTTAAAGAAGTCTGAGGTCATGACGCTCAATGTGAGCAACCCTGAGCCCATATCGGTAAGGAATAAGCAATTGGTACAGACAGATACCTTCACATACCTAGGAAGCATAGTAACGCCAGACGGCGGGGCAGGCAAAGACATCAACATCAGAATGAATAAGGCAAGAACAGCCTTCTTTAGCCTAAACAACATCTGGAAGTCCTCCCAATACAGCACAAGCACAAAATTAAGATTATTTCAGAGCTGTGTGCTTTCTGTGCTTCTCTATGGTGCGGAATGCTGGAGAGTTACAGAGAAGGAAATGTCGAAATTGTCCTCTTTTCACACAACATGCCTAAGAAAAATTCACCGAATCTTTTGGCCGAATACCATCACTAACCAAGATCTGCTTACTCGTAGCAAGCAAGAGGACATGCACACCATCATAGCTGGCAGACGCTGGAACTGGGTTGGTCATGTCCTCAGAAGAGACCCCGATGCCATCACAAGAACAGCTATGCTTTGGACCCCTGAAGGAAAACGAAAAAGAGGCCGACCAAAAACAACCTGGCGGAGGACTGTGGAGGCTGAGATGCAAAGAATGAACCAGAGTTGGGGCACTGTACGAAGGATGGCCACCGACCGAGCAAAGTGGAATCAATTTGTTGTTGCCCTACAAGACGCCACTAGGCGTGATGGCCACTGACTGCTTTGACGGTCGGCGGCTAAGGATCAAAGAAGAAGAAGAACAATCAGCCTGATGAGTCATGCAATTAAGATACTGCTCAAAATCATACAGGAAAGAATAAAAAGTAAAGTAGACAGCGAAATCCAAGAAGAACAGTTTGGTTTTAGAAGGAAGAGTGGAACAAGAGAGGCAATATTTTGCCTAAGAATATTAGCAGAAAAATATACAGAGGTCCAAAAAAGTATGTAAATGTGCTTCATTGACTATAAGAAGGCTTTTGACAGAGTCCATCATGAGAAAATAATTGAATGCCTCGAAGACATAGGTATTGATGGAAAAGATATAAGAATACCCAGTAACCTTTATTTGGAGCAAACTGCCACAGTAAGATCGGGAAGGAATTATTCACCATACATAGACATAAAAAGAGGTGTCAGACAAGGTTGTGTGCTGTCCCCCTGCATATTTAATTTATACACCGAAAAAAATTTCAAACAGATACAGGAAATACCAGGACTGAACATCAGTGGAAGGTCAATAAACAACCTTAGATATGCAGATGATACCGTGTTGTTAGCTGAAAGCGAACAGGAGTTACAAGAACTAGTGAAGCAAGTGAACAGTATAAGTCATGAATATGGACTCGACATTAATATTGAGAAAACAAAAACTATGATAATTAGCAAAACAGACGATAAACCCACATTAAAGATAAGCGTAAATGGGAAAATCCTGGAACAAGTCAAGATAATAACAGAAGATGGCAGATGTGAAACAGAAGAGAATAGGAATGGCCAAAGCTACATTCAACAACATGAAAAATATACTGACATCCAAACAGTTATCTCACAAATTAAAACTGAGAATCATAAAGTGTTATATATATTCTGCATTTCTGTATGGTGCAGAAACATGGACGATGAATAAGCGTTTGGAAGAAAGAATTGAAGCTCTTGAAATGTGGATATATAGAAGAATGGGGCGTATCTCATGGAAAGAGATGAAAACAAATAAGGAAGTCCTAGAAAATCTAGGTATGAAAAGAGAACTAATGAGGGAGGTCAAAGTTCGGCAGCTAAAATACTTTGGCCACATAAAAAGGCATAACACCTTGCAGAAGACCATAATCCATTACAGCCAACCTTCGTTGTGGAGATGGCAACTGATGATGATGATGTTTATCGATTGGTCAGAGAGTTTTGTTGTTGTCGCACCGTAAAGTTGACCTTTACTTTTAGATAAAGCGTACTTCTAGATAAAGCACCTGCTCTCTCATTTCTGGTGATTCCACAATCGGAGGGTAACCATTGAAGAGCAATGGTTGATGACCTTTGGATGATGTTAAGCTCAGATCTGATCTCACGCATCATGTTTTCATTTCCGGTGTTCTGTATTGATTCCATTAGTGATCTACAGCCAGTAAAGATTACTATCTTAGCTGGTGGCTGTAGTTCTGCTCTGGTGAGAATTTTCAAAGCTTGCAGTAGTGCCATAGCTTCTGCCCTGACATTTGAGATCTTTCAGGTTGAGAAGGCCTTACAGATGATCCTCTCATTTATGAATCCGATAAAAATGCTTCCTCCACCATTCTTTACTGTCCCGCGGATCAATCTGTGTATACGTGTGTCCACTCCTTGGGGTTTTACTTTTCTTCAATCATCTCCTGAGACAAAGTTTTTAGTTGTGGGGATTCAGGTGGCCTTTCTTTCTTATTTCAGGGACTTCTGTGATGACAGATATATTCTCATGGCAGTAGTTTGGCTCCTCATAATCACTTAACATTTCCATTTCGGTAGGTTGTTTTGGGAGGAGGTTTTCATGACACTGATGCTTATGTTTTGAGATATGAAAGAAGCTGGTTCTCTTCAGCCTGTTTTTTGTCGAGCTATGGAGTTTGGCATGCATTTGATGACTTGGCATTCGTAGAAGCTTCTCGCTGTGAGCAAACACATGTTCATAACGTCTGTCGTTAAGGAGGCAGATGTTGGTGTATCTCTCCATTGCCTGGACTGGAGTGGTATTCATTCCTCCAGTGATTAATCTGATGTCTGAATTTTGCACTTTGCTAGACGTTCTGTGTTTGTTTTTGATGCCGTGGCACAGGCTGACATGCCATATTCAATCACAGGTATACTGTGCCTGTTCAGCCTTTTTTTTTTTAAGAATGCTGGTATCTCCCCCCATCCTTTTCCCCACTTCTGCCGGCCAGTTTCTTCACAAGGGAGTTATTCCTTGTTGCGCTCGGTTCCACTGCTTTTAGGTGTGGCTTCCAGGTGAGTCTCTTATCCAACTTGACTGTAAGGTATGTTGGGTTTTCCTCATATGGAAGTTCACTTCCATTTATTTGCAATTGGACCATTTCTTGGAGATTTGACAGCGAGAAGCAGGTTGCTTCTATCTTGGTGAGGTTAATCTGTACTCCCTAGTCAGATGCCCATTTTCCTATGGTATTTAGTGCTGCCTGCATCCTGAACTTTGCAGTAGGAAAGCATTTTGCTGCGCATCAGGCAGCAAAATCATCAGTATGGAGAGCCCTGAAGATATGCCTGGACAGTTTCTCTGCAATATCATTTATATAAATGATGAAGAGTGTGAGGAAGATAACATTCTCCCTTCAATTTTGTTGTTGAGCATCTTAAGGAGAAATTCGTCTTTCCAGACCTTATTAAAAGTTTTTGTCAGGTCCACAAAAACATCCAGTACATTTTTCTTCTCTTTAAAGGCATATTCTACTCCATTTTGGCTAGATATACAGCTGCTCTTCAATGTTGCGGTTTTTCCTGAAAGATGACTGTGCCTTATCAAGCAAATGTTTTTTTTTTTCTTCAGATGTTTCAATAACCTGGAGTTCACTATTCTTTCCATGACTTTGCCCAGACAGCTCAGTAGGCTAACTGGTCGATAGCTTGACTTACTTGTTTTCTCCATTTGTTTCTTTCTGATGGGAATGATGATTGCTTCTCGCCATTGATCTGGAAATTTTCCAGTACTCCAATGACTGATTGAAGATTTGAAGGAGTTTGTGCCTGGCTACAGGTCCAAGGTTCTTGATCATATCATTTGTAATACTCTCTTCTCCTGGAGCTTTCTTGTTTTTTAGTTTTGTTATGGCAGTGCTCTCATAGTGAAGGATGACTTCATGCAGGTATCTAGGCTTTGTTGCTTAAGCTTTTCTTTTATTTCCGTATGTGCTTCTTGGAAACGTGCGTGTCGAAGTGTTGTGGTGCTTTCTTCCTCGTAGACGTCTGCCAGGAGGTTTTTTTTTGGGACCGGGTTTGCCTTTCCTCTTCGATCCCTACTCTCTCGGCCAAACTGCAGTGATGCAGCCTGTTTCCAGGACCACCACTTGGAGGTGGAGTAGGGTTTTAGTCCGCTATGGTTCACTGACCCTGACGCAAGCAGTCAAGCTATGAGTCGCTGACTACATCATCTATTTTGCTGCGTCTTCGGTCCCAAAAATACCAATTCAAAAACCAACAAACGCCCAGTAGATACATGTAAAAGAATGTCAATAGCGACAGAGAGCAATATAGTATCATGGAAGAGGATACATTACAAACACCATAGACATTAAAGAATGCCACCACAAACGGCAGATAAATTACAGCCTGGAAGAGCCAACACATAAGAAAAACAACAATGTAATATGCTATATAGAATGCTAAACACTATTCTCAAATTATAACCCACGTGGGGTTGAACCCGGGTATCCCGTACACACGACAAACATGACTTTTCAAGTGCATGGTCTAAAAACCCTTTGTTTTCAATAGTCTCATTTTTGTTTTTTTATTTTGTCAAAGACGCAGTGAAATATTTATGTCTTGTAAGTTTAATTTTGACGATGATTTACGTGTAGTTTTTGCGGGCGTACGATATTTTCATCTTAAACTTTGCAGCCGTATATGATCGTATGCGCGAAGGCACACACGTAACTACAGAATTATTTGTAGATACCCTATCAGCCAAAAACTAGTGGGCCGCCACTGCGTAAGCCTATTACATGTATGTAAATAGCAGATATGGAAGTGGGAAGAACACGTGTACCTTATAGCAGTGTAACATAAACCGCATTAGACCGCGTGCTACAAATGAACCAGATTTTTCCAGAGCACGCGTTCACAATGTGGAACATTTTCTTTTTACTCTAGACCACTTACATAGTGAAATGCGGCCCAAAGTCCTGACATATTTCCTCCAGAACATACGTAACAGAATTACAATATAGATCGCGTAAGAATGCAAATCATAACGTTAAAAGAATAAATGCTGTTTTCTGCAGATTTCCATACCAATTTAGGGTTTTCGGTAATCAGTAACATGTCAAAGGGCACCAGTGCGGTCTGCGTCCCCTGCGCAAGGTCAGAGGGTCAAGTGGAGGTTGCGATCACAGTATACCGGAATTCTCTTTTGACCAGTGGCGCACCAACCGCCTTGGTGGACTGGGCACTTTCCGGGGGTCCAAGCCCCGAGTGGGCCCACACAAGGTAATGGTCGCAAGGGACCCTCGGTTCTGTTACCGTGTTTAAATATTAAAGCATGTCCCAGTTTCTGGAGACAGAAACGAAAGTGATAAAGAAGACACGGAGAGATCTTTATCGGATATCATTGGACAGGACGACCTTGACACACATTAGTTGAAGGCCTGATGTCGATTATGATGACGATAATGGCGAAGTAGCAAGTTACATTTTTCTACATATTTGCCGTATATTGATTATAGTTACTGGTCCCATTATTTAAGGAGGACCCCACTGAATTTGTTCCTTGGGGCCCCTTACGCTGTAGGTAAACCCTTGCATTTGACTTACCTGTCTCTGAATTTATGTACATATGAAGAAATACATAACTGTTTCTGTGCGTGCTCATATTTTCACACGAGTACACGTGTGCATAGAACTGAATTTTAAAAAGTCCAAAGCAGGACAGCGCCGGAGAAATGTTAACACAGTAATCCTTTGCGAACCGCGAGTTTAACAAATGTAAATGTTGGTGTGCGTGAATTTATTTCTGCACTAGTTAGACTAACTAACAAATGTAGGCGACAGCTGTCATGTTTTATTAGAGTATTGATAGTTCGATCGACACATGAGGAAAGAGTTATTCTTTCGGTTTAGTTTTCCTTGTGTTTTTGCGTTATTCATGACTTGGATTTGCCAGTGTGGAACCAGCGATCCGTTAGTATAGTCTTGTCCTTTAAATGTTATGCATTTAAACTATCTCTCCCCCCCTCCCCCCCCCCCCCAACTGCTTTCATACGTTTGTTGTCGACGAAGACCTTGTGATCCTAACATTGGCCGTACTTTGTCTTTTGTCGCTTCTTCTTCTTTGATCCATAACCGCCAACCGTCAAAGCAGTCAGCGGCCATCACGCCTGGTGGCGTCTTGTAGGGCAGCAACAAATTGATTCCACTTTGCTCGGTCGGCGGCCATCCTTCGTACAGTGCCCCAACTGTGGTTCATTCTTTGCATCTCAGCTTCCACAGTTCTCCGCCAAGTTGTTTTTGGTCGGCCTCTCTTTCGCTTTCCCTCGGGGGTCCATAGCATAGCTGTTCTTGTGATGGTATCAGGGTTCCTTCTGAGGACATGGCCAACCCAACTCCAGCGTCTGCCAGCTATGATGGTGTGCATGTCCTCCTGATTACTCCGAATAAGTAGTTCTTGGTTACTGATGGTGTTTGGCCAAAAGATTCGGAGAATTTTCCTTAGGCAGATTGTGTGGAAGGAGGACAGTTTCGACATTTCCTTCTCTGTTACTCTCCAACATTCCGCACCATAGAGAAGCACAGAAAGTACACAGCTCTCATACAGTCTTAATTTGGTGTTTGTGCTGTACTGGGAAGACTTCCAAATGTTGTTGAGAACAGCAAAAGCTGTTCTCGCTTTATTCATTCTGTTGTTAATGTCCTTGCTTGTTCCGCCGTCAGGTGTTACTATGCTTCCTAGGTAAGTAAATGTGTCTGTCTGTTCTAACTTCTGGTTCCTCACTGTTACTGGCTCAGGATTGTCCACATTTAGTGTCATGACCTCTGTCTTCTTCAAATTGATGTTCAGGCCAACCTGCTGGCCATACTTATTCAGTCTATCGGTTTTGTCTTGAATGTGTTGGTGTGAATTTGCGAGTAGTGCAATGTCATCTGCATATTCCAAATCTTCCAGTGTAGAA
Organism: Oreohelix idahoensis; assembly: GCA_024509875.1. NCBI lineage: Eukaryota > Metazoa > Mollusca > Gastropoda > Stylommatophora > Oreohelicidae > Oreohelix > Oreohelix idahoensis. Next base: position 153,010 of record JAMPIV010010334.1, on the reverse strand, counting down.
AACGTTGTCCATCTAATTCCTCTTGGACTGCCCTCTGTAGTCTGGCGCATCACCCAATCTATGACTGTCAAAAATAATGTTGTTGATAAGGGGCATCCCTGTCGTACTCCTGTTTTCACTTCGAAAGTTACATTACTCGATCCAACACTGCACGTAAAGTTAGAATAGAGGCTTTTTATAATGGAAACAATACGGCTGGGAATTCCATAAGCCCTCAGAATTTTCCATAGGCTGTCCCTGTGTATGCTGTCGAAAGCCTTTTCAAAATCAACAAAGTTAATGTACAGCTGTCTCTGCCATTCTGAGCACTGCTCTATAATGTTCCTGAGGGTAAATATATGATCTGCACATCTTCTGCTCTTTCTGAAGCCCGCTTGTTCTTTCCTCAGTTTTTGGTCAACTGCTTTTGAAATTCTCTGGATAATTATCCTGCCTAGTATTTTGCTGGGAACTGAGAGGAGGGTAATTCCTCTCCAGTTGTTGCAGTCTGCAAGGTCGCCCTTCTTGGGCAATTTGACAATTATTCCTTTACTCCACTCTGTTGGTGTTGTCTCAGTTTCCCAGACTTGTGCAAATAGTGGTTCTAATAGTTCTGCTGCTAGTTCAGGGTCTGTCTTGAATAGCTCAGCATTCAGATTGTCGTGACCAGGCGCTTTTCCATTTTTTAGCCCTTTGATAGCTGTGATAATTTCTTCTTTTCGTGGAATGTCTGTATTTACGTCTAAGTCACTTTCAGCCTCAGGAACATTCAGCTGAGTCTCTGGTGGTTCCTTATTCAGTGTTTCTCTGAAGTGCTCTGCCCATCTTGTTTCCTGCCCCTGTGCTGTGGTGATGAGGTTTCCTTGCTTGTCTCTTACTAGCGTTATGTTGTTTGCACCTCGTTTTCCGCTGATAGCTTTAGTTATTTTATAAACTGCTTTGTTCATTTCTCAGTGCTGCCTCTTCTGCCTGTCTTGCAAGGTCATCCAGAAATGTCCTTTTGTCAGCACGGGTTTGACGTTTTACTTCCTTGTCCAGCTGACTGTACTGTTCACTATATATTGCCTTTAACCTGGGAGACTTAGCTTCTGTTTTCTTCCTTTTCATTTCCTTTCTCTTCGCTATGGTGTTTAGCGTTTCTGGTGTTATCCAGTCTTGGCTCTTTCTTTCCTGGAATCCCAAGCATGACTTGCTGCTTTCTTTGTATATTGTTGAGATGGTGTTGAATTTCTGGTCCACATCGTCGGTCTCTGTTCTTTCCTGGCTTTTGGTAATCAGATATCGCCTCTTTACGTCGACCATGAACGCTTTTCTGGTGAGGGGGTCCTTAAGTTTCGTGATGTTTTATCTTTTCTGTTTGACTGCAACTGGTCCAGCAGCTCTGAGTTTCACCTTCAATCTTGCTACTACTAGGTGATGATCACTTCCCACATCTGCGCCTCTTCTTACTTTCACGTCTTGTTGTGCATGTCTCCATCTGCCATTGATCATTATGCGATCTATCTGGTTTTTGTCTCGTCCGTTTGGTGATTCCCATGTTAACTTGTGCACTTCTTTGTATTGAAAAAGTGTTCCTCCAATGACCAGGTTGTTAATACTGCAGAAGCTTATTAATTTGTCCCCATTCTCATTTACTGTTCCGCTGCAGCATTTCCCCATTACTCTTTCGTTATAATTATTATGTGTTCCAACTTTCGCATTTAGGTCTCCCATTACTATAATAAGATCGTACCTGGGTACAGTTTCCATTTCCTTATGTACCTGTTGATAGAACTCGTCCTTGATCTCTTCATCGCTGTCGTTTGTTGGTGCATAGCATTGTATAATTGTGGTGTTGGTGAATCTCCCCCTCAGTCTTGCTCTTATTAGTCTGTTGTTAATGGGTTTCCATTCCAGTAGAGACCCTTCCATTCCTTTCTTAAGGATAATGGCTACACCTTCGTTGTGCTGACCGTCCTTTCTACCAGAATAAAGTACTGTTTCCCCAGTAGCTGTTTTTATTCTCCCCATCCCTGTCCATCTGCTCTCGCTTATTCCCAGGATATGTAGTTTGTAATTCCTCATCTCTGCTGTGATCTGTCTCAGCTTTCCTGCCTCATTCATAGTTCTGACATTCCAAAAACCAATTCTGGTTTCGTGTTTTGCGATCTGGGCATCCGTTTTCATGCCAGTGGCTTCCTTTCGGCTTTCACCACTGTCAGTCATACGAGCCTGAGACTCCGGATGTCCGTCCCGCATCAAAGTATTTTCATTTATTGCTGTTTCCGTAACGTGTGCGATTTTTTACACAGACAGGGGTGTCGGCCCTGTGCTAAAACCCCCAACCTGGAGGACCAGGGTACCAGCTTTTGTCTGACCCCTACCCACGCAGACCAGTCCAGCATGGTTGAACCTACCAGGAGTAAAACTCCCACTGGCATCGCTCTGGGGATTGTCAGAGTACACAAGCTGCCATACCGCTGCAAGGTATAGGTACCATTGATGGCAGGTCTTTTGTCGCAGCAGGACTATATTGATTCGTCTTACCGAAGGTGACAGGTGCGTTACGACGAGGACCAGCATCAATTCAGTGCCTATAAGTATAATCAGAAAGCTAACGTTATTCAAATTTGAGGATAAGAAGGAAGGACAAGATGTTCAGCCTTTCAACTAGCCCTTCTAGTTTAAACAAACCTGCGTTATAACAATATTTGTCACATCCATACTGATAGTATCAACAAATTTGGCCAATGCGCCCAGTTCTGTGTCTCCCAGTAAGTTATTGTTGATCATAATCGACATCATTGCACTCTAGGCAAGCCCATAGGTACTCACTCTCCCTAAGCAAATGTAGAAGGGTATGAATGTTAACTGTTCCTGTAGCGCGCTGATTGTATACACGCCGGGGCACCATGCTATTCTTAGGCTTGATGCTAAGTTCCAGCTATCTTAGCCTTGTTGATTATTGCAGTGTCATTCTCTAAAAGATGATCGCTACTAGTCCTTAGTATCGCTTCCTTATTCACATCCAATGAATGGGTGCTCTCGAAGCTAGCCAGTCAGCTCTCTCACTGTCGCGTAGGCCTACCACTGCAAATTGTCAGCAAATGTCGAATGGCATGAATGCTACATGTCCCTGACTCACTAAGTACAATGCGATAATGGAAACACAGAAACGTGCCACTAAAGATAACGTCATGGTCAAGCCGCATATAGCGCCAGGCTCTTCTCTCGTGCTATGAGGTGTCTCGTATGATAGCCCAGAGGGCATTATCGACGCCAGCGCTTCCACTTCTTGTTGGTTTCTTAGAACTACAGCCGAAAAATAATTACACTAGTCAACAAATTTTCAAAAGTTTTTTGTACCAGAAATTAAATATACCATTTCTTATTGATTTTGACATGCTGATTTCAAATATCATAATGAAATTCACCAATTGGCTCTGGTTTTTTTTTTTAAATGATGAATTTACATTACAGTAATACAAATAATGTATGCTTATTTAATTCTCTGAGGTGAACAGCTAGTCTTTCTACTTTAGCATTATAAAAATTGTGGTTACATGCTCAATTAATTGATATTTCAACATAAAATGATAGAAAAAAATAAAAACATTATTTAAAGTTCACATATCATGTTTTAAAAAGGCACATTTGAACCCATTCCGTCATTATTCAGTCGCTGTTCGAGCTCTCTTTGCTTGCTTCTTGTAGTCAATCGATGAGGTGTCTCTTGTCACAGTCCAACAGTAATCAACAAGCATTGAAGGGCTCCAATTGCCTTGATACCTTGTCTCCATAGCAGCAATGTCCTGGTGAAATCATTCACCATGCTCATCACTGACCGTTCCACAGTTTGACGTAAAGAAATCCAGATGAGAATCCAGAAAATGAATTTTCAAAGACATATTGTAGCCAAGACTCTTATACTTCAGAAGGAGATTTTCTACAATTTCATTGTAATTATCAGATCTGTTGTTTCCAAGAAAATTGTCCACCACTGACTTAAATGCTAGCCATGCTGCTTTTTCCTTGCCATGCAACACGCAAAGAAACTCGTCATCATGAAGAAGTTTTCGAATTTGCGGACCAACAAATACTCCCTCTCTTATTTTAGCTTCACTCAGTCTTGGAAATTTTCTGATGAGGTATTTGAAAGCCTCATCTGTTTTCTCCATTGCCTTGACAAAGTTTTTCATGAGACCCAGCTTAATGTGCAAGGGTGGCAACAAAATCTTGCTGGTGTCGACAAGTGCAGGGTTCTCAACGTTCTTACTGCCAGGCTGCAATGACTGCCTGATTGGCCAATGTCTTCTGATGTAATGGTCACTTCGTGCACGGCTATCCCACTCACAGAGAAAGCAACAGTACTTGGTGTGTCCACCCTGTAGTCCAAGCAAAAGAGCGACCACTTTTAAGTCACCGCAAAGTGACCAATGATGATGATCGTAGTTTATACACTTCAAAAGCTGCTTAATGTTTTCATAAGTTTCGTTCATATGAACTGCGTGACCAACTGGAATTGACGGTAACACATTACCATTATTCAACAAGTGGATGTAGTTTGCTCAAAATCTGGGTCGCTTGAGGTTGATGGTTCAAGACCACCAATGTTCTCTTCTTCATCAGTGGAAGCAGCTGAAAATTATTCTGGCACTTTGGGAACTGGTAGGTCATCGCCATGTGGTACCGGACGTATTGCAGAGGGGATGTTTGGATATTCCAGAGTCCATTTTTTTCTTCTTTGATATGCCTTTCCCAATTGGAGGGACCATGCAAAAGTAACAGTTGTTGAGATGATCAGTGGGCTCTCTCCAAACCATTGGGACTACAAAAGGCATAGCTTGCCTTTTGCCAGTCAACCACAGTTTAAGATGTGCTGCACATTTATTGCAGCATATGTGTGGCGCCCAGCTCTTATCTTGATCTCCTATTCTGCAGCCAAAATACAAACTGTACGCCTTCTTAATCACTTTAGTTATATTTCATTTTTGTGATACAAATGTCACCTCACCACATATATAACATAAATTATTAGCACTGTTCACACATGTCCTAAGCATTTCTAACTACGATACTTTTGATAATGACAAATGCACTAACTAATGGCAAAATTTTATCAAATATAAGATATTTATACACAAAGGTGATGTAATCATAGGTAGGATTGCATCATCAACTTCTAGTTACATTTTTATTGGTCATTAGAAAAAAATATGCAATCGCCCACAACAGTTGCGTCATTTATATAATAATAATAACCAGCATATAAGCTCGTATCTTGAAAACTAGAGCCAATCAACATTTTAAAATGTCATTTTCGTTTTCAGCACACCAAAATTAGTTAAGATCAGCTATTTTCATTTCTGGTACATTTTGGTTGTTGACTAGTGTTATCGATGCTTAGAGGATATCGAATCGATAACTAAACATCACTTTATATTACTTTATATTTCTCAAATGTTAACTGCTAAAATGCGTTTTTCCTCGTAGCTATCGTCCGATGTTAATGTTGGAAAATAAGGCCACTATCTGATAGAACTAGTTGTTTAAAAAAAAAAATATTGAAATGACACCACCGGTAGTATCGGAGTATCAGAATAGACGACGCAGTGAAATTGTGTGGGAAAGCCGCAGAATGTTTCGGATGATTTATTGGCCGTGTTTTTAATATTTTGGGTACTATTTCTGTAAGGTTGTTGGCCGTGTCTTGTTTATTGGGTTCCACCTTGGGAGCTCAAGAAACCAGACTCGGACTACTACGTTGCAGAAATTCATAAGAAAACAACTTTATATATATATTTGCTGTGTTTTTAATATTTTCGGTATTATTTGCAAACAGTTTACAGTATACACTATTCTCCAAGGGAAAAGATTGCAAATTAGGGTAGGAATCCAATATGGAAAATGGCAAAGGGATATAGTATCACAGAATATACACCCATTTTCACTGCAGAGATGATGGAAATACTAAAAGTACTAGAAAACTTATCTAATAACCCTCACAAGAGACTAACAATTTTAACCTACTCACCATGGGCAATGACTACAACCCACAAAAGCCAGATCCAAACCTCAGAAATGAGGTATTTGGGGAAGGTGGTCCGCAACCAGACGATACGTCAAGGCCTAAAAACCCAACCCCTTCAAACCCAAGTAGAACAGTCCCAACTAAGAAGGTTTGGCCATGTTTGCAGAATGGGAGAAGATCAGCTACCACGACAAGCATGGGAAACTAAGAGCCAGGGATCCAGACCTCCAGGACGACCCAGAGTCTGCTGGGAGGACAACATTAGACAATCTTTGAAGTACCAAGGACTAGAATGGAACCAGGCCAGGAGGAAGACAGCCAATAGGATAGTATGGCACTCTCTCTTCCAAACCTCTACACCCCACAGTAGAAGAGGAACAACTAAGCAAGTAACTAGAAATCTTCTCTAATAACCCTTCCAAGAGACTAACAATTTTAGCTCACTCATTTTCAACAAGTACTAAGAAACTTAAAAGAATGCAGTAGACCAGATATAGCGGGAGGAGATATTTATGGCTACTACATACCTATATTCTAGAGGATGTTCAGTCTTTTATAGCTTGAGTACCTTCACGTATTGGCATATAGGGAAATGAAAAGGCAGATGAAGAAGCCAAGAAAGGTAGATCTGATAACAATCTAATGAATGTAGGGATGAGTAAATCAGAGATTAAAAGCTTAATTAAACAAATCAAAACAGATGAATGGACATCATTGTGGGAGAAAAATCTGAAAGGAAGACATGCATATAAGATGTTCCAGGCTCAAAGAAGAAAATGTCAGATATTTAGGGAACTGAAACTTCTCAGAAACAAGAAACTTCTCAGACTACAGCTGGGAAAATGCTATTTCAGAATAGAAGAACCTTGCTGTGGAGAAAGTCTTCAAGACAGTAATATAGTGCATTTCTTGTTAAAATCTAAAAGGTATGAACAATAGAGAATCCCAATTTTTAGATTATTTTCAGGCTTCAAATTCACCCATAAATGTAGAAGAGGCGTTAAGAGTAGACAGACCTATGGAGCTGCATAATATAGTCAAACAGTTTTTAACAAGAACTAAAGTTAATATAGAGTGATTGGTAGGTATATGGCAGGGAAAGTGAAGGTTTGGTTATGTTCTTATAAAACACATTACTTATGACAAATGAAAGTCAATTGAACATCAAACTAAATACCCCAGGCCTTTTGTTTTTTTAAAAATTTGTTTTGTTTTTTTTTGTTGCTTTTTTTTTTTTTTATATGCTCTCAAATTTGGTAATTTTTATTTGCCCTATTTGCAATGATTGGACAGGAGATATGATGAATATCAGCAATCAATCATATTATTTGGAATTTACAACAATATATATTCCAATTATAACCCATCAGGTGTTAAACGAGTTAGTTCTCATCAAGTATTAAAAAAATGTTTCGGATGCTCTAACAAAATTTAAGACATCTGTGATTTCTTTTGTATATTGACACTATACCCTCTTTTAAGTTACAGTTTTAAATTATTTAGGCTAAGATAAATTACTCTGATGTCCGACCAGCAACAGTTAGTATCTTTGTTATTGACACCTTGTGTAGTTTTCAAGTAGGCTACAGTACTTGGACAGTTAAACTTTGACTGTAGGCCAGTTTTGTAGCCAGATGTGGGACAGGTCTATGGTATATATTAATTTTTGGTCGCAACGTCTACCATAGCATTTAAGGAGAAAAAACACATTAAAACACCATATAAGTGACTGCTCACCAACGACGCAAAGTTAAAAGATAACATAAAGGCAAGTCACAAAGAGTAATCAGAATTTAAAGCCATCATGACATTAAGCGTCTGTCTATATTTTGGTGATACATGTATGTTTTTCTTTATTCTCAACAATTTATATTTACAGAGTTGACCAGAGTTCAGTGAGAATCGTAGAACATGCGGTTATCACCAAGAGAGTTGGATGGACTTCTCTTGTCCCAGGCAGGGCAAGTTGCACAGAGGCGACTAGCACGAGGGCTGAGACTGAACCAACCAGAGACAGTTGCACTCATTGCCTCTCAGGTACTAATTATCTTGTTTGTTTAATATTGTAGTTGTTAGTTAAAAATTACAGCTTGTTAGTTACAGTTACCAAGTCAAGAAGCTTGTTTCTTTTAATCGCAAACAGTTATCTTGTCTTGCCCATAAATATTGCTGCCTGGATAATACCTAAAACATAAGATCACTTTTCTGTAAACTGTGAAATAAAAACATATTTTTGTTTGAATTGTCGTTTATTGATTACAAATTTTAAATAGGTTATGTTGCCCCTTCATATGCATCTACGGACATGAGGAGTCATGCACTAAAAGTGCAAGGTTTTTCCAATTTCCTTAGGCGTCATTGTTTTTTGTTGATGTCTTTTGCTATAATAGAAATATTTGATCAATGGAATAATTGATCCTAAACATAGCTATCTCAGTAATAATTTATTACTTAATGATTGATTGCCAAATAATCAATAAATGCAATTGAGTTCTGTGAAAAATAGATAGAAAGAGTTGTAGAGAAAGATGGAGAGAAAAGGTATTGGATAACCTGATACCATGGTATGGGAAGAAATCAGCAACAAAACTTATGAAGAACTTATATATATATATATATATATATTACACCTTTCAGTGTTATCATCACTATTCAGCTACTCAAGGAGCATGGCCCTACATCCATGCCAAGTTTTCCTGTTCTGCGCCATCATTTCAAGGACTTTTTGTGTATTTCTTATCCCTGGTATTTCTGTCTTCAGATCTCCTCTCCATGTGTTTTTTGTTTGTTCCTGTACGAGTATTGCAAAATCACTGACTCCTACACTGTTTTATAAATTGTAAAGTCACTGACTTCAATACTGTTTCTTATATTGTAAAATCACTGACTCCTACACTGTTTTATAAATTGTAAAGTCACTGACTTCTATACTGTTTCCTATATTGTAAAGTCACTGACTCCTACACTGTTTCCTATATTGTAAACTCACTGACTCCTACACTGTTTCCTATATTGTAAAGTCACTGACTCCTATACTCTTTCCTATATTGTAAAGTCACTGACTACTATACTGTTTCGTATATTGTAAAGTCACTGATTCCAATACTGTTTCCTATATTGTAAAGTCACAGACTCCAATACTGTTTCCTATATTGTAAACTCACTGACTCCAATACTGTTTCCTATATTGTAAAGTCACTGACTCCAATACTGTTTCCTATATTGTAAAGTCACTGACACCAATACTGTTTCCTATTTTATAAAGTCAGTGACTCCTATACTAATTCCCACTTTTGTAAACTCACTGATTCCTATACTGTTTCCTGTATTGTAAACTAACTGACTCCTAAACTTTTTCAGCCTATATTGTAAACTCACTGACTCCCTATAGTTTCCAGTTCTGTATAAACTTAACTTCTTTTATAGTGAAAATATAAGAAGATTCTGTTACCTTTAATTCATCAAATAATTGACTCATGGTCATTAGTTTTGCTCATGTTATAACTGACTCATGGTCATTAGTTTTGCTCATGTTATAACTGACTCATGGTTGTTAGTTTTGCTCATGTAATAACTGACTCATGGTCATTAGGTTCACTCATTTTATAACTGACTCAAGGTCATTAGTTTTGCTCATGTTATAACTGATTCATGGTCATTAGTTTTGCTCATGTTATAACTGACTCATGGTCATTATTTTTGCTCTTGTTATAACTGACTCAAGGTCATTAGGTTTCCTCACGTTATAACTGATTCATGGTCATTAGTTTTGCTCATGTTATAACTGATTCATGGTCATTAGTTTTGCTCATGTTATAACTGACTGAAGGTCATTAGGTTTCCTCATGTTATAACTGACTCATGGTCATTAGTTTTGCTCATGTAATAACTGATTTATTTTCATTAGTTTTGCTCATGTTATAACTGACTCAAGGTCATTAGGTTTGCTCAAGTAATAACTGACATTTATTCTGACTGAATCCTGAAGTCGTTTACCCTGCTACCTCATTTTAGTTGCTGCCCTTTATATTAATTGCAGTAGTGACATATTTCTGCATTGCCTTTGACATATACAATATTGTGGTATTTGTACTGTTCCTTTAGGAAGTTTTTAAAATACCAATCCTTCTCTCATTCTGATAACAATATTTATTTACTGCCATCAGTTCTTTGATTTTGTGATGTGTTTGCAGCTGCAAGAACTAGTAAGAGATGGCTTCAGCATTGCTGACCTGGTGGAGAAAGGACGTCACATGCTTGGTAAGTTCTCAGAAGGAAAGAGTATTTAAATGCAAAATACCTTAAGGGATATAGCTGATAAAAAAAAAGTTAGTTGCTTATCCTTTACAGGACGTGGCAATCAACCCCAGCTTTTATTGGCTGTTTTTGATTTTTCTAGGCAATTTTTTCATTCAGTAGTTTGCCATTGCTTTCTGAACGGTACGGCGCTTATACCATTGTTAAAAATCCACACAAAACGATCTGCTACCAAACCGCCTGCAGCAGGTTTCGAACCTGGTATATCTGGATTATGAAACTGCGTTCATATCCATTAGGCCACAGACGCCGACGATATAGCTGATACACAATCCTAATCCTATCCCAGCTGTGCCTTATGATGTGGCCTGTTAAGTCTTAATTTCATTTATTTATATGTCTTTGGCTTTGTCATTATTGTCAACATTGCTATCAGTGAATGAGTTCTTATTCAATTCCTTGGAATCATTCTAACTGTTACAACTATTATTGTTTATGGTAATTATTTTTTGACATCAAAATTATCCAACCAGGTCGCAGACAGGTGATGCCAGGAGTTGAGGCAATGGTCTCTGAGATTCAAATAGAGGCTACATTTCCTGATGGAACAAAGCTGGTATGTGAACAAATAACCAAAAGTGTTGGGAGTGACAGAATGACTCACTTAAGGGATAATAGAATAACTAAAAAGAGAACGACCGAGTGGAGAATGATGTAGGAAATACATGATAGAGTTAATGTACATAGAATGACCAAGTAATTTAGCAAGCTAGTGTAGAAAATTTGGCAGTTCCTGAGTCAAAGCATGATAAGAGTGAGATAGTGAATGACTTATTGACTCATTAATGAGTGATTTGTTAAAGGGTGACATGAGTTAGTCAGTGATTTAGTGAATGAGTGAGTGAAATTTATGGAAATATGATCAAATGAGTGGTAGTATATGGGAGTGAGTGATTAATGGAGTCATATAAATGATTGATTAGCAGAAGAATGGCATATACATTGTCATTAAAGATGCCTTAGCTATCTGTTTACTACAGTTATTCTTAATTTGCAAAATAATATTTAACCATGCGTGAGAGAGGGAATGGGGGAAAAATTAATAACACTGTTATCTCTGTTGAGTGGAGAAAACTTCAGAGATCTTTAACATTTCTGTATTTGGGTCAGAGAGTGGGATTAGGAAAGTGTGAAAGAGCAGCGGGACAAAGTTAACATATGAACACTATGCTTCATCAGGTTACAATTCACAAGCCTGTGGCCAGCGAGAATGGAGACCTTGAACTTGCTCTGTATGGCAGCTTCCTCCCTGTGCCTTCCTTAGACAAATTTGAAATTACGATGGACAAGGTTTGTTCTGTATTGGCTGTAAAGTCTAGCCAGACATAACAAAACAATTTCATCTTCATACTTCCTCTTATTGTTATCTTCCATGGCAATACACATCTTTTTCTGTAACTCAGTTTTATGTTTTTTAAAAATTGTAACTATCCAGTCTCTATCCTACTTTTTAAACCATTTTGTTCTTTCTATTTTTGTGCCCTTTGAAGCTACTGACAGTTAGTGCTGTTGACTCGAGGTGGACTTAACTCTTTAAGTCCCAAGAGCCGATAAATCGTACTTCCGGCTAGACCTGTTTGGCCCGATCAACGATAAATCGGCTTTCGTATCTCTTGATCCTTTCTAGAGCTGTTTTCTAATTTTAACAACACAAAAACGCTATTTTCTTAAAATATAGCCATCCATTTTGGACTTTTGTCCTGATAGACACAACGAGTGCTGTGTTAAGTAATTAATTTTTAATTTTTTTTAAGTGCATATTTCATTACATAAAAAGGCCATGCCCACTAGAGATGGGCAAATCGACACACTCCGCTGTTTCGAGACATTCGACGCAGTGATTTAAACTGTTTCGACACAACGGCACAGCGGCACTTTTGCCCATTGTCGGGAGAAATCTCTAGCAATAGAAAGAGTATACATGAACTGTGCGAGACATGAGACATTCTCCGCCGTTTTTCTGGCGTGTGTGAAAATCTATGGCATTCCGTGTGACAACAATTCAATATTTTTACACAAGTCTTCATTATGATGAAATAAAACGGAGATATGATGATAGCTGCAGTATATGTGAAAATAATAAAAAACAACAATAATAATAACAGTAATAATAACACATGATATCAAACTAGAGTAAGCTAGTTTTGGTAGACAATGATTCAACCGAGAACACAGATATCGGCAGAGCTAATAAAGTGTCCATTACATTTATACGAACACACGGACACTTTCAACTTTAACATAGTGCCTAAAACATTGACAACTGCAGCACTGAGACAATTTCCAGTGTCTATAACTTCTCAGCAAAAATAATATCACTTGTAAAATCAAGTCATCATAACACATCCCTGAAAAATATGACATGTTTGATATTCCATACTAATGTTCCGAACGGTTGATTCAAATTTTACAAAGGCCCACGGAAGATGAGACAGTGTGTCTCTGCAAAACAGCGAGGCAGACAGGAACTGAAACTGTTTCGAAACAACAAGCAGGCTGTGTGTCGAATCTTTCAGACACGATGCTGTTTCGAAGCATTGTTTTGACACATACACACAGTAGCCATCTCTAATGCCCACTACTTCTGACAGACCTCACAAATTAACGTCAAAGCAAGCTAGAAAGTTATTTGAAGAAATTCTAGGTAGTGATAATAATTCACATTGTAGCAGTTCTTCAAATAATAGTGGAAGCTAGTCAGATCCTAATGTCGAGTCATTTAAAATTGATGATGATAATGGGAGGTTTGATGTTAAATCGAATTTCGTATCTTTTGCTCCTTTCCAGAGCTGTTTTCTAATTTTAACAACCCAAAACGTCATTTCCGACAGGAAGTACATTCTTGTAAATACCTCGTGTGTTTAAGAGTAGACGTGAATTTGTGGTGTTATTAATTTAAGATTTTTTTTAGCAATTTTTAGCGAATATTTTCTCAGATAAAATGGCCACGCCCACTGCTTCGAATAGGCCTAGACGATTAACGTCAGATCAAGCTAGGAAGTTATTTGAAGACATTTTTGATAGTGATAATAATTCTAACTGCAGTATTTATTCACAGCATAGCCGTGACGACAATTTTCAGCCTGATACTGACTCCTCGGAAACCGAGGAAGATAATAGGAGGTCTGATGTAGATAATGAAGTTATGGATACAGGAGCATGTAATCAGACTGTAATAAATTCAAGTAATATATCCGAGCCAAAAAGAAAAAGAATCAGGAGGGATGGGAATGTTGATTTTGTTAGTAGGCCTAATACAAACAATGTGGTTTGGCATTCAGTGGCGACTGGAGAAACTAAAGCAAATTTTACTTTTTGCCAGACAAGACAGAACATAAATCCAGCTCTGTATAGCTTGCAAACACCTCTTGATTTTGTAAAATTTTACATGGATGATGCTGTTGTTAGCACTTTGATAACCAGCATTAATTCCTATGCTGCAAAAGTTGTTGAAAGAAACAACCCACATAGAAAATATTCATTGTTTGCTTCATGGACACCAATGACTTATTATGAATGGCTCAAGTTTACAGCTGTAATGATTGCGATGGGACTGGGTCGAAGACCAAAAATCAAGGACTACTGGCGCACCGCAGGAAATTTTTATACACCTTGGTACCACGAGATGTTTTTGAGAATTTATCACAGTATGCTGCATGTTTGTGAACCAGAAGATCAGGACGCAGCTAAAATTGAGCCATTTGTTGAGATGCTATTGACCAAATTTCAGAATGCTTTCTATTCATTTGAAGATGTTTGTATTGATGAGATGGTTATAGGATGGAAAGGTAGGTTTAGGCACAAACAGTTCAATGCAACCAAGCCTCACAAATACCATATCAAAACATTTGGACTGTGTGATTCAGCAACCGGCAATGTTTTCAATTTGGAAATTTATTTTGGGAAAAATACAGCCTATGATCCTAGTCTAGATCCCAGTTCTGCTCATGCCGTGAAAGTGGTCGGCACTCTTTTGAAGCCACTGAGATCAGGACATCATATTTTTGCTGATAGATTTTATTCATCGAAAGCTCTGATTGAATATCTGCTTGCACACAGTTATAATTATACAGGAACCCTGAATGCCAACCGTGTCGGCTTCCCTCCTGAAATAAAAAATCTCAAGCTTGGCCATCAAGAGATGAAATGGTTTTTGGACTCGGAAAATACAATATTATGTGTTGCCTGGAAAGATAAAAAAGCTAAATAGCCTTGCATACTTGTTTCAACAAAATTAGCTGTCGCAACGGTTGAGAAGAGCAAGGGTCTAACCAAAGTTACAAAGCCAATGGTAGTTGATGACTACAATATGAGTATGAATGGCTGTGACCGCAGGGATCAAATGGTTGGTTACTACAATATGCACAACCGTAAAACCAGAAAGTAGTGGAAGAAGATTTACCACTGGATGATTGAAGTAACACAGGTAAATGCCCACATCCTTTACAATTTATGTCAGGAAGGTGCGACAACAAAAAGGAAGCTAACACTTCAAGATTTTAAACAGAGTTTGATTGAGGATCTGCCCAATGAAGCTGCTGAGCTGACACCAGGCGGTGTAATAAATTGTCCACCCAAAAATTCTAAACGCTCCATGAAAGGAAATGAAGTGGAATGGATGATTGGAGCCAGACATCTAGTGGAATTTGATGGAAAGGACAGAGCCTGTGTTCATTGTAGCGCCAATGGAAGGCAGCGTCGCAGATCAAGCTTTGTGTGTACAGAATGCACAGGCAGACCCCACCTTTGTACAAAAAATTGCTTTGTAGCTTATCATAAGCAACAATATATATAGGTTCTGCCTAGATATGAATAAGCTGTGTAAATAAAATATTCTTTTCTCTTTTCTGATATATTTGATAGGGCTTACAATTTGAAATTTTCATTTTTTTAAAATGCTAGGGACTTTTTTTCTGTTAAATTTTTTTACTTAGGATTTAATTATAAAATAATGTTTATACATAGGCTTCCTAGTGTGAATATATTTAGAACAAGTGATATTTTGTGATTTCCTATGGATTATGTGTTTTCCTATGGAGTATATCTACAGAAGAGGAGCAACTCGGCAAGGTAAGAATATATCTATTTCTTTCAAATTTACCTGCTTCTTATTCAGCCTCCATTCTACTAACTAATAATTTTTATTGATAAATTTAAATTATGCACAAGATGCAGTTACTAACAATCATTCATGTGTAAATAATATTATAATTCCCATTGTTCTGGTGTATAAACTTAAATTTCCTCTTTTTCACAACCATGTGACCTGTTATTGTAATTTGTGAAATTAACAATCCTCTGAGTGTTTATTGATTAAAAACTGATTGTACTTTGTTAGAATACTTCTGTTTGTGACATTTTGAAACTTTACCCTTAGATATTCTCATGAGGAACAATTGTAGAAGAATTTTAATGAATACTTTTCCTCTAATTTTTCACCACCTTCTTCTTTTGTTCTACATTTTACCTTGAATAACTAATCATTTTTCAATGAAAGCTTTTATACTTGTAGCACAAGAGTAAAGTACATCCATTTACCTTCAGTTTCATATACAACAACAAAGTTATTTATATATATGAACATTTAAAAAAAATTATTTCCAAACAACAACAATAAAAACACACTGGATTGGTCATTTCCTCTTTTTTACAACCATGTGACCTGTTGTTGTAATTTGTGAAATTAACAATCTTCTGAGTGTTTATTGATTAAAAACTGATTGTACTTTGTTAGAATACTTCTGTTTGTGACATTTTGAAACTTTACCCTTGGATATTCTCATGAGGAACAATTGTAGAAGAATTTTAATGAATACTTTTCCTCTAATTTTTCACCGGCTTCTTCTTTTGTCCTCCATTTTACCTTGAATAACTAATCACTTTTCAATGAAAACTTTTATACTTGTAGCACAAGAGTAAAGTACATCCATTTACCTTCAGTTTCAATACAACAACAAAGTTATTTATGAATATGAACATTTTAAAAAATTATTTCCAAACAACAACAATAAAAACACACTGGTGTGGCCATTTTTGTTTGGGCCAAACCCACTTTTTTGCTTGGGACTGAAAGAGTTAAGTCACCTAAGCAACTCAACTCAAGAGGACTTGTGATTTAGGCATTAGCGACTAGACTCGACTAGTGACTTGCCAACTTTGGTGAAACGACTTGCCGTCCTCATTCCTAATGCACTGTTTATTAAGTAGAAACAAAAATGCTCTTTTGTTAAGCAGTATTATCCAAACATTACAAGAATTCCATTGTGCTAATACATTTTACTTCAAATTATACTACATAATTGGACACTGTTGCTAGACAAATATTTCGATACACAGCAACCGTTAAAACAGTAACATTCTACATTCTTTGGCTATGTAAACATTACCATCCCCTGGAAAATAACTTTGGTCGAGTAAAATGTCAGGAAATAAAATAGTAAAAGTGCTAAAATATACATTATTTGTTTGTGTTATTATTTGTAGTGACCGATGTGATTGTTTGATAAAGCGCGATTGTGGTTATAAACAGAGTTAGATCTAAACTGAGGCTTGACTCGGGACTCGAATTGAGACTCAACTTGAAGCCAGTGTTAGGGACTTGTGACTCAACTTGAGGCTCATTATGAAAGACTTGACGACAACTCTGCTGGCACTTCATATGTTTTTCATTGTCACCATTATTTGACAACAACTGAGTGGTCAGTGCTGTACTACTTCTTCTTCATACACTCTCAAACGTCCACTTGAAGAAAAGCAGTAGTCAGTTTGAGGCTATTTGAATCTCCGTAGAGCCTTTTCACGAATGGTACTGGTGTCGGCCATATGCACTTTCTCTGTTCCGCATATGTTGGGCAACTTTGAAGCAGATGTTTAGCAGTCATTTTATCAGTGCCACAGTTACACTGATCAGTAGTTCCTATTCTGCTCTTCCGGTGATCCAAGATGGCGGTTCCATTATTGTTTTACTTGTGATTCTAATTCTATTGTGCAAAAGCATACTGCAGGGAAGTTAATTTGTTTGTTAAAATTCTTTAAGAATTATTATTATTTTTGTCGTTCATAAGAATATTGAATAATTAAGATTGGTTAACACTTAGTTTAAATTTTATAATTACTTTTGTATCTGCGACTTTCCATGTTTTGAAAGTCAAAGGCGTCATTTTTGAATTTGAAATTTTCGTTACTTACAAAACTACTAAATATTATACTTTATATTTAAAGTTAAATAAGGACAATTATTCTAAAAGACATGCCGGCTCTTACAAGATTGAAAACAGGTAGTATCTCCAGAAAATCATGGGCTGAAATAGTACAAGCTGACTCACAGAATGATGATCAAGGGGAAATCAGGAATACAAATAGAGAAAAGGAAAGACAGAAGATACAAGCTTCAAAGGAAACAATTAAGAAAAAAGGAAGATGTCAGAGTAAAATGATAGAGAAAACCAATAATCTGAACATTGATTCAAAGAATAATGGTGTTGAAAACCATATGAAAGACCAACAAATCAATAGGCCTACTCATAAAGTTGAACAAAACCTCCCAAGGTTAAGGATTTTTCAAATCAGTGGCAAAGTGGTAAGTATTAGAGCATTACCAGACAGTAAGATCATCAATGTACTAGAAAGTTATAGATAAAGGGTCAATAACACACATAGAAAGAACAAATTTTGGCATAATACTCACAATCAACATGACTGAAAAGTCAAAAGCTTTAATAAAACAAATTGAAGTAAGTCCTGTTCAAGTAGAATTGGCACACAGCATTAAAGCTAGGCTAGAATTAGTCAAAGAAACCAGGAAATGTGTAATTAAAGGAATACCTGTAACAGTTCCAGAGGAAGAAATAAGAACTAGACTACAAACAGAAAATCCAAAATATAGGATTCTTAAACTGGAAAGGATATCACAGCAATTAGGAACTTCAACTGTAATAATAGTTACATTAGAAGGGTGAGAAATCCCATCACATTTCTTCAGTGGCAGTACTAAAATCAAAACAGAAGCTTACATACCACCAGTCATTCAATGCTCAAACTGCCAGAAATTTGGCCACACCAAAAGAACATGTAGAAGCAAGCCTAAATGTCGATATTGTGCAGGGGACCACACCTATGATCACTGCAAATTAGTAGAAGATGATAAAGATTACAGAACAAGAAATATAAACAGAAAATGTGCAAATTGTCTAGGAAACCACAGTGCACGTTTACTAGGATGTCCACATTACCAACAAACAAAACTAGCTATAATAAAATCAGTCAGTACTAACACACCATTTAAAGTAGCACTACAACATCAATCATCAGTCGCTACATCTACAACTTCGTCACCAAGAGAAATCACAGTCAGAACCAGAAATGCTGAAATAACCCAAAAGAAAAATATAGTCCAAAAAATACTGACAAAAGATAGCAATCTACCAGAAGAAAGTGAAATAATCAAATCATCGATAACTGAAGATACAGTGAGAAAGGCAGAAGAAATCTTGAAAACCATGAGAAAAATACAGCATGAAGTAGCTAAAGTTGTGGCTAAATTAGCGGAACTCAAAGAAGAGAATGAAGATTTACTGAAAAGGATTGAGTCAGAAAGACAACTCATAAGGAGTGAGCAAAAACGAACAGATAAAAAACAACTAGAAGAAATGTGGAATGACAAAATGACAGATTGTCAAAAACTTATTCATTCTGTATCAAACATTGTGAAAACCTTTATGCTGAATCTTCAAAGTGAACTACAAACTCACTTTAACAGAGAAACCAAACATCTAGGAGACTTTGTTGTTAACAAATAAATAAATATATTATACACTTCTCAGAGTAAAAGAGTACAACATTATTTATAATAAACTTAACAATTAAATAATGGACGTACAGAACATTAGAATAATACAGTGGAATTGCAGAAGTGCAAAAAAACAATATACCAGCATTAATAGGCATGTTTAAACAATCTAAAGTAATATTTGCCATTCAAGAGACTAATCTTAATCCGAGTCAACGTTTTACCATCCCTGAATATAAAGTCTTTCGAAATGATAGGAAAGAAACTCAAAAAGGAGGAGGTGTGGCATTTCTAGTTAATAAAACATATATAATAACTGACTGGGAATCATTTAAAACAGAAAATTTTGAAGGAATAACTATAACAGTGTCTACTGAGTTAGAAGAAATAAAAATAGTTAACCTTTACTGTTCAAGTGGAAACATAAACGAAAGAGATATCTCAGACGTGAATAAAAGAATAAACAACAGAACTGTCATAGTGGGAGATTTCAATGCTCATCATACAGCTTGGGGAGGCAATGTAATAGACAAATCAGGAAAACTACTGTTGGACTTCATTGAAAACAATGAACTAATAATACTGAATGATGGATCAGTAACAAGAATTAACCCTTGTGCAAATCAGCAAGACACAGCTATTGATATAAGCATTGTAACACCAAATCTTGCTAATGCAAAATGGGAAGTTATTGGGGATAAAAATTCAGATCATTTACCCATTGAAATAACACTAAAAGATAATTACAAACCTAACAAACTGGTAGAAAAACCGAAATTTTACTATAATAAAGCTAATTGGGTAGCTTTTCAGGTAGAGATGGAAGAGATAAAAATGAATAATATAGAAAATGAAAATATAGATGTATTTGCAGATAATCTCACAAAAGAAATATTACTAGTAGCTGTTAAACATATACCTAATGCATATATGCCAGAACACATAATTCCAAACCGCATTAAGGAAGCAAAAAAGAATGAATATTGGAACAAAAACCCAGTACCATGGTGGACAGTTAGATGTACAGAAATTCAAAAACAAAGAAAACAAGCTCTACAAGAATATAGAAAGCATAGATCTGAAGATAATTTAGATATTTATAAGAACATAAGAAATGAATCAAACAGAATAATACTTACGGCAAAAGAAAATCATTGGAGAAATTTCTGCCAAACACTGAACCCTACAACTAACTCTACAACAGATGTGTGGAATAAGTTAAAAGCCATTAAAGGCAGAACTAAACATATGATAATACCTAATATAAAAAGACCTGAAAGCGCAGAGACTGGCTGTCAGAAAGCAGAGGTGCTGGCCAGGTACTACCATAGAGTTAGTTCTAAGGAAAATCTAGGACAGGCTGAAGTCAACAGAAGAGCAACACTTCTTAAAAAACTCAGTAAAGAAGTACCTTATAATACTGAAAATTTATCATATTTAAATGCAGATATTACAATGGAAGAAGTTGAAAATACAATAAAGGACAAAACAAATACATCATCAGGGAATGACATCTTGAGCTGAAATCTTGAAACACATACCAAAAAGTACCATAGAAATTATAACATCCCTTTTTAACAAAATTTGGAATACAGGAAAAATTCCCAAAACATGGAAAACAGCAGTAATTATTCCAATACTAAAACCAGAAATAGATGCCCATGATGCCAGTTCATACAGACCAATTTCTTTAACTTCCCATCTAGGTAAAATATTAGAAACCATAGTAAATAAAAGATTAAAGTTTTATTTGGAAAAGAATAATTTATATAATCAAACTCAGTCAGGATTTAGGAAGAACAGATGCACTATGGATCAGATAATTAAATTGGAACATGAAGTAAAATCAGGATTTCAAAAGAAAGAAAAAGCTGTGGTAGTATTTTTAGATATAGCTAGGGCTTATGATGAATGCTGGACAGAGGGTGCTCTAATGAAGAAGATAGGAGTAACCGGTAAAATATATAATTATTTAGAGAATTTCCTGCAAGATAGATATTTCACTGTTCAGGTAAACAATGGTAGATCAGAACTGTATGAACAACAAAATGGAATACCCCAAGGATCAGTATCCTTCAATTTTTACAATAATGGTAAATGATTTAGGCGAGGAATTTAATGATAAAACAAATAAATTGTCACAGTTTGCAGATGATGTTGCTATATGGAGGACTGGGAGACATCTGCCAAAATTGTATAAGGATCTATAGAAGCAAATAAATAAAGTATGTAAATGGATGACAAAATGGGGTTTTCAGCTGAATACAAATAAAACATTGGGAATGATCTTCAGTAAATGTAGAGTTGTAAAAAATAAAATTATAGACATAAATATCCAAGGGCAAAACATTAATACAGTGCAAACCACTCAATATCTAGGAATGATATTGGACCAACAGCTGAACTGGAATAAGCACATATATAAACTAGTGGAGTCTTGCAGAGGATTGACTAACTTATTAAGATATTTGAAAGGTAATAGATGGGGTGCAAGCACTAAGACAATGCTCACTTTTTATAAATCTTTTATCAGAGGAAAAATAGATTACGGAAGTATAATATTTGACTCTGCTGCACACAGTAACAAGATTAAATTATACAGAATTCAGCATCAGGCTTTATGTACAATAGCAGGTGCAATCAGATCAACATCAATGGGAGCTATAGAGGTGGCTTTAGGAATTATACCCTTAGAATTACGGAGAAAGGAGTTAAGACTAAATTACGTGAACAGAGTTATGTTAGATAAGTCTCACCCAGCACATACAGCTTTTACCAGATGCCAACTAACAACTCAGGCCAAGCCAATGAATACCACTAGATACCCTACTGGATGGAAGTGTATGGAGGAAATTGTCCATCTGGGTACATTAATTACATCAATTAATAACAGTTGTGAATACAAGCCAGTGATTCCGCCCTGGGAGATCAAGAAACCAGACACGGACTACCACCTAGCAGAAATACTTAAGAAAACAAATAATATAGAAAATATTAAAAACACAGCCAATAAATATATACAACAAATATCAAAAGACAGCATTACTGTGTACACAGATGGATCCAAGGGAGAGGATGGCAAATTGGGGATAGGAATATAGCATCATGGAAAATACATCCATTTTCACTGCAGAGATGGCGGCAATACTAAAAGCACTAGAAATATTCTCTAATAACCCTCCCAAAAAATTAACAGTTTTAACTGACTCTCTTTCAACAATTAAAGCACTTAGAAACTTACGAGAATGTAGTAGACCTGATATAGCAGAGGAGATATTTCTGGCTACTACATACTTATATTCCAGAGGATGTTCAGTCTTAATTGCTTGGATACCTTCATATGTCGGCATAGAAGGAAATGAAAAGGCAGATAAAGAAGCCAAGAAAGATAGATCTGATAAAAATCTAATAAATGTAGGAACGAGTAAATCAGAGATTAAGAGCTTAATTAAAGATTTAATAACAGATGAATGGAAAGCAGAGTGGGATAAAAATCTGAAAGGAAGACATGCATATAAGATGTTCAAGGCTCCAACAAGAAAATGTCACATATCTAGGGAATTGAAAATTCCCAGTAATAAGAAACTTCTCAGACTACAGCTGGGAAAAGGCTATTTCAGAATAGAAGAACCTTACTGTGCAGGATGTCTTCAAGACAATAATATAGAACATTTCTTGTTAAAATGTAAGAGGTATGAACAAATGAGAATACCAATATTAGATTATTTGCAAGCATCCAACTTACCTATAAATATAGAAGAGGTGTTAAGAATAGACAGACCTAGGGAACTGCATAATATAGTCAAACAATATTTAACACAAACAAATGTTAATATTTGTGGCTGGGAATGTGAAGGTCTGATGCTGTTCTGCACAATTGTGATTGTCCCTATTTACAATGATTTGACAAATGTGATGCCACTTTCTCATATCAGCAGTTGTTCATATTATTTGGAATTGAAAACAATATATATCCTAATTATAACCTATCAGAGGTTGAACGGGATACTTTTTTTCATTAATTTAAAAAAAAAAAAAAATAAATAAGTAGTTCCTATCTTTAGCTTAATGAATAGATGGTATCTCAATCTGTTGTGGCCAGTGCGAAGTCTGAAGATTACCACTTGTTCTCTTCTGTTGAGGTGGTAGTATGCATCATTCTGTGTGTGACCTGGATGCTCTACATCCCATTTGTTTCTGTATCTGATTCTGATAAAACTCTTTGCCTCCTCGAAAGTTACGCTTGCATCAGGCTGAGGTAGATTTCCACCTTCCTTTGCCAATCTGCTAGCCTCTTCATTGCCGGTGATGTTACAATGAGATGAGATCCATTGGATCACAACACTTTTGAATAGTTGACATAGTTTGTGGAGCACTATTCTGAGGTCATCCAGGTCTGTATTATTTTGGCTTTTCAACATTGCAATTACTGATTGAGCACCGGTAAAGAAAGCAACTTGTCTCTCTGTGCTTTCCTATGTCATTATAACCTCTGCTGCAGTTTTCAAGGCATCTGCCTCTGCTCTGAAGTTATTTGAGAATTGTCCTATTGCCACTGACAGCTTTTTTTGTGCACCAGTGCTTAAGGTCAGACCAATAATGTTTATTTTGTTTCTTGCAAGGTCTTTAGTATAAGAACACATGCTTATGGATATTTGTTAAAACATGAATTTTTGCCTGATTTCATACTATCAAGGTGCTCTAACCCTGTAAATTCATTATGTAAACAGAAAATGTGAACATCTTAATTTAACCCATAAACAGGATTGTTATTTTTATTTCACCAGACATCAAACAGTAAATACATTACTTGTCCCTTGAATGTGACACCCGGAGAGTTGATTATTCAAGGAGGAGACATAATTATTAATGAAGGAAGACAGTCCATATGTCTAGATGTCACTAGTTACTGTGACAGACCTATACAGGTAAAATATGATTTAGAAAACGGCATACATAGGCCTGTCTCTAAAACAAAGATGTAACTAAGCAAGTTATAAGTAGAGGCTTATGAAACATTAGTGATATATTTTGGTAACTCAATATTTCTGAACCTGCTTGTTGTTTACTTCACAAATACATTGATGTTGTCTTTTATTTTACCTTGACCAGTTTTTTAAATGATGTAAGTTAGTTGGCTGAATTTCAGTGTCGGTTCAGATAAGGTATTTTTGAAAAAGCCCTGTGTGGTTCACAACGGGTCTGTCATCATCATCATCATCAGTTGCCATCTCCACAACGAAGGTTGGCTGTAATGGATCTCCAACGTCTTCTGTCTCTTGTCTTGGTGGTACACTCTGATAGACTCTTTCCCGTCCAACTCTTGATGTTATCTTCCCACTTATAGCGCTGTCTTCCCCTTGCACGTTTGCCTTCAACTCTCCCTTCTGTTATGATCTTCTGCAAGGTGTTATGCCTTTTTATGTGGCCAAAGTATTTTAGCTGCCGAACTTTGACCTCTCTCATTAGTTCTCTTTTCATACCTAGATTTTCTAGGACCTCCTTATTTGTTTTCATCTCTTTCCATGAGATACGCCCCATTCTTCTATATATCCACATTTCAAGAGCCTCAATTCTTTCTTCCAAATGCTTATTCATCGTCCATGTTTCTGCACCATACATAAATGCAGAATATATATAACACTTTATGATTCTCAGTTTTAATTTATGAGATAACTGTTTGGATGTCAGTATATGTTTCATGTTGTTGAATGTAGCTTTGGCCATTCCTATTCTCTTCTTGATTTCTGTTTCACATCTGCCATCTTCTGTTATTATATGACCAAGATATACGTAGCTCTTGACTTGTTCCAAGATTTTCCCATTTACGCTTATCTTTAATGTGGGTTTATCGTCTGTTTTGCTAATTATCATAGTTTTAGTTTTCTCAATATTAATGTCGAGTCCATATTCATGACTTATACTGTTCACTTGCTTCACTAGTTCTTGTAACTCCTGTTCGCTTTCAGCTAACAACACGGTATCATCTGCATATCTAAGGTTGTTTATTGATCTTCCACTGATGTTCATCCTGGTATTTCCTGTATCTGAAAATTTTTTCGGTGTATAAATTAAATAGGCAGGGGGACAGCACACAACCTTGTCTGACACCTCTTTTTATGTCTATGTATGGTGAATAATTCCTTCCCGATCTTACTGTGGCAGTTTGCTCCCAATAAAGGTTCTGTACAAAAACTAAAAATAAAGAAGAGCACAGATTCTACCAGGTGTGTCATAACAGGTAGCAATAACTTGAATACAGTGATAAAAGTGAATTGACACTAGCTTAACAGAATGAACCAAAGACATAGCCCGTTTTTATGCAAATCTCTGCTGTCAGTACTAAACATGGTCACTGGCAGAAGCACAATAGAGTAAGATCACATTGTGTGAGATAATCTGCATGAGAGAAGCTGCAAATGTCACTGTAAGAGTCCTAAAGAGAAAGGCATCAGCTACATAGGGAGGCAGAAAACACAGGGTTTGAACCATACATGCCACGTGCTATGGTTTACTCATAATCTATACAAGGTGTTTGCGTTTTCAGATGTGTACACCCTGTATATAAGGAAGCCACTGACACGAAAACGGACATTCTGACCGCAAAGCGTGAAACTAGATTAGGATTTTGGAATGTCAAGACAATGAACAAGAGGGGAGAACTAAAACAGGTCACAGCGGAAATGAGAAACTATAGATTACACATTCTAGGGATAAGCGAGAGCAGATGGACAGGGACAGGAAAAGTTAAAACAGCAACAGGAGAAACAGTACTTTACTCTGGAAGAGAGGATGGACAGCACAATGAAAGTGTAGCCATTATTCTACAGAAAGGAATAGAGGTCATTACTGGAATGGAAACCCATCAACAATAGGCTGATAAGAATAAGATTGATTAATGATAGATTTAGACATTCATTACAAGATGTGAAAGTAAGAAGAGGTGCAAATGTGGGAAGTGATCACCACTTAGTACTAGCAAAACTGAAGGTGAAACTCAGAACTGCTGGACCAACTGTAACTACACAGAAAAGGTATGATATCACCAAATTGAAGGACCCCCTTACCAGAAAAGCATTTGTTGCTGATATAAAGAAACGATATCAAATTGCCAAAAGCCAGGAAAACACATCGACTGATATTGACCAGAAATTCAACACCATTTCAACAATATATAAGGAAAGCAGCAAATCATGCTTGGGATTCCAGGAAAGGAAGAAGTAAGATTGGATAACACCAGAAACATTAAACACCATAGCGATGAGAAAGGAAATGAAAAGAAAGAAAACAGAAGCGAAGTCCCCCAGGTTAAGGCCTTTATATAGTGAACAATACAGTCAGCTGGACAAGGAAGTTAAATGCCAAACCACAGCAAACAAAAGGAAATTCCTAGACGATCTTGCAAGACAGGCACTGAGAAATGAACAAAGCACAGTATATCAAATAACTAAAACCATCAGCGGAAAACGAGGTGCAAACAATATTACATTAGTAAGAGATAAGCAAGGAAATCTCATCAGCACAGCAAAGGGACAGGAAACAAGATGGGCAGAGCATTTCAGAGAAACTCTGAACAAGGAACCACCAGAGACACAGTTGAATGTTCCTGATGCTGAAAATGATCTAGATGTTAATACAGACATTCCACAAAAGGAAGAAATCATCACAGCAATCAAAGGGTTAAAGAATGGAAAAGCTCCTGGCCACGATAACTTAAATGCAGAGCTATTTAAGACAGACCCTGAGCTAGCAGCAGAACTATTGGAACCACTATTTGCACAAGTCTGGAAAACAAGGACAACACCAACAGAGCGGAACAAAGGAATAATTGTCAAATTGCCCAAGAAGGGCGACCTTGCAGACTGCAACAATTGGAGAGGAATCACTCTTCTCTCAGTTCCCAGCAAAATACTAGGCAGGATAATTATACAGAGAATTTCAAAAGCAGTAGACCACAAACTGATGAAAGAACAAGCAGGATTTAGAAAGAACAGAAGATGTGTAGATCATATATTCACTCTCAGGAACATTAAAGAGCAGTGCTCAGAATGGCAGAGACAGCTGTACATCAATTTAGTTGATTTTGAAAGGCTTTTGACAGTATACATAGAGACAGTCTATGGAAAATTCTGAGGGCTTATGGAGTTCCAAGCTGCATAGTGTCCACCATAAAAAGCCTCTATGCCAACTTTACAAGTAGCGTAAGGCAGAGCAACCTAACTTTTGAGGTGAAGACAGGCATACAACAGGGATGCCCCTTATCAACCACTTTATTTTTAACAGTCATAGACTGGGTGATGCGTCAGACAGCAGAGGGCAGTCCAAGAGGAATAAGATGGATTACATTTTCTACATTGGAAGATCTGGAATATGCAGATGACACTCCACTACTCACACATTCTCATCAACACATCCTGGAAAAATTGGATAGACTTACTAAGTATAGCTAGCAGGTGGGTCTGAACATCAATCTAAAGAAGACAGAGGTCATGACACTCAATGGGGTCAACCCTGAGCCCTTAACAGTAAGGAATCAGAAACTGGAACAGACAGACACCTTCACATACCTAGGATGCATAGTAACACCAGACGGTGGAGCAAGCAAAGACATCAATAACAGAATGAACAAAGCCAGAACAGCCTTTGTTAGTCTAAACAACATCTGGAAGTCCTCTCAGTACAGCACAAACACAAAATTAAGATTATATGAGAGCTGTGTACTTTCTGTGCTTTTCTATGATGCAGAATGCTGGAGAGTAACAGAGACCGAAATGTTGAAATTGTCCTCTTTCCACACAATCTGCCTAAGAAAAATTATCCGAATCTTTTGGCTAAATACCATCACCAGCCAAGAAATGCTTACTCGGAGCAACCAAGAGGACATGCACACCATCATAACTGGCAGATACTGGAGTTGGGTTGGCCATGTCCTCAGAAGAGACCCCGATGCCATCACAAGAACAACTATGCTATGGACCCCAGAAGGAAAACGAAAGAGAGGCCGACCAAAAATAACTTGGCGGAGAACTGTGGAGGCTGAGATGCAAAAAGTGAATCAGAGCTGGGGCACTGCACGAAGGATGGCTGCCGACCGAGCAAGGTGGAAGCAGTTTGTTGCCGCTCTACAAGACGCCACCAGGCATGATGGCCACTTACTGCTTTGACGGTCGGTGGCTAAGGATCAAAGAAGTAACCACTTGATACATAGTTTATTTTGTTTATATTTTTGCCACAGTTGTGCTTTAAAAAATTGCAAATAATACAATTTTTTTTCCAGATTGGAAGCCATTACCACTTTGTAGAGACTAACAAGTATCTTATGTTTGATAGAGAAGCTGCCTATGGAAAGCGACTGGTAAGTTTCGATTGGAAAAACTATGCAAGTACACATCTACAGCATGTAAAAGCTCTTATTCATTTATTAAACTCTAGAGATGATAGAAAACTCTATGCAGAGCATTACAGCAGGATGCAATCTGATCATCAGAAGTCATACTTCTTCTTTGGAGCAGAGGGCTTCAACATAATATCTCCAGGTTTTTTTAAAATCCTGAGCATCCAGCTCTGTTATGACCTCCATACATTCTGTTATCTATCTCCCATTCTTGCCCGCATGTATTTCTGGGCCTTCCTCTTTCTTTTACCCTTAAAGTTCAAAACAAAGATAATATTTCAGGCAACATTTTATGTCAAAGGTATGATTACTTTTTTCATACGAAAAAAAAAATCTTGTTTCCCATTTTGGAAAAAAAAAAAGTAATCGAGATAAATACAACTTTTATTTGGTCTGCAGAACATTCCATCAGGAACAGCGATGCGATTTGAGCCAGGAGCTGTCAAAACTGTCTGTTTGGTAGATATTGGTGGGAAGAGGTAAACATGTTGTAACTGGTAGTAGAGTTTTTCTGTGTAGTTCCCAGGGGTCTTAAGTCAACAAAGAAAGAATAGAACTTCTGCTACCTCAGGTATGTCGTAAGAGGTGACTAAAATGAGGTTGTGCATGGGTTTGGCAACCTCATCAAGTAAAGTAAATTATTACAGAAACCACTGCTGCAAGACCACATGAATGCTTGGATGCAGGCGTTGTGCAAGGGGACCAGTGACAATAATGGCTGTATGCTTTATATGAAGATGAAAAGTGTAAAAAAAAGATAGTAGAGTTAATCAAATCTGTTTACTATTCAGTGCTATATTGCATACAACTATGGTTGTGGAATGTATACAACTATGGTTGTGGAATGTATACAACTATGGTTGTGGAATGTATACAACTATGGTTGTGGAATGTATACAACTATGGTTGTGGAATGTATACAACTATGGTTGTGGAATGTATACCAGTGAATACTTAAACTGTATTTATCATCATGTTTCCATCAGTGTTTCTAAACTGCCATTAAGATGTACATATGATTCCACAGAAGTATCTCCTAGTATAGTCTGGCTATTGTTTGTCACATTTATTCCCATAATCTTTGTGTATTTTCAGACCCAGTTGTTGTGATCTATCATCAAGTACTCATTTTGTTTTGCATCTGGTTTTGGTTATAGGATATATGAGCCAGGTCATCAGTTAAATCTACATTGTCAAGCTGTTTTGTCAGAGTCCACTAAATTTCATTGATGCTGTTTTTATATAATGCAATCAATAGCCAGTTAGAATAATATAGAACATTTCTTGTTAAAATGTAAGAGGTATGACCAAATGAGAATACCAATATTAGATTATTTGCAAGCATCCAACTTACCTATAAATATAGAAGAGGTGTTGAGAATAGGCAGACCTAGGGAACTGCATAATACAGTCAAACAATATTTAACACGAACACATGTTAATATATAGTGGCTGGGAATGTGAAGGTCGGATGCTGTTCTTACAATGCATGTGACTTTAAACAGATGAAAGTCAATTAAATATCTGTTAAAGTCCGTTATATAACTAGAACCACCAGGCCTTTACACCCCTCCACTTTAATATTATTCTTGTTCAGAGTTTCTTCTTGATTTTGTTTTTTCTATTTATTTAACGTATAAGCACATTTGTGATTATCCCTATTTACATTGATTTGACAAATGTGATGCCACTTTCTCATGTCGGCAGTTGTTCATATTATTTGGAATTGAAAACAATATATATCCTAATTATAACCCATCAGAGGTTGAACGGGAAATTTTTTTTTTTTTTTTTTTTCATTAATTAAAAAAAAAAAAAAAAAAAGTTAGAAGAGAGAGAGTGACTAAAGGCCTCCTTGCCATCCCCACTTCTTATCTCAAAAGGTTCTGTAAGTCCTTCATGAAGAATTCTGGACTTTATGTTTTCATATGCTTCTTAATTAGGATCTTCTTCTGTCTCAGATGGCTGAGTTGAATAAAATCTTGCCATCCCCATCATCTCAAAATAAAAATGATACATTTATTAAATAAACATGCCTTAACTTTCATTTCTTAGTCACTAACCAACATATCAGATCAAGTACTATTTCAACATTGTAGATTAGCTATAATATACCTTTAATGTCGTCTGCCTGTTGCCTGGATGACACAGTACAACAT
The DNA here is from genome assembly GCA_024509875.1 of Oreohelix idahoensis. Taxonomy (NCBI): domain Eukaryota; kingdom Metazoa; phylum Mollusca; class Gastropoda; order Stylommatophora; family Oreohelicidae; genus Oreohelix; species Oreohelix idahoensis. The sequence goes on along the minus strand of JAMPIV010010334.1, from coordinate 122,363 downwards.
TCTCACAAAGTCCATTACCTCTTAATGTATTCTTCCTACTTACTTCTCTGTCATTGTAATTTCCATATAAACACTAGAATTTTAGGTAGATTAACTTTATTTGGCCATTGCCACCTAAAAACAAACATTGCACAGATTTTTGCTATAGATGTTATTTCTCTAGAGTTGTCAGAGGTGGAAACAACCTTTGTGATGGGCCAGTCAACAATGATGTGATGAGCATTATGAAGAAAATAAAGAACCTGGGCTTTGGACACAAGCAACAAGTAAGCTTGCAAGATGTACTCAGCAATTTTATTATTATGATTTTTGTGTCATTTGCATTCAATTATGATGTTGATGCAAAGATGTTAAAAAAACACACATGTATGAATTTAACAGAATTCATAAGGACCAGATAATTAAAGGCTTGATCACTTTGTGTAAAGTTCCCATATACTGTTAATCGATTTTCTCTCGCTTACTCTCTGCTTATAAGTGCTTACATCTTATTCTGTGTGTATTTTTTTGTTTGTGAGATAGTTATAAATAAACCTTGGTAATTTCCTATCTTTCATACCTTTTTGCTCCGCAGTAAATATATGTAGTTAGGTGTTGTTTCGTAGCGCTTAGGGTTAGGATTAAGGTTAGAATTAGGGTTAGGATTATGGTTTGTGTTAGGGTTAGTGTTAACCATAATACTAATCCTAACCCTAACTGCTACGAAACAACACCTAATTACATATATTCACTGCGGAGCATAAAGGTACGAAAGATAGGAAATTACCTAAACCTTATTTCAAAGATCTTTACAGCTTTAAAAATTGTAAAGATCTATGAAATAATATTTATTTATAATTTATAACAATATCTTAACATTGTTCTGGTGTTCACAAAAAATTTTGTAAGAAAAAAAAAACAGGATGCTATTTTGGTAGGGTCACCACAGAAGTACAATATTCTTTAACATGTGGAGATCTGGTAATAGAAAATTTTTTCAGCAAATATTAAATTATTTGGCTTGTAAACTGTATTCTTGTAGTGAAATTTGCAATATATCCTTACAATTCATTTACTGACCTGAAGTTATTAAATTTAAATAACAAAGAAACTGGCTATGTTATGGGGAAGAGTTAAAGTTTGGTGGTGGAAAGGTAAGGTGAATCAAACACAAATCATGTATTTTGTAAGTTCATGAACAAAGTCTTACCTAGGAGATAAATATACCATTAAGTATTGTAATGGTGTTGATATTATGGGTTCAGTAGTCTCCAGAGTAGAATTACTGGGAATCATTGCTAAATGTAGAAATTGATGAAAGGTTTACTTACAGGTTTATGTAACTTACATCCAGGTAGTCTTTCTTTCTTCTTTGATCCTTAGCTGCCGACCGTCAAAGCAGTCAGTGGCCATCATGCCTAGTGGCATCTTGTAGGGCAACAACAAATTGATTCCACTTTGCTTGGTCGGTGGCCATCCTTCGTACAGTGCCCCAACTCTGGTTCATTCTTTGCATCTCAGCCTCCACAGTCCTCCACCAGGTTGTTTTTGGTCGGCCTCTCTTTCGTTTTCCTTCAGGGGTCCAAAGCATAGCTGTTCTTGAGATGGCATTGGGGTCTCTTCTGAGGACATGGCCAACCCAGCTCCAGCGTCTGCCAGCTATGATGGTGTGCATGTCCTCTTGCTTGCTCCGAGTAAGCAGATCTTGGTTGGTGATGGTATTCGGCCAAAAGATTCGGTGAATTTTTCTTAGGCATGTTGTGTGAAAAGAGGACAATTTCGACATTTCCTTCTCTGTAACTCTCCAGCATTCTGCACCATAGAGAAGCACAGAAAGCACACAGCTCTGATATAATCTTGATTTTGTGCTTGTACTGTATTGAGAGGACTTCCAGATGTTGTTTAGGCTAAATAATGCCGTTCTTGCCTTATTTATTCTGATGTTGATGTCTTTGCCTGCCCTGCCGTCTGGTGTTACTATGCATCCTAGGTATGTGAAGGTGTCTGTCTGTACCAGTTGCTGATTCCTTAATGATATGGGCTCAGGGTTGCTCACATTGAGTGTCATGACCTCTGACTTCTTTAAATTGATGTTCAAGCCCACCTGCTGGCTTAACTTATTAAGTCTATCCATTTTTTCCTGGATGTGTTGATGTGAATGTGCTAGTAGTGCAATGTCATCTGCATATACCAGATCTTCCAATGTAGAAAATGTAGTCCATCTTATTCCTCTTGGACTGCCCTCTGTTGTCTGGTGCATCACCCAAACTATGACTGTTAAAAATAGAGTGCTTGATAAGGGGCATCCCTGTCGTACTCCTGTCTTCACCTCAAAGGTTAGGTTGCTCTGCCCAACACTACACGTAAAGTTGGCATAGAGGCTTTTTATGATTGACACTATGCGGCCCTCAGTATTTTCCATAAACTGTCCCTATGTATGCTGTCAAAAGCCTTTTCAAAATCAACGAAATTAATGTACAGCTGTCTTTGCCATTCTGAGCACTGCTCTATAATGTTCCTGAGAGTGAATATTTGATCTACACATCTTCTGTTCTTTCTAAATCCTGCTTGTTCTTTCCTCAGTTTGTGGTCTACTGCTTTTGAAATTCTCTGTATAATTATCCTGCCTAGTATTTTGCTGGGAACTGAGAGAAGAGTGATTCCTCTCCAATTATTGCAGTCTGCAAGATCTCCCTTCTTGGGCAATTTGACAATTATTCCTTTGTTCCACTCTGATGGTGTTGTCCTCGTTTTCCAGACTTGTGCAAATAGTGGTTCTAATAGTTCTGCTGCTAGCTCAGGGTCTGTCTTAAATAGCTCTGCATTTAAGTTATCATGGCCCGGAGCTTTACCGTTCTTTAACCCTTTGATTGCTGTGATGATTTCTTCTTTTCGTGGAATGTCTGTATTTACATCTAGATCGTTTTCAGCCTCAGGAACATTCAATTGGATCTCTGGTGGTTCCTTGTTCAGAGTTTCTCTGAAATGCTCTGCCCATCTTGTTTCCTGTCCCTCTGCTGTCATGATGAGATTTCCTTGCTTATCTCTTACTAGTGTAATATTGTTTGCACCTCGTTTTCCACTGATGAATTTAGTTATTTTGTATACTATGCTTTGTTCATTTCTCAGTGCTGCCTCTTCTGCCTGTCTTGCAAGATCGTCTAGGAAATTCCTTTTGTTGGCTTGGATTTGGCGTTTAACTTCCTTGTCCAGCTGACTGTACTGTTTGCTATATAGTTGCTTTAACCTGGGGGACTTCACTTCTGTTTTCTTTCTTTTCATTTCCTTTCTCAGTGTTATGGTGTTTAATGTTTCTGGTGTTATCCAGTCTTGCTTCTTCCTTTCCTGGAATCCCAAGCATGATTTGCTGCTTTCCTTATATATTGTTGATATGGTGTTGAATTTCTGGTCTATTTCATCAGTCAATGTCTTTTCCTGACTTTTGGCAAATTGATATCGTTTCTTTATGTCAGCCGCAAAAGCTTTTCTGGTAAGGGGGTCCTTCAGTTTGCTGATGTCAAACCTTTTCTGTGTAGAGTTACAGTTGGTCCAGCCCTTCTTAGTTTCACTTTCAGTTTTGCTACTACTAAATGGTGATCACTTCCCACATCTGCCCCTCTTCTTACCTTCACATCTTGTAATGCATGTCTCCATCTACCGTTAATCATGATTTGGTCTATCTGGTTTCTGTCCCGACCATTTGGTGATTCCCATGTTAATTTGTGAATTTCTTTATGTGGGAAAAGTGTTCCTCCAATGACCAGGTATTAATACTACAGAAACTTATTAATTTATCCCCATTTTCGTTTGCTGTTCCGCTGCCGAATTTCCCCATTACTCTTTCATTATATGTATTGTGTGTACCATCTTTCGCATTGAGGTCTCCCATTACTATAATAAGATCATATCTAGGTGTGTCTTCCATTTCTTTCTGCAAATGTTGATAGAATTCATCCTTGACCTCTTCATCGCTGTCATTCGTTGGTGCGTAGCATTGTGTTATAGTAGTATTGGTGAATCTACCTCTCAATCTTAATCTTATCAGTCTGTTGTTGATGGGTTTCCATTCCAGTAATGTCCTTTCTATTCCTTTCTGTAGAATAATGGCTACACCTTCATTGTGCTGTCCATCCTCTCTTCCAGAGTTTCTCCTGTTGCTGTTTTAACTTTTCCTGCCCATGTCCATTTGCTCTCGCTTATCCCTAGAATGTGTAACCTATAGTTTCTCATTTCTGCCGGGACCGGTTTTAGTTTACCCGTCTCATTCATTGTCCTGACATTCCAAAATCCTATTCTTGTATCATGTTTTGCGGTCAGTACGTCCGTTCTCATGTCAGTGGCTTCCTTTCTGCTTTCACCACTGACAGTCATACGCGCCTCAGACTCCGGATGTCCACCCCGCAGCAAAGTTTGTTTATTCGTTGTTGTTTCCGTAACTTCAATTTTTTTTTTTTACATAGATAGGGGTGTCAGCCCTATGCTAAAACCCCCAACCTGGAGGACCAGGGTGTCTGCTTTAGTCTGACCCCTGCCTGCGCAAACCTGTCCAGCTTGGTAGAACCTTCCAGGAGTAAAACTCCCGCTGGCATAGCTCTGGGGGTAATCAGGGTACGCAAGCTGCCATACCTCGACAAGGTATTGACACTGGTGATGGCAGACATCCAGGTAGTAAGAACTCTAAAATGTAGTAATCCAAGAATTACAAATTTCTTAAAATAATTTTCTTGATTGGTCTGATGTCAGCATACAATGTCTGGCAGAAGTGGTATGCATGGCCATTTGAAAGCTTAGAAAATATATACAGGTCCGTATATTTTTATCTGAAATTGTTGGGGACAGCTGTGTTTTGAAAACTGGATTTATTCAGTTTCTAGATGTCATTCAAATCACATTAAAAAAAATAGCCGAGGTCACCCAAAGAAACTTTCACTTTTGAGAATACTTTGGTTTTTGGTTGTTCAGATAAAAGCATAGAGACCTGTACTAAAAAATTAAATTAACAAGTAAAGAAACCTGCACATTCACTCACTGAACCACATTTGAAAAAAAAATTAAGTGCTTTCCATTTGAAATGATATTATTTGTCTTTTGAATTGCAGAAGAGCACTATGAATGAGCCAAACCATAAATAAATGAAATATTGGTCTGTTGTCTCAATAGAACAATCATCAAAGCTGATTTATCATTCATCACCATCATCATCATCATCATTATCCTTCAGCTTGCCAATTGGCATAGGCCTCTGTAACCGTCTGTTTTGTAATGGCCACCATAAATGTAACGTACTGTTTAAGAGTGATGTGAAAGCTGGCAGAGTGAACGTGTCGTTTATCACCTGGACTGTGTAATGTTGCGGTGTCGATGTAGGTCACCAGAAATGTAACGGCCAGGAATGTAACGGCCACCAGAGTGAGGCACTGCCAGGGGTACTAAGATCACTCACAGTAAACAGCGTACATGTTGTAGATCTGTGATATTGGTATTATGATGTGCTGAGTGTGGGTGTAGACGAAAACACGAATGCTTGAGGCTCTTAGTAAAGTCAGTAATGCACCCATACACTCACATGCAGTAGTCAATGATGAATCGAAGACTGCTGGCACGTTTCAAACATTTATTTACGAAACTGACAGTAGCATCAACAGGACAGTCAAATTGACGAGATCAAGGACTTCACATAGATAATAAATGACTGTTAAATGTCTGGTAATCAAAGGCTTGCATCATACATCAAACATCATCTGTCCTAATGTTACAATATGTAATGTAGCTTCCGTACCATTGACTCAGCGCGTCAGGTACTTAATTAGCTCTATCGTTCAACAAACGAGCCCCTAAATTGCGTAGCAATAATACATAAGGCTGTTATTAAACTGGCATAGCTCGCCAGGTATATTTCCTCTTGCTGAAAATATTGGCCGTAATACAGGGCCTCAATATGTAGACAGCTGTGTATCCTTTTTTAGCAGGCATGATCAAACCATGCTAAACATATATATATACCGCCAACCTGTGGCGTCCACAATAATTTATCATCATCATTAGGCTTCTGTTCACTTGAAAACACATAGTCTCATTTGGCTAGAACTAGAAGCAAGGAAGAAATTCTGTCTCTCAAGATCTGTGAGCTTCACTCACCGATAGGTAATTTCAAATGTTCTGCAGCCAAAGGCATAATAATAAGAATGTCATTTACCTTCATACAGAATCTTCCGGATACACCTTTAACAAACAATCACTGGGGAAAACATTGACATTTCAGTCATATCGAAACTTTCCAATCCCCATAATGATCTAGAGGAAAATCACAACGGACATCGTCGTCCGACAGCCCAGATCACAATCTAGATGACGGAAGTCACAGTTCGCGCTCAGAACACTGCGCATGCCTAGACAGCATAAAAATGAGCATCGCTCAGACAGATCAACGACAACGATTGAAAGAAAGAGAAGATAACCCTTTAAACAACCTGTCATAGAAGTTAATACCCAATTATCCAACTTTGACCAACAAAGTTTCACAACAAAATTATTAAATAGATTTACCTATATGACTCCGTCAAAACGACAAAAGTATTAAATAGATTTACCTATTATGACTCCATCAAAACGACAGCAACAGACTACCGCACCCCCCGTATAAAAAAAATGACCCTGTTTTTTTTTTTAAATACATCAATGAGCAAGATACCACAAGCTCATGACACATGAATAATGTGCCAATGAAAGAATCAACCGGAGAGAATCAAATCATCTCACCAAATAATAGAAAATATCTTTGGGAAGGTACCATCAAAGAAACCTCAGTTGCTGGCGCTACTAACAAAAATTACATAACTATCAAACAATTATGCAATAATATAATCATAGCAATGACCAATGACAATCTATCTGAAGAAGTCATATCAATATACAAATTACAATGTTATACCATTAATATATGTAATGGATGGACATGACCAATTTTGTTAAATTCCTTACACATTATCTAACACTAGAAGTATATTATATACAAATAAGTGCTGCGATTTCTTGAACAAAAGTAAGGTATGGCGTCATCATGGTTCTCACAAGCGCTCCGTACTTGGTACTAGTTTGCACTGAGAACAATATAAATGACATTAATTAGTAACATGCTATAATGCACTATAGTCATTACAAAATTATTTAAATATTATATGTGGCCATTTTAACATTTTTCCTTTTCTTATTTTTTTGGCCTTTATTTTATGTTAACCTTAACCTTGGACATTACACCAAAGATAGTAATAGAGAAAGAAAACAATCAATTTACTAATCTAAGGTGAAACAAATGTATTAATGTATATTATGAACAGACATGAGTCTGGAAATGTATCATGAAATCTAGGACACAAGACTTAAGTGGAATCATGTGGGCATCTAGACAGTATGTCTGCCATCACATTATCCGAACCACGGATAGCCCGCACCGTGAAATGAAAAGGTTGAAGAGCAATAGCATATCAAGTAGATCTTGGGCTCTTCAAATCCTTGTTCTGCATAGCTGTAAGAGCTTTTTGGTCGGTTTCCATAATGAAATGCGCGCCTAGAAGGAATCTTTGTAGCTTAAGAATGGCCCAGACCATAGCTAACAATTCACGGTCTAGAACCGAATAGTTCCTTTCTGCCGCATTCAATTTCCTAGAGATATACATCACAGGATGCAGAGTTCCTGAATATTCCTGCATAAGTGCCGCCCCAATCCCAGTGGAAGAGGCATCACTACGAAGGACAAAAGTCTTGTCAATCGATGGTAGTCGTAAGATAGGAGGAGATGAGAACAAATTCTTAATCTGATCCAATGAAGATTGGCATTCTTGGGACCAGCGCACCATATTAGGAGAACCTTTTTTCAACAAAGTTAAAAGAGGTGCCATAATGGAGGACAGATTCTTAATGAATCTTCCGTAGAATTGTATTAATCCCAAGAGACTACGTACTTGCTTTTTTGTTTTAGGAACGGAGATATTTAATATCTTGGAAATGTTTTGGTCCTCTGTCTTCAATAGACCATGACCAACTCGATGACCTAGGAAAGAGATTTCACTAAACCCAAGAAAGGCTTTAGAGGGTTTGCAGTCAAATTATGCTCGCGTAGAGTAGACAGTAACTCATTTAAACCCGAATAGTGTTCTTCCCAAGTATCGCTGAAAAGACAGATGTCGTCCAAGTATGCGATGACGTCTGTACGATATGAGAGAATTCGATGCATCATGCATACGAAAGTAGCTGGGGCGTTCATCAGCCGAAAGGCATAAAATTCCATTGATACAAACCCCTAGATGTTGAAAAAGCAGTGAAAGGTTTGGCGCGTTCAGTTAACGGAACTTGCCAATAGCCTTTCGACAAGTCAAGTTTAGTAAAGAATCGCGATTTAGAAAGTCTAGTAAGTAGATCTTCCAATAAAGGCATAGGTTCAGCATCAAACTTCGTAACCTGGTTCAATTTGCGATAATCGACGCAAAGACGTATGTTATTGTCTTTCTTTCGAACAATAACCATGGACGAAGAGTATGCTGAAGTGGATGGTTCAATTATTTTCAATTGTATCATTTCATCCAATTCTTTCTCGACTTGCGCTTGGAAATGAATAGGGATAGGATATGGTCTTACTCTGATCGGATTATGATCAGTAAGTATAATGTCATGTTTGATAATATGTGTGTGTCCAGGAATGTCGGTAAGGACATCCTGAAATGATTGTAGCAAGGAAGATACTTGACGCTGTTCCTCAAAAGACAAATTAGAAGAAACCGAAACGTTTCTCCATGATTCCGTAGAATTGAGTCGAATCATAGGAAGAGGTAGATTAACATCTGAAAACGTTGTTTCCTCCTCCTGTATAACCGACAAGGATGAGATATGACCATGTTGGACTGGAGAATCGTCCGTCGCCTGGAAAATAGGCTGCAAATAGTCTGGTCGTTCAATAAATTCCGTAAGCATATTTATATGGAAGGTTTTATGCTTTCCATCAATATCGACAACATAGTCGACATCGGAAATTTTTGAGACTATTTTATATGGACCTTTCCATGCAATGAGAAGTCTGTTCTCCCTTGAAGGAAGTAAGACAAACGCTTTGTCTCCAGGACAAAGTTGACGTAGGCGTCTCTTCTTATTAGCGAATTGCCTCGCCTTTTCTTTGGCAAATTCGGAGGATGAAGTCGCTAACTTGCATGCTTCGATAATCTTATGCCTGAGAGCAATGACATACTCATATGAAGATTGAGTGTCATTGTCAATATTATCGGCAGTTATCAAATCGTGTAGCAAGGACATAGGACCACGCGGTTGCGCGCCAAAAACAAGTTGAAAGGGAGAAAACCCTGTATGTTCGTTGGCGACCTCTCTATATGCAAAGAGAGCCGCGGGTAAAACCCTATCCCAATCCTGAGGATGATCTTCCGTTATCTTACCTAGTAGGTTTTTCAGAGTTCTATTCAAACGTTCCACCATCCCATTGGACATAGGATGATAAATACTACTCAGCGATCTCTCTATCTTCAGAGTCGACATTACTTGAGACATGGTATCCGATATGAGTTGGGTACCATGGTCGGATAATATTTCTGCTGGAAATCCCAGACGAGAAAATATTAACCAAAGAGCATCTGTGACATCAGCAGTAGTTATGCTCTTTAGAGGAACAGCCTCCGGCCAACGTGTGCACATATCAACACACGTCAAAATAAATTGGTGTCCTCTCGCAGACTTTATCTTAAATGGACCAATGATGTCTATCGCCATTTTTTGAAATGGCCGAATGGGAATGTCTGCAGCCTGAATAGGTGCATCATGGCGTGGACCTCTGGATTTAATCTCTTGACATACTTTACAAGATCGACAATAGATTCGTATGTCCTTATTCACAGCAGGCCAAAAGAAAGATTGAAGAACTCTAGCTTTAGTACGGGAAAAACCCATATGTCCAGCACACTGCGAATCATGAGCGTGCTGTAAGATTTTAACTCTCATATTTTTAGGCACAAGGATTTGAGAATGAATGGACTTAGCGGAGTCTTGTACCATACGTACAAGTACGCCATTCTTCATCGTAATCCAAGATTTACGATTAGTATCCTTATTCGGATCACCTTTTGTTGCCAGAGTAAAGAATTTCTTTAGAGTAGGATCATCTTCCTGCTGTTTGATAAAGGAATCGTGGGAAATCTCCAAGGGATCATCTCGGATCTGCGCATCCTTATCTTCAGAATGTGAAGATTGTGGCATATTAAGAGCTTGAGCCCTAGTGATTACTGCATTAGCCGATTGCATATTAACATTTTCCCAATTAGAAATTTGCTGTGGAGTGCATTCTTTCACCCCGTGAATGCGACCGATGATAAGATCAGCGATCGGATTCGGCAAGAGACATGCTTGCACCTCTCCTGTAAAGAAAGGCGTAGCAATATTGATAATGGCAGTGGAGTACTTCTACAATGTGCCACCAAATGTTACACATTTGACTATATTGCCTGTAGCTCGAGAAGGATTTACGAGTGATTGCCTCACTCCAATGGTAGTGCACCCCGAATCGAAAAGAATTGATACCGGAGTACCATCTATTAGGCCCCTATTAAAGACAAGAGCACCCCTTCCATTATGCGCAATTGACGCATGGAAAGCGGGAAGCGGGTGACCGCAGCTTAAAGTAGAAACTGTGGTTGGATCGAATAATGTTTTGCATTGCGAACACTCAGATGCTCTAGCAAAATTGAAAGCGGAATTTGCTACACTGTTGGAGTCTTTTTTATCATTATTCTGATTATCGGTGTCGTGGAACTCCTGTTGTGCAGAGTTAGCCTGGTAATACGATTTACCATGTCTTTTGTGTTGTGATCTACCTCGGTTATAATTGTCTCTATAATTATTATTGCCTCTGTTATAACCCCTATTTGGGTTTGAATCATAATATTCATGATCATAATCATCATGCTCGTTATATTGAGTATCCCTGTAATATTGTTTCTTTTGTCTCCATGAAGCACTTGGGTAGTTCCTATAGCTACTCCCTTTCCGAGAATTTCTAACATTATGGGTACCCCTCGCGTGTCGAGGACTATCAGCCCGATTCCAGTTCTTCGAAGAAGAACCCTGATTTGAGTGGTTATCTTGGTTTTGATACTTATTCCAATTAACCTTTTTATCAAATTTATTTTTAGCTCCTTGGAATTTGTGTGAGTAATTCTGATTATATTCTGTTGCCGAAGCAACTGGCATACTCTCTTTAATGTTAGAGTTACTAAGAATCATGTCAGGGTGTGCCGTGGCATACTGGTCACAATATTCTTCCATTTGCTTTATTGTACCAGGTTTACGCTCATGTAAGAACTCTAGGAATGATTTATTTACAGAAGACATGACCTTGTCTCTTAGCAATAAATCCGTAAGACCATCAAATGTTTTCTCTGTTTTGGATAATTCAATCCATCGTGAAAGTGTAATTCGTGCTTTTGAGATGAAATCTGAGAATTCTACACCTACCTCAGGTCTCATTGTTTTAAACAAAAGACGGTAACCTTCCTCAGACAGCTGATATCTCTTTATCAAAGCTGCCCTAACAGCATCATAATTATCTTTGTCGGCCTCTTCAACAAAATATAACTTACTTAGGGACTCCCCTTTTAGATTTTCAGACAACTGATTCACATACTGTGATTTGTCAACATTATGAGATCGACAAGCCCGTTCAAATCTAGAAAGCCAAAATGTTATGTCATCACTGGTAGGGTTAAACGCTGGTACCTTGACCTTGTACACAAAGGGTTTACCATTACCACCAGATGCCTGATTAACATTACTCATACATGTCAATTTTAATTTCTCTAATTCAAACTCATGTTCTCTTATTGCTTTTCTCTCTTCAGCTTCTCTATCTAATCTTCTCTGTTCTGCAGCAGCTTCTAATTTTTTCTGTTCTGCAGCAGCAGCAACTTCTAATTTTTTCTGTTCTGCAGCAGCAGCAACTTCTAATTTTTTCTGTTCTGCAGCAGCTTCTAATTTCTTCTGTTCTGCAGCAACTTCTAATTTTTTCTGTTCTGCAGCAACTTCTAATTTTTTCTGCTCTGCATCAGCTTCTAATTTCTTCTGTTCTGCCTCAAATCTCCTTTCCTCCACTTGCATCTGCAATTTCTTTAGTTCAGCAGCAGTATCAGCTTCTTTTTCTAATCTTTTTTCTTCAGCCAGAGCTTTTTTTTCTTCAGCAGCAGCTTCTCTTTCTAATCTTTTTTCTTCAGCCAGAGCTTTTTTTTTCTTCTATTTGAAGTTTTCTCTCCTCAGCCGCAGCTTTTTTTTTCCTCAGCAGCAGCTTTTCTTTCTTCAACAGCAGCAGCAGTTTTTTTTTCTTCTGCAGCTAATGCTTTGTCATATTGAGCAACAGCCCATTGTTCTAAGTCTTTTCCAGTCTTATCAAGAGATTTTCCTTGTGCAATGAAATAATCTAATGTAGACATATTGTCTTCTTAAATCAGAAACCTGAAAAAGTAAATAAATTACCCTATTTCACTTTAATGGGAGACAAGTCTATACCATAGACTTAGTCTTAGTCCAAACTTGTATGGTTTATAATAACCAATGATAACTTGAGTACCTGTGGACAACAATAACTGTATCTCAAATACTGTGGGGACAAGCCTTACAAAGGTCTTGTATACCTCAATGTAATCAAAGATCACTTGAGTACCTGTGGAAAAAATATTTCCCTTTACCAATCACTTTGGGAGACAAGCCTTACAAAGGTCTTGTACATTTTGTTTTATAACAATAACAATCATAAAGTACTGATCTGTACTATACTATCAGTGTATACCACTATACGTCATATGTCAACTAAAGACATTACAAAGGACAAACAAGAAAAGACAATATGAACACATTTGCAGAGATCAAATTAAATTAAATAGGAGAAATGAAAAAAATGATCACAGAAACCGTGATGATAACTGCCATAAGATAACAAGACAAATAACGCCACAGTGTATAAACATAAGGGTGTAAAAAACTGAAATGAAAGGAAAGATGAGACCTACAATTATACAAACAAATCAAACAAAACTAAGGAACACAAAATTATTAACAAAAACAACGAAGAAAAGAACACCTCATCACAACTAACAGAAATAGCAGCAAATTGTTGCTAACAAATTTCCAATTAAGAAAATGTGTACCTATAGAATACTAGTACCAGACCAATGTCACTCGGCATACCTTGTACTAGTCACACAGAACATAAACTAATTTAATACATAACAAATAACATGTAAGCATAAATAGCATATAGCATACAATATAATTTATGTCATGAATGGAATGTGTTGCAGGTATAGTGTTGTAAAGCAGGCACAGTTTATTTTATTACTAATAACTTGCCACTTTATTCAGTAATAGATTTAATTTTAAACTATTACACTGTCAATTTTTCTCTGTTGAGCATATGAAGATCCAACGATGAACTATGCACTTTATGTTCAACAACACTGTGATTCTTCTGTACGTTGAGAAATGTCAACAATACTGCTCCAGATATTTTCTACACTTGATACCACTGTCCTGTGTAATACTGTCTGTACAGCGAGAAACTGTCAACAAGCGCTGACCTAGATACAGCATCCTATCGGTAATACAGGTCAAGCTGACATCGACTGTATAGCTGTCCTACTGGTGTTGATGTGTTCAAACAAATGTTCTTTCAGCTGTAAACTGTGATTCTCAACACAAAACTGCGTAAGCTGGACCCAGGAATCTGGCTCGCCACTGTAAAGTTTCTCTTCTTCTTTCCACTCTGTAAAGTGTCAGTCGGTGTGCTCTGTAAGGAAGAGTGGTGTGTTGTTGAGATCAGGCATGCTCCAGTCTACCCAGCTGTAAATGGGTAACTCACCCTAGTCCTGAGTTAGGGAAGGCAAAGGCTCCAGGGGAAGCAGGCCCTAAACTTGGTCACTTCAACCGACGCAGGATGGTGTATGTATGAAGTAGAAGTGTAGAGTGTGATTACCGCGAATGGTGTACTGTTCGTGTGCTGACCAATATAACCACTCATACACTTGTGTCTACAAGGCACCAATGCAGACTGCTGGAATCTTTGTTTACTCAATTTATTCAGACGTACACACTGGGACATACGAGTACATCATGGTATGTTGACATATCAATTTGTAGGTATACATAGCAGATCTGAAGTCATGACACATTCAGAAATAATGGGCAGTACATCAAAAGTTCAATTGTCATGATACATTATGGCCGCATCCCCCTATCTGACTAAACGCGTCAGTGAAGGCAGATCGGTAAATAACTAAAGTTACTTGACGTCCATAGTTTGTAGTATATATTATGAAACCACGAAAGAGGGGGTTTCTAGCAAGATTGAGATCTCCCTGTCACTGTCCGATAATAGGATAAATAATCTGTTCTCTTGGCAGTGATCAAAACATATGATGACCGAAATCTAACATGGCCGCCTCCCTGAGTTGTCGTTCACTCATTCATAGGAAGGAGAATATAAGCCAGAGTTAATTTATAATGGGTATATAAATGATTTCATAAATGTTTCCATACAGCTCTACGGTGATCAGGTTAATTCACGTAGCCATAACCGCTGTAGGAAAGTCTGTCATCTTTGTCGATACAAAACACGACCCTAGCGATACGAAGCACAATGTTCCATCTAGGTCAAATCGACATGAGATCATCAAAATAGGGTCTGGCAATACATGGAGTCCGAATTATACATTGTACCATACCTTAGGAGAGTCTCTAACGTAAACTATAGTAGAGATACCATCTCCTTTAGAAGAAAACCACTTCATGAATCATATTTCCTTAAGAATCTACCAGCCCTTTGAAAAGTGCGTACCCGCCATTATCACGGTACATCGGAACTCATCACGACTTGTCAAGACAACTCATACTTCCGCTAGACCAGAATAACAAGAATCTAGTCCCTCCTACCCATCCAAAATATACAATATAGGACTGATTCTACTTGTACTAATAATATGTAATACATATGAATTCAGGCCATAAACACAATAAGCAAATTAATATATTTTCTGGCCCTAAAAAATAAGTACAAACGTAAGCGCAATATCCTTGCGCCGGATCAATATCCAGAACGATTACTCCTATAATCAAAAGTGTGAATCAAACATGGATTCTCTCGCTTTTACCATAGACAGCATTTTCATACACAAATGAATGAATGTCTATATTTTTTTCATATTAAATAGCCATATCGATTTTTGTAATATGTGCGTCAAAATATGCACGCAACAGGCCAATAATATCTATTGCCATCTTCTGGAATGGTCGAATAGGAATGTCTGCAGCCTGGATAGGTGCAGCATGTCTGGACCTCTAGATTTGACTTCTTGACAAATCTTACAAGATCGGCAATAAATTCTTATGTCTTTGTTTACGAATGGCCAAAAGAAAGCCGCTAGAACTCTCGACTTAGTGCGAGAAAAACCCATGTGTCCAGCACACTGAGAATCGTGTGCATGTTGAAGAATTAAGGCTCTCATACTTTTGGGCACAAGAATTTGAGAGTGCATAGATTTGTCTGAGTGTTGTACCATACGTACTAGTATACCATTCTTCATATTGATATACGATTTGTGAATTGTATTTTGATTCGGATCACCGTTTTTAGCGAGAAGAAAGTATTTATTTAGAGAAGAGTTTTCTTCTTGTAGTTTCACAAACGAGTCATGTGAAATCACCAAGTGATCATCTTGGCTACCAACTTCATTACTATCATTAGATGAAGTTGAAGGAATTAGAGCTTGTGCTCTTGTTACAACCACATTGGCTGTTTGTATATTATGTTCTTCCCAAGCAGCAATTTGCTGCGGGGTACATTCTTTAACCCCATGAATATGACCGATTATAAGATCGGCAATAGGATTAGGAAGAAGACACGTGTGGACATCTCCTGTAAAGAAGGGAGTATCCATGTGGATGATAGCAGTAGGATATATTTCCAAAGATCCACCAAATGTCACACACTTAACCACCTTCCCCGTGGCATAGCAAGGATCTATAAGAGATTGCCTAACCCCAATAGTAGTACATCCAGAATGAAAAGTACTGAGACTGGATTATCATTCACTAGACCTCTATTTAAAATAAGAGATCCTTTCCCATCATGCGCAACTGTAGCAGGAAGAGCGGGAAGAGGGTGACCACAAATTAGGGTAGATACTGTAGATGGCTCAAACAATGTTGAGCATTGGGGGCACTTAGCTGCTCTCCCAAAATCGAAAGCAGAGCCAGTGATAGCATTAGAGTTTCTACTATTGTTCACTTGACTACAGGCTTCCTGAGACTCATGTTGTGCAGCGTTTGCCTGACGATAAGATTTCCTTTTGTTATGTCTAGGTCTGCCACGATTATTATTTCTCCTGTAATTATCATTATATTGCCCATCATAACTATTATTCTGGTTTGCATCACAGTTCCCATAACCATCATCGTAATATTCTTGACGGCGAGGATAATTATCTCGAGAAGAGAAACTCGGATAGTTTCTATTGTGATAACCTTTGCGAAAGTGTCTAAAATTGTTAGACCCAACATTATGAGGACTATCAGCTCGTCTCCAATTCTTTGAAGAAAACCCACTTTGTGATGGATTGCTTTGATATTGAGTGTAATTCTGATTACTCTTCTTATTAAAGCTTTGCTTAGCACCTTGAAATTTACGATTGTAATTAGAGCCATATGGTGCTGCCGAAGCAACTGGCAACCCTTCTTTCACTTTAGAATTGCTAACTGTAGCATGGGGATGCGCAGTTACGTACTGGCAACAATATTCCTCCATGTCTTTTATGTTTTTAGGTTTACGCTCATGAAGAAAAGCAAGAAAAGATTCGTTGACTGATGACATAACCTTGTCTCGAAGTAATAAGTCCATTAGGCCTTCATATGTTTTTTCAGTCTGAGACAACTCAATCCAACGTGTGAATGTACGATGTATCTTTATAATAAAGTCAGAGAAATCCACTCCATTTTCTGGCAACATTGTCTTAAGACGAAGACGATAATCTTCTTCTTTTAGTTGATATCTTTTAAGCAATGCTGCTCTGACAACATCATAGTTGGTCCTATCATGTTCCTCTATTGTCATAAGAGTAGTTACTGGTTCACCTGAAAAAAATTCCATCAGTTGTTCAACATATTTTTCCTTTTTTATTTTATGCGTATCGCATAAAAATTCGAATCTATCAAGGTAATCCGTTATATCGTCCTTTAAAGGATTGAAATGAGGTAATTTGATCTTATTAGACTTCTCCTTTGTCGTATCCGAAGTTGCTTGATGAGCACCCGCATTCCCTAATTTCAATTTCTCTAACTCAAAGCTGCGAGTCTTTCATCATGTTCCATTTTTGCTTTTCTCTCTTCAGCAGCGGCTTGAAATTTTCTCTCTTCAGCAGCAGCTTGAAATTTTCTCTCCTCAGCAGCAGCTTGAAGTTTTTTCTCCTCAGCAGCAGCTTGAAATTTTCTTTCCTCAGCAGCAGCTTGAAGTTTTTTCTCCTCAGCAGCAGCTTGAAATTTTCTTTCCTCAGCAGCAGCTTGAGCTTGAAATTTTCTTTCCTCAGCAGCAGCTTGAGCTTGAATTTTTTTTCTCCTCAGCAGCAGCTTGAAATTTTCTTTCATCTGCCTGCATCTGTAATCTTAAATTCTCAGATTCTCTTTCTAATCTTTTATTTTCCTCTTTTTGTCTCTTGTCTTCAAACTTCAATGCTTTGTCATATTGAGCCATTGTAAATTCTTCCAAATTCTCACCTGTCTTCCCAAGGGCTTTCCCTTGTGCAATAAAGAAGTCTAGTGTAGACATTATGTCTAACTATGTGAGATCAGACCTGAAAAATTAAATAAATTACTTATCCCACTTTGATGGGAGACAAGTCTGTAATACTAGACTTGTATACTCACTTCACTTTATTTCACTCTCTTTGAGAGACAAGTCTTAGTCAAAGACCTTGTATAGTTACCTTATTTCTCTATAATATTATCATTATAAGTAATCTTTATCTGAAAAGTGTATGATATTAATACTAATAGTCAATGATCAAGTATATCTATAGACTGTATGACAACAATGTATTACAATAATAAATACAAAGACAAGAATACAAAACAACAACCGAAAACGTTCGCAGAAGTCAAATAATAAATAAAGCTTAACTGAATCTAATGTTGTAAAATTTTACAATGATAACTGCGAAAATTAAACAAACGACAACACTGTTATAAACAAAAAGGTGTATAGAAATAAATGAAAGTAAGGAAAGACGAACAGATACAAACAAAACAAATCGTAAATCAAAGAATGGAAAAAAATAACGAAAACAACACTAACACATCTCGTCACAGCTAAGAAAAAAAACTGAAAAGTAGCAACACAGGTTGCTCGCAATTTCCACTGGGGAAATATGCGTAATCCTACAGAAAACGCTCACGATAGAACCTCTATCACGTGGTATTTTCTATCGGAGTCTCCTTACCCAACCAGCCCGCTGAAATACACACTAAATAAACATGTAAACAAAAACATGTATACACAAAACATGCATGGCATATATAAATACACAATATGTAGAATGTGTTTAGAGGAAGGCTCAGCTTTACACAAAATAAAGGCACAGTTTACACACTAAAACCGGCCACTTATCTTTTAGCACACTCCTCAATAGCCGCAAAGATGCAATATAATGCGGTACTACTGTCAACAACATTGGTAGACGATCCACCATTGAAGGTCACCATAACTTCATAACAGGCAGTGGTCTCCAAAGTGTAGCTACAAAAATCGTACTCGACACCAGTTGAGACTAGAAAATCCAACGTCGATATGTTTGTAGCATGTAGTATAAACAACCAGCGGTACTGTTTACATTCTTAGGTTGACAGGTAACGATGTGACTTGATAGCTCAGAATGTAGTGTAAACAACCAGCGGTACTGTTTACAATCTTAGGTCGACAGGTAATGATGTGACTTGATAGCTCAGAATGTATTGACATTGTTTGTAGAACTCCAGAAATGTATAACAATGTCACTTCAATTCCGTAGCAGTTGTGGTCCATGTAGCAGTAACACAAAAATGCCAACGCCAGTGTTTATGTGAGTCAGCTCAGTTGTTGACCTATTTGCCACTGTCTTGAAAATGTAGAAAACCCACAAATCTGGTCCACCATAAATGTAACCGTCTGTTTTGTAACGGCCACCATAAATGTAACATACTGTTTAAGAGTGATGTGAAAGCTGGCAGAGTGAACGTGTCGTTCACCTGGACTGTGTAATGTTGCAGTGTCGATGTAGGTCACCAGAAATGTAACGGCCAGGAATGTAACGGCCACCAGAGTGAGGCACTGCTAGGGGTACTATGATCACTCACAGTAAACAGCGTACATGTTGTAGATCTGTGATATTGGTATTATGATGTGCTGAGTGTGGGTGTAGACGAAAACACGAATGCTTGAGGCTCTTAGTAAAGTCAGTAATGCACCCATACACTCACATGCAGTAGTCAATGATGAATCAAAGACTGCTGGCACGTTTCAAACATTTATTTACGAAACTGACAGTAGCATCAACAGGACAGTCAAATTGACGAGATCAAGGACTTCACATAGATAATAAATGACTGTTAAATGTCTGGTAATCAAAGGCTTGCATCATACATCAAACATCATCTGTCCTAATGTTACAATATGTAATGTAGCTTCCGTACCATTGACTCAGCGCGTCAGGTACTTAATTAGCTCTATCGTTCAACAAACGAGCCCCTAAATTGCGTAGCAATAATACATAAGGCTTTTATTCAACTGGCATAGCTCGCCAGGTATATTTCCTCTTGCTGAAAATATTGGCCGTAATACAGGGCCTCAATATGTAGACAGCTGTGTATCCTTTTTTAGCAGGCACGATCAAACCATGCTAAACATATATATACCGCCAACCTGTGGCGTCCACAATAATTTATCATCATCATTAGGCTTCTGTTCACTTGAAAACACATAGTCTCATTTGGCTAGAACTAGAAGCAAGGAAGAAATTTTGTCTCTCAAGATCTGTGAGCTTCACTCACCGATAGGTAATTTCAAATGTTCTGCAGCCAAAGGCATAATAATAAGAATGTCATTTACCTTCATACAGAATCTTCTGGATACACCTTTAACAAACAATCACTGGGGAAAACATTGACATTTCAGTCATATCGAAACTTTCCAATCCCCATAATGATCTAGAGGAAAATCACAACGGACATCGTCGTCTCCGACAGCCCAGATCACAATCTAGATGACGGAAGTCACAGTTCGCGCTCAGAACACTGCGCATGCCTAGACAGCATAAAAATGAGCATCGCTCAGACAGATCAACGACAACGATTGAAAGAAAGAGAAGATAACCCTTTAAACAACCTGTCATAGAAGTTAATACCCAATTATCCAACTTTGACCAACAAAGTTTCACAACAAAAGTATTAAATAGATTTACCTATATGACTCCGTCAAAACGACAAAAGTATTAAATAGATTTACCTATATGACTCTGTCAAAACGACAAAAGTATTAAATAGATTTACCTATTATGACTCCATCAAAACGACAAAAGTATTAAATAGATTTACCTATTATGACTCCATCAAAATGACAAAAGTATTAAATAGATTTACCTATTATGACTTCATCAAAATGACAAAAGTATTAAATAGATTTACCTATTATGACTTCATCAAAATGACAGCAACAGACTCCTACAAATCATGTCAAATCCTCTTATCCTGTGCCAGCTACTCATGATCTTTCCATGTCTTCTTTATCCTTTTCACTTGTCTCCAGTTCTCTTCTTCCTCGTGTTTTTCAGTCTCTGTCAAACTTAGAGGATTCCAGAACAAGGATTGTCTTGTAATGCTACCAGCAAGTTTTCTCGGTATCAAACTGAAAGAATGATTTATCATTCAGTGGGAGTTAAAGAGTTAAGATATTGTTTAGAGTGGCTACAGAACAAACTATAGTTACTTGCACAACAGTTTGATAATAGTTTATCTCTATGCAGGTTCTGAGGGATGGTATGGGCCAAGCCTCCAGACTGTCAGCTGGTCAAGCTCTTGACACAGTTATCACAAATGCTCTCATTGTCGATGCAGTGACAGGAATCTTTAAGGCAGATGTTGGAATAAAAGTATGTCATGACAACTTTGGAGAATATTAACTCTTTAAGGCAGATGTTGGAATAAAAGTATGTCATGACAACTTTGGAGAATATTAACTCTTTAAGGCAGATGTTGGAATAAAAGTATGTCATGACAACTTTGGACAATATTAACTCTTTAAGGTAGATGTTGGAATAAAAGTATGTCATGACAACTTTGGAGAATATTAACTCTTTAAGGCAGATGTTGGAATAAAAGTATGTCATGACAACTTTGGACAATATTAATAAGGTTGTAAGATATTTTCAAATTTGTTTGTAGCAACTGTTCATTTTTACCACAAATCAGAAGTATCACTGCCCAATATGTATTCACGTCCATAAACTCCTTTAGCAGAACAGTTTATGTTTTTCTTTCAGTTAAATACTTGTATAGCACACAGTTTTCTTTTCACTCTTTTCACAGGATGGAAGAATTGTGGGCATTGGCAAAGCTGGCAACCCCGATGTCATGGATGGAGTAAATGAGGTACAAATACTCACTTTATACTTTCTCTAACCATCTGTGACTTGTTTGCTGCATGCACAATTTATTCCTGTGTTAGACTAGTCTCAATTGACTCTCAGTGCAACCACATATAGAAGGAATAAGAAGACAAAATCAGTTCAGCCATTTGATTAGTATGCAACTTCACCAAACAGCTTCATAACTTTTCCATTCCAGAATATTGGAATGCAAGACATGATAACTCATATTGAAAATATAGCTTGACAGAACAGACTACACAAGTAAGAAAAACAGTTTAACAGTCACACAAAAGGCAATCCAACATGCTAAAGAACGCCATTAAATCTTCCCACGAAAAACAATAATGGTTAAGAAAACAAGAAAGAAATGTAGAAATAACAATTTACATCCAAAAGTATATCCTTCTAGTGTGTACAACAAGCGTTCAAAAGGATTCAAAAAAGCTTTTACTATATCTTGATTTTTTTAATTTTAATTTTTTGCTTTTAAAATAATAATAATAGCGGTGTATTACTGATGCTTATGTTGCTCGTGATGATAGAAATTATTTTTAACTACATAAAATTTACGTTTTTTTAGAAGTTTTACTTTAATATCATTAAATATCACAGATTAAGAAAACATAGTTCTGACATTCAGTAACTCCTTGTGATAAGGATTTACTAGTGAATTAGCCAGGTGTCTCTTATTTATTCTTCAAGGCCTTTTGTTTTTCAAATTCAGTTTTAATGCTCTTCAGAACCTGATTGTTGGTGCTTGCACAGAAGCAATTGCTGGAGAAGGTCTCATTATTACAGCTGGTGCCATAGACACCCATGTCCACTTTATATGCCCACAGCTGGCCAAAGAAGCAATAGCATCTGGAATAACCACACTTATTGGTGGTGGCACAGGACCTGCCACAGGCACAAATGCGACTACATGCACACCAGGGACACAGCATATCAAGTAAGATATATAAGTATATAAACCAATAAAACGGTATTGAATCAGTTCTACAAATAACGGTTCACATGAAACAAGGGACGTTTTGGGTTTTACCCTTCATCAGCCACAGTTACAAACAGGTGACAAGGACAAGAATTACATATAGGTACTACAAAAACATATGATGATGAGAAACATACACCAAATGAGCGATACAAGCAGATGGAAAAAGTAAACACCCACAGTGATGAGCGAAAAAAGAACAATAATAATACAAGAAAATCGTAAAACCTGAAAGAAATACCGAAACAAGAAAGTAATTAATCAACGAAATGAAAAAAAGAATGAACAAAACTTCGGAACAAGTAAAAGGTCATTTAGCTAGATCCGTAGATGCTTGGAATAAAACACTGAGGTACCTTGTCCAAGAAGTCGTCTAAGGAAGTGACGTATAAGATAGCGACAATTTAAAAAGATACAAAAGGATACGAAACGAACCAAAACAAAAACATAAGAAGATAGATCGAAAAAAACAATGAATAAAGAAGAATGAAAAAGAGAGAAAAGCCACCAGAATTTATGCAAAATGATGTTGGACATTAAGGCCTTTTGGAGGTAAACAGCCCATTTGAATATTTATTTATATCAAGTAAGATAACTGAGTGATACCAAAGTTCATGTGATTCAAGATGCTATATTTAAAGTTTATCTTGTGTGCACAATGTTATATGTTCAGAGAGTTTTAAAAAATCATTTTCAAATACTTTATTCACACAGGCACATGATGCAAGCAACAGATGCATTCCCTCTTAATTTTGGCTTCACTGGAAAGGGAAATACATCACATACTGAGAATATACCAGAGGAACTGTGGGAACAAGTTCTGGCTGGAGCAATGGGGTACTTAATTGAAAATGGCATCTCAAAAAATGATGTTCCTTAGTATATTAATTTTCTCACAGTGCATCTTGTACTCATTTCCTACACTGTGTGTGGAACGTTACAGTTATGTTTTGGAAGGCAGTCATTCAATTTCCTAAATGAATTATGATCTATTAATAAATTTAGAGCAAACTTTGCTAACTCAGAAACAGTAGTTATGAGAAGTAACTTGGTATAGTCAGTTCTTCTTTGACATATATACATATATATATATATATATATATATATATATATATATATATATATGTGTGTGTGTGTGCTTCTCCTGTGTACACATATGCATATACATTGAAAGAATGTATAACACAGATAGGATATTATAGTTGAGCTTCTATCAAAGCAAGCGGTAAATGTGACTAATGAACAACTTTTGTATTTTGCTGAGAATTATGATGGAAATATTTTGGGACTCAATTTTTGGATTTGATAACTTATTTTTTCTCTTGAAAGTCTGAAACTGCATGAAGACTGGGGAACCACACCTGCTGTTATAGATGCCAGTCTCAATACTGCAGAAAAAGCAGACATTCAGGTAAGAAAAGTTTTAAATGAGGCAATTTATAGTTTTCAACAATTTTATTACCGCTTTATTTTATTAATTATTTAGTGCTTACTTTTATTAATTATTTTTTTACCGCTTGCTTGAACAGTCCCAACTGAGATGGTTTGGCCATGTCTGCAGAATGGGAGAAGATCGGCTACCATGGCAAGCATGGGAAACTAAGAGCCAGGGATTCAGACCTCCAGGACAACCCAAAGTCTGCTGAGAGGACAACATTAGACGATTGAAGGACTG
The DNA here is from genome assembly GCA_024509875.1 of Oreohelix idahoensis. Taxonomy (NCBI): domain Eukaryota; kingdom Metazoa; phylum Mollusca; class Gastropoda; order Stylommatophora; family Oreohelicidae; genus Oreohelix; species Oreohelix idahoensis. The sequence continues at coordinate 98,011 of JAMPIV010010334.1, read as the reverse complement.
AGGACTAGAATGGAACCAAGCCAGGAGGAAGACAGCCGATAGAATAGTATGGCGCTCTCTCTTACAAACCTCTACACCTCATGGTAGAAGAAGAACGACTAAGTAAGTAAGTAAGTAACAATTTTATTGCTTTGTCTCAAAGTTGAAATATTTGATTGCCACACGTGTAGCAATCTCAGATACTGTCTGTTAGAAATGCATTATGATTATTGTGATTGATGCTTTAATTGTTTTTCAGGTCATGATTCATACAGACACACTGAATGAGTCTGCCTGTGTTGAGCAAACTATTGAAGCATTCAAAGGAAGAAGCGTCCATGCTTACCATACAGAGGGGGCAGGAGGTGGGCATGCTCCTGATATTATCAAGTAAGCATATAATGATATCAATACCTGAGAGATAAATCATTTTTACTGTTTCTCTCTTACTGTCTGTCTTTGTAATTATCTGTTCTTGCCTTACTTTCCCTTTTTAACACATTGTAATAAATAATTTATTTGTATACTATGTCGGCTAATTCATCATTTTATCATTTTAAAACAAAGATATTTAAGATAACATTTTTGATGCACCATTCACTTATTTCTTAATATTTAACTACCAGGGTGTGTGGTATTGAGCATGTTTTGCCTTCATCCACCAACCCTACTCGTCCCTACACAGTGAACACATTGGATGAGCATCTGGATATGCTGATGGTTTGCCACCATCTTGACAAGTAATTCATCTGTTTACTTCTTGATTGTCATTGATCTTTTTTTTTTCATTCTTTAATCAGTAAGGATAACAAATGTCAGACGGAAACATTTTAAAAAGGCATTTACAATTATGAAGCATTTCTTAGCCAAGCTGAATCTGGTGCTTCCTGCTTACAAAATCTTCTTCTTCTTCTTGGATCCTTAGCCCCTGACTGACAAAGCAGTCAGTGGCCATCGCACCTAGTGGTGTCTTGTAGGACAGCAACAAACTGTCCCCATTTTGCTCAGTCGATGGCCATTTTTCGTGCCATGCCCCAACTCTAGTTCAAGCTTTGCATCTCAGCCTTCACTGTTCTCTGCCAGGCTGTCTTTGGTCTGCCTCTCTTTCGCCGTCCTTCTGGGGTCCATAGCATAGCAGTTCTGGTGATGATGTCAGGGTCCCTTCTGAGGACAGGGCCATTACAAAGTATAGTATGATAATAATGTTAAGAATAATCCAGAATAATGTTTAAGTCCAGACAAATTATGATGCAGAAGTGAAAAATCTAGCTTACAAGTGATCTGGAGGGTGAATAATAATACAGAAAGCTGGGCTGGTGCGGCCCTCATCTTCATTCACCTTTTATTCTCCTGAAGGAGGTTGGGGCCACCACTGCAGTTGTATCCTTGCAGGGTGTGTGCGCCAAGCAGTTTATGAGCATTTACAGTGGTGGTTTATTTAGGTTTTAGTTTAACATGAAGCTGTCAGTTCCATGCACACTGTTTCTATCGTGTATGTGGGGACGGTGAAGTCCAACAAGCGTTCGCTGTTTAGACGCAAAGATGGCGTCAAGCAGAAATCTTATGAGGTTCAGTTGAGACCAAACGATGGCGAAGATTTCAATCTTCTTCTTCTTCTTCTTCTCGTTCGCTGTTGTTTAGAAATGTCTACACAAGAAGTCCGGTTTTCTGGATGTATGTTGCTGTGGTTGAAAGTTCTTCAAGACTCCCAAACAGCTTTGTGTGGATGTGCGTCTCTGTGGGCCAATGTTCAGTTCGCAATTGACTAAGCATGTGGCAGTCTTGCAGGATGTGTTCGGCTGTCTGTGCTGCCTGTCCACACGTACATAGGGGTGATGGGACCAATCTCAGTCTGTATAAGTGACTGTTCAGTCTGTTGTGTCCTGTTCTCATACGGAACAGGATCACCTGTTTTGCTCGATCAAGATATTGATAGTTGTCTCTTTGTTGATCAATTTTCCTGATGGCCTTGATAAGGGTCTTCTTTTCCTGGAATGTGATTGTTTGTTCTTTTTGTTCCTGTGTTGCTCCCTCTTTTGCTAACATATCTGCTCTCTCATTTCCTGGTATGCCACAGTGTGATGGTATCCACTGTAGCACTACCCTTCTTTTGATATTTACTTCGCATAGGACTTTGTTTAATTCTGGCAGTTTATCACTGTTGAGGGCTTGCAGAACTGACATTGCATCGGTAAGGAATACAACCTGCTGACATTGGCTTATTGTGTTATTTATTATTCCTGCAGCAATGCTTATGGCCTGTACTTCAGCAGCATAGTTTGAACAGAATATTCCAGTAGGTGAACAGGTGGATTCATTTTCTTTGTCTGGATAGACCACATAAACTCCTGCGCCTCCGTTCTTCACTGCTCTGGTTGCAGATCCATCAGTATATACTTGGATCCATGCTTCTCTGGGGTATAGTTCTTCAATCATGTCACATGCTGCTATTTTCCTTTGGAGAGTATTTAGCTCTCCCATGGGGCAGGTGGTAGTTATGGAGGTCTTAATACTGAAATTTTGATGTTGTTCCCATGGGGTTGGGAGGAGTGTGGGAGTTATTTCATTAGTGATGTCTGGTAGTTCATCCTTGTATGTTCTAATTAGTTTTTTGGACCGATGCACAAAACTGCTTCTCTTCAACCTCCCACTGGCTAAATCTCCAAATCTAGTTTTCATTGGATGTGCGGGCATGTTCTTGTACTTTTCTGCTTGGATCAGGGTCTTAGTGTCTCGTCTGTATAATAAAGGTGGAATGCCTGTGATTTTTTCCATTTCATTTATTGGTGTGGTCTTCATGGCACCCGTGATCAACCTAAGCGCTTGATTTTGTACTTTATCTAAGGCTTGTAGGTGTGATTTGGCTGCTGTAGACCATGCTGCTGATCCGTACTCTAATATAGGTCTTATTGCACCTGTATACACTTTCTTTAGTGTTGTTTCGTTAGCTCCCCAACTTGATCCAGCTATTTTCCTCAGTATGGAAAGTTTTCTTCTCGCTTTAGCCTCTGTTCTCTCGATGTGGTGCCTCCATGTCATTCTCTTATCTAATGTAATGCCCAAGTACACCGGTTCCTCATCTGTTTGGACATGTATATTTCCAAGTCGTATCTCTCCTGCTTTGTCTTTGTTGGAGAGCGTGAAAAGTGTTGTTGATGATTTTTCAGCGTTGATCTGCACCATCCATTTCTCTGCCCATGCTGCTATGTTGTCTGCTGCCCTTTGTATTCGCTTATTAGCGATAGTTAGATGTTCTTCTACACACCACACCACCAAGTCGTCAGCGTATAGGGCAGCTCTCACACCTTGTGGCAGATCGTGGATGAGGTCATTGATGAATACAAGGAACATGGTGGGAGACAATACTGAGCCTTGAGGAACTCCATGTTTTAGGAGGATTTTCTTGCTGTTGTGACCTTCCATAGTGACTCTTGCTTTCCGATTGTGTAGGAACGACTGGATCCATTTTCTCATATTACCCTTGATTCCGTTCCTTTGCAGTTTTACTATTAACCCGTCTTTCCATACTTTGTCAAAAGCTTTTTGGAGATCTATCCATAGGGTAAAGACTTTTCTCTTTTCTTGGAAGGCATCTTCAACGATCTGTGACAGGTATGTGATTTGGTCTTCTGTGCTGCTGCACTCTCTAAACCCTGCTTGTTCTGGCACTAAAATTTTCTCGGATTCCAAGTACCATTTCAATCTTCTGTTGATCATCCTCTCCATTGTCTTACATACACAGCTTGTTAGGCTTATTGGTCTGTAGCTGGTGGCCTTCCTGTTGTCTTTTCCTTTCTTTATGATGGGACACATGAGCGCCTCTCTCCATATCTGTGGCACACTGCCTGTCATCCAACTGTAGTTGTATATTTGCAACAGTTTGCTCATTGCTGTATATCCTAGGTGTTTTAGCATTTCGTTGGTTATACCATCCGGGCCTGGTGATTTCCTGTCTTTAAGTTTCCACACGGCTGTTTTTAACTCGTCCATATTGAAAGGTTTGGACATAACGTCCGGACTGTTTCCATTAGTTCTAGTGTGGATTATTTCTTGACGAATGTCTCGTTGTCTGCGTAAATTGACGGAGATGTTACTTTCATTTCTGTAGGATTCCGCAAATATGTCTGCTGCTTGTTTGCCGGTATATAGTTTCCCTGCATCGTCTAGTGTAATGGTTTGTCGTTGAGAATTGTTATCGTCATTCAATTGTTTAGTGAGTTTCCACAACTTTCTCCCTTCCTTTTCAAGGTTTAGTTTATATGTTTTTTCCCTCCAGCTTCTCCTCTGGGCTTCTAGCTTTCCTTTAATGAATTTTGCTTTTGCCTTTTGTAGCATGATATGGTTCTGTTGGGATGGTTGTACCTCTGCAGTGTGCCTTGCTTCATTCATATCTTCATGTAGGTTTTGTAGTGTGTTGGACCAATATGGTACATAGTTCTTCCTCGCTCCTCTCGGTATTGTCTCCTTTGCTGCCTTGAGTACTCCATTATTAAAATCCCAGATGACTCTGTTAATGTCTCTGTCTAGTACCTTAATATCTTTTGTAAGCAGATTTGCTCTGTGTTGATAAATGGACCAATTTGCTTTTTTATAATTCCCTCTTGGCTGACTTGGACTTGTATTAATTGTTCTATTAATTTTGATGAATACAGGACGATGATCACTTCCACCGAGTTGTTCTCCTATTTCCCTTTCCACTATCCCAGCCAAATCAGGTGTGCAGAATGCCAGGTCTGGAGTAGAGGTGCTATGCCATCTTCTGGAGTAAAAGGTTGGAGGATCATTAGGGTTGTTTAGAAGGGTTAGGTTATTGTCGTCTTGCCAGTTTTCTATCTCTTCGCCCCTTCTATCTAGCTGGTTGTATCCCCAGCTTTGGGAATGGCTGTTGAAGTCTCCCACCGCTATGAAGTTGCCAATGGGGACATCTATGCTAGTCATGTTCAGTGGTATGTCATTGGGGCAGTAGAAGTTTAGGAGATCCAGTTCCAGAGTGTTATGTTTTAGATGGATTACTTGGTATTCTGCACCTTCTTTATATGTCTTGGATTCTATAGCGTTGAGGTTATTCCTTATCAGTGTTAGTATGCCACCCTTCTTCCGATCTTTTCTGTCAACTCTGAAGCATTGATAGCCCCGTATCTTAAAATGTTTTCCTTCCTGTAGGTGGGTTTCTTGTATGCAGCATATGCTAATTTCTTTCCGAAATAGGGTATTCTCTAGTTCAGTCTTTTTGTTGTTGACTCCCTCTGCATTCCAATGCATGACATTCAGAGGGGCCGTCGTCTTATCTGGTTGGCCAGTTACTTTCTCCTTCCGCCTCCTGGCTCCATTTGGCGGACTAAGGAGACCTCCAGTAGCTGAGGGTGGATTCTGTCGAGGCTCAGAATCCGGCACTGCTCCTGCCTGGAGGGACTTCACAGGGCGAGCACCATAACGATAATTTTTTTGACATCTGTTGTGTAGACATATTAAACCAAAGCGGGTTGCATGGTACCATGGTTGCTGGTGCGCCTCCTGGCCTGGTACATCTGACTTCAGCACCTGTTTCTTAAGGCAGAGTGTGCTCATGCCTCCCCCTCTGGCTGGGGGATTTGATTTTGCCTTTACCTCGTTTGCTGTCCCATCTTGCCTCCCGCTGGGGTTGATACCCAACCTTCGGCAAGATTACTGGGTATAACGGGGTCCACCACGAGTAGGTGAGGTAGACTTGGGCAGGAGAGGCTAAGAGACATGTTGAGTCTTGTATTGCGCATCACTGCCCCATTTGGACCCCGAAGATTTCAATGTACATAGCAGAGCAATGATGTACAGCTTCATTCAATTGGCGAGAGAAGAGCAGTACTGGAACAGCTCTGATTCCCATCGAAACAAAATTTATGTGAACAATGAAATAACAATTTCTGTTTGGTAATTGTATCGGATTAGTGAAGGAAAATATTAAATTTATCATACCGCATGTGGTCTGGTACTGTTTTGACCAGTGTGGCATGCCAGGTGAACCTTTCTTTATCAAATGAGAAAGGGTAGCAGTGATAGTATACAAAACAGCGATGAACTTATTAACGATATAGGAAGACAAAATAGTCTGACGAAAATTACAGCGTGAAAAGCAAGTCGTGCTGAGGATAATGCGCTGCATCAAATACAGGCACAAGAAAAAGTATGAAAGAACATGAGTGCGCACAATGACGTATAAGGAAGTCATAAATATACAACTGATACAGACGTCAAAATCAAAATAGATAGGATAGGAACTATGACTGACTATCCAAGATGTTGTGTGAGATAAAGGAAACTCAGTTGACAAAGGCATAGATCTAACAGGATGAACTAATGTCATAGCCTGTGTACTGGGTAAGGAAAAAACAACGAGAAATATAATAAAGATGTAAAACCAGACATGAGTGAATCTGGATGCGCGACGAATTTCAAAAGTAGAGCAATGAGAGCGACAAGAAGAAGATGACCAGGAAAATACTGAGCTAAACGGCCCAGAAAGAAATGTAAATAGTCCCACAAGAAATACAAATGCACGGAGAACTAAGTCTGAACATGTGGTAAAGAACTCACAAATCATTGCAGAAAAGAAATTGCAACAAAAGTGACTGAATGTATATTCAGTTGTGGGGACAAAGTTAGTGTTTGTATCAGACACAACAGAGGAATCTTCCTCTTGAATAGTACCCAAAGAAGACTTAAAATTTGAGCAACGATGAACTGAATTACGTCGTGCTGGGCTCAAAGAAGCTCCAAAATTGGTATAATGAATAATAGTACCATTACTACTGCTAGATCCCACTACATTAGCAGAACGTATCACGTTAGCAGAATGTACCTGGGGATTAGCTATTGGCACAATCGTGAAGGTGGCAGCAGTAAGGTTGTGTTGCCGTTCCCAAGCAGCAATCTTTTGTGCAGTACATTCTGTAACCCCATGTATCGGTCCGACAGTAAGGTTGGCAAATGGTGCACGAAGCATACATGCATGAATATAACCTGTGACAAATGGTGTGGCAATGTGTACAATGGCAGTTGGAAAAGTCTCAACTGTGCCACCGAATGTAATGCATTTTACCCATTTACCTGTTGCGCAAGATGGGTGAACCATGGATTGTCTAATCCCAACAGTTGAGCAACCTGAATCAAAGAGTACAGGGACAGGAGTATTATTCACCAATCCTCTGTATAAGGTAAGAGAACCAGTTCCGTCGTGTGCACTCAGGGCAGACAGAGTCGGGAGAGAATGACCGCAACTCAGAGTCGTAATCGTCTCAGGCTGAAATAAAGTTGAGCACTCAGGGCACCGAGATGCCTGCTCAAAATCAATGGAACATGAGAATGCATTATGAACATTATTATTGTCACCTTGATTTAAATTCGTTTGAGAATCATGCTGAGCCAAGTTAGCATGGCGATGCAACGTATCATTTGAAGATCTACTTCTACATCTTTTTTTTTTAAGTGAACTTTATTTTCACTTCTTTGCAATTTTACAAATCAGTGTAAATGTTACAAAAATAGAAAACATGGAAAGTACATTTTAACATTTCATATGAACACTCGTGCATAACTCTCGCTTTCATCTGCACACTTAAAACAGTAAATATAAATAATTAAACATTTCAATTTACAAAACTTGTTGCATTTTACAAACAAAGAATGTGATAACGGTACTTTAACAAAACCGTGTACATTTTACAGTGGAAAAACATAACAGGTACCTTATAAATTACATATAAATAACACTCGTGCGTATTCAACCTTTCATTTGCACATTTAAATGGTCAATCTTCAGGGTTAAAACATTTTAAATAAAATAGGGGAATAGAAAGGGATGAATTTTAGTAACCCAGAAACTTCATATGACAAGGGGTTTATAGTGGTTCAAAATTTCGGGCTCTTTTGGATTCTGAAGTAACTTCAGTGTCCAGTCTGGCTGCTGTAACAAAGAAACACTTGAAAAATATCGCCTGGGCTTGGTATTGTAAACCCCCCCTTCCTGGATTGAGGGAGAGTGTCCATTGTGTGCTGCATAACGCTTTTCTCTAGGCTGGGCGGGTTTCCGCCAACTAAATGTACACTCAGCCTTGAGCAGCCCAGGGCGGCTAGGCACACTGGCGACGCTAGCGATCCAATTTCAAATCTTAAAGCATGTTCATTTTACAACATAGAATGTGATTAAAATACATGCTATATAAGGACTTGCGTAATTTTATACACATACACACACAAATTAAATCACTTCAAAATTGTAATTATGTAAAATGAAAATAAAAATTAGTTAAATACATTGAAGATAACTTATGGCTTACAGAACAAAGGACGTCTTGGAGATACAATAGGCGATTCGGATAGACAGGAAAGCTATGAAGGCCACAGTCTGCATTGCAGAAAGCCTCCAAGTTTCAATCACGGATGTGATAGTTTAGCACCCACCACTGTGTAGCCTCGAGAAGATAGCACTCAAATAGAAAAAGTAGGAGTGAAAGGGGTAGTATAAGAATATATATATTTATATGTTTTTCCTAACTGATTTTTATTCATATAAATCTTCTGTGACATGTAAAAACTTCCAAATCAAGAGAACATGTACAAATTTAAACAAAGGTGGTATATTTTAAATACACAGAAAAATTACATTGGAAAAACCTGCACACCCACACACACTCTCAGAAAAATAACAGAAAACGCTAGGTAGACGTAGGGCTGTTAGAACATAGGCGCCTAGAGGTAAGATTGGCAGAAAGGGGTGTGAGATACCATTGAAAGCCCCGGGTAGGAGAGCAGTCCGTGTTACATCCTGCTTTTGTGGGCAGGTTCAACTAAAGCCTTTCAAGAGGCTAGCATGCACTGACACGAAGAGGAAAATAGAAGTAAAGGGGGGAGGTTTTATAGCGTTTAGGCACTACCTTAAGTTGGAGGAGGCAGAGGAATGTTACTCTGCTGTACAGTAAACACAGGTGATATTGACGCTGCCTTTTGGAGAAAAACAGTTAAAAATATATGAGGATTAAAATGGCGGTATTTGAAAACTGCTAAATTCCTAAACGTCCAAATGAAATATCTGTAATAACATGAGCAGTTTTGTATGAGTGTCTTTTGTTGTTCTTGGTACCGTGTTTAAAAAAATAGCTTGGTAAATGTCTACGGGTTTTTCCGTGTGTGAGGCAATGATACTTTGCAAAGCTTTCCTCAAGAGTATGACTGTGTTGCACGTGTAGTAAATATGATCCTCAGTTTCTTGTATGTGTGTTTTACACAGCTGACATTGTGATGTTTGCTTGGATCTGTGAGCTTGTCGTTCTGTTGTGGGTGTCATGTTGTATATGAGCCTAAAGGTCACCTCTCTTGCCTTGGCAGTGATGTGAGGGTTGTGTAAGTTGGTGAAGGTGTCAGTATAATTTGTCTTGAAGTATTTCTGTCCTCTTTTAATTCTGAGATGTAGTGGGGGTGCTTGTAGTTTGGCTAAGTGTTTGTAGATTGCATTTGTTTTCTGGTGGATTAGGCTGTCGTGTCCGTGAATGGCTTGTATGCATGACTTGTAAAATGATGGTAGTGGGCCGAAATGGTGTAGCATTGAGTTGTTTAGTGGTCTCAGTCTGGTGAGTCTGAGCCCCATGTAATAGTGTGCTAGCGCGTGTTGCTCTGGATGTTTGATGATGTTCCCTACGTGTTTGATATATAAGTGCTTGGATCTTTGTCTGTATGTCCTGGAGTGCAATCCCTCCCTGTTTCTTTTCTTGTATGAGTGTCTTATGTTTTATGCTGTAGATTGCGTGACTAAAAATAAATCTTCTGATCTGTTTGTTTATGTCTGAAATGGTCTGTTTTGGGGGGTCAAAAACTGTGGCTACGTATAATAATTTGGGAATGACATAAGTGTTTACAATTGTGCTTTGTCCAAAAATTGTTGTGGTTTTGAATTTGTATATAGATAGCATGTCAATCATTTGTGATGCTAGGTTCTGCCATGTGTCTTTGTGTGTGCGGTTTGGGTGTGAAGGAAAGGTGATGCCGTAGATTTTGATGTTGTTTGTTGGTACAAGCCCAAATGGAAAGTCTGTTTTGTTTTTCCATTTGCCTATGCCCATTATTGTTGATTTCTGTACGTTGACTTTAGCTCCGCTACCTTTACTAAAGTCTGTGAATGTGTTTAGAATGTTTGCAATAGACTTGTCGTTTGGTGGGAAAAAGGTGGTATCGTCTGCATAAGCAATCAACTTCTGCTCGCCTTTCCCTGGTATAAAGGTGCCCTTAATAGAGCTGTCCTTTCTAATTTTTTCCAGCATGGGTTCTAGTGCTAGAACGTAGAGTAGGGGGGGAGAGACTACACCCCTGACGGATCGCGTTAGCCTGAAAGTGTTGGTAAAAGTGTGATTCACTAAAACCTTGCTTTCGGGCTTCGCATAAAGGATTTCAATCCATTTCCTAAAATTTTCACATATATTGCAATGCAGTAATGTTTTGTGAAGGTATGAGTGTGATATTCGATCAAAAGCTTTCTCTTGATTGAGAGATAGGATTGACGACTGACAATCCTTCTCGTGTGTGTAGGTGATTATGTCTCTGATGAAATGTGTGTGCTGGTGAATATTTCTGTGTTTAACGCTACACTGCTGGTCTTCGTGTATGAGCGTGGTCATGAAAGGTTTTAGTTTGTTTGTTAGTGTTTTTGTTAAAATTTTGTAGTCTACGTTTAGGAGAGATATAGGTCTGTAGTTTTTAAGGAGTGTTTTGTCTGAGTTGTCTTTGGGTATGAGAGTGATGTATGACATTGTTCAAGCTTGGCGGGAGTTCTTTGTTCCCGAAAGCTTCTGTGTATACTTTTAATAGAAGGGGGCCTAAGATGGGAAAGAAGTGTTGGTAAAATTCTGCTGTGAGTCCGTCTGGCCCTGGTGATTTGTCTTTTTGCATAGTGTTTATTGCGAGTGTTATGTCTGTAAGTGTCAGCTCGGCATCTAGACCTTGCTTGTCGTCATCTGATAGTTTCTTTGTGAAGTGCATAAATGTGTCTTGTATGTGTGACTGAACGTTTTCTTCTGTGTACAGGTTTCTGTAGTAATCTTCAAAAGCCTGTACTATGTTTTGTATTTCTGTCTGTGTGGTTCCGTTTAGGTCTACTATTTGCCCTATCTGTCTGCAGCGTTGTATGTTTTGTTCTATTGCCATGTATTGTTTACTGGGTGTTTCTTGCGTGATTGTGTTCAGTTTTGTCCGTAGTAGGGCGCCCTGAAACCTACGGTTCTTGTGTTGTTGTAGGTGGTCTTCTAATGTGAGGATGGTGGGTGAATTTCTGTCTGTTTGTTTTGTAAGCTGTATCGCATCCTCTACTAGTTTCTCTTGCTTTATCCTATCTTTGTGTATCCTAGCTGATATTAACTGCGTTCGTTCACGTATTGTATTTTTTAGTATTTCCCAGTGGTGTAGTATGTTTTCTGTTGGCACATCAGTTGCGTATGTAAGGATGAGTTGAGTCATATGTTCCGTGTATGTTTTGTTTTGGAGTAAAGTGTTGTTGAATTTCCAGTGTGGAGAGCGTTTGAAATGCATGCTTGCCTGAGTAGAACTAATGACAGTGAGTATTGCTTTGTGGTCTGTAAACTTTAGAGTTTCTGGTAAGTGTCTGGACTGAATTATGTGGTGTGTTGATGGTATATAGATTCTGTCTAATCTTGAGGCTCTGTTGAGTGTTTTGTTTGCGTTTGTGTGTGTGGTGTCCGTGCTTTGGGGATGTGCGTGTCTGTATGCGTCTGTTAGGCTGTGGGTGTCTATTATGGTCTGTAATATGTCTAGTTGGTGAGTGTCTTCTCTATTGGTTTTCCTTATCTGTGCTCTAACCTCACCACCTACCAGATCCATATCTATTAAAACACAGTTAAAATCACCGCCTAATATAATGTTGTGTCCCCTGTATAAGTGTGTGAGTAAGTTATCTAGGCTATCGTAAAATTGCGGCTGATGACTGTAGTTTGCTGGGGCGTGTATGTTAACTATCGTGTATGTGTGTTTCTTGTTTCCTACGTGAACTATGGCTATGTTACCCTCGGTGTCCCTGTTTTTCCTAAGTATTTCCCACCTGTCCGATGTTTGTAGTATAGCTGTTCCTGAACCAGTGTTGTGAATGGCTAAGCTAAAACAAGAATGCCTTAGTCCTAACTGGGTTGTGATCTGTGATGCGTGTTCGTCTGTGTGTATGTTGGTTTCTTGTAGAAGTATAAAATCTGGTTTGTGTTTATGTATTAGTGATATAATGTGACTTAGTTTGGCACGGACGCCACTTATATTTATACTTAAACATAACATATCATCTGCCATTTTTAAAAACTAAAATACATTACAGTTGCATTATAAGTACAAGTTAAATAATGGTTTAACTAAAAACATACCCGTTATGGAATGGTAATTTACATATGTAGAGTGTTTTCTTGTTCCTCGTCCTCCTCAGGGTTAATTATGAAGTCGATGATCAGTTTGGTGGATGAATCTGTTTTATTTGAGATTGTTTGTTTTGCTGTCTGCCTGGTGTTTCTGTTACAGTCTTTTGCATTGAGTGTCCGGGTGGATAGTTGTGCTGTAATCTTGGTTTGAGGTGTGGTTAAGTTGGCTGGATTTTGACTAGAGTGTGGTTCTTTTCCCTTTATCCGCAGTGTTCTGGGTTGCTTCTTTTCCATGTGTGTCAGGGCTGCTGGGCGCAGAATGCCGCCTTTCTCTTTTCTTGTCTTTGCCTACAAGCTGGAAGCCGTCATTTGCCGGTGGTGGGTCTCTTTTCTGCGACAGTTGAGGTCTCTCCTGTTCTGGCACCACTGTTTCTTTTTGTGGCAGCTGTGGCCACGAGGTGTTATTTACTGCTGTCTGCTTGACAGATGTTGGTTTCTTCTGGCACTTGTTTGCCCAGTGGGTGTCTTCACCGCAATGTGGGCATACCATTCTCTGGCCTGGCATGGTGACGAGGACCTTGTGCTTTTCATAGGGTTCAGCGATTCTTAGATCGATGTAATGTGGAACTGATGATTCCGGCCGACAAAGTACTCCCCATTTATCAGGAGCATTTCGAATGCGGTATACCTCTGCATCAGGGTCGCCAGTTGCTGCTCTTGTGATGCTTTCAACAGCCTGCTGTTTGATGGTAGGAGGAAGCCAGTGCAATGTTTCCTTCATTCGCTCCTTCTCGAGGTGCTCAATTGTTATAGTTAGTTCTGGGTTTGTTAGTTGGATTTTTTTGCCATGCATTTTTTGATACAGACGTGCATGCGCTTCGGGTGTCAAATTTACATACCATTTCACAGGGTTTTCGAAACGGTAGAGGGCAGAAATCCCGTTTGTAGGTACACCCCCAGGGCCCACCAAGACACTGGTGAGAAATGATGGAGACGCCTTTGCTGCCAACTGAGGACCCGAAACCGAGAGAACCAAGGTTCCCGCCCGATGAAGATCTCCTCCCTCAAAGGCATCGTTTCCGATTTCGATAATTTTAGTGATTTCCATTCTCAGGCAGTAACAGGTAAAATCGGTGAAAATGTTAAAAACAGGTGAAATCCGTGAAAATCTTAAAAACAAGGTGAAATCCGGGAAAATCTAAAAACAGGTGAAATCCGCGAATGATACACTTTTAAAACAGATCAAAAAGCATTGACATATCTACGGGGTTTCATCTAAAGATGGGAGATAAAAAAAACCAGCATACATGTACCTAGAAGCTGCAGCTGAGTCATAGACTATGCTGGCATAATCCAGTTTCCCCCTGTAATCAAAGAAAAATTAAAGTCTATGCTCCTTAGGGGCTTATTTTGTATAGCGATAAACACTGGGAGAATCGAAAAATCACTAGACTAAGCATTGGAATGTCTACTTCTACATCTGGATCGATTTTGACTATTATCCCTGAAGTGATTATTGTTATTGACTCTATTGGGACCAATATTTTGATTTGAACCTCAATGAGAATTATTGTGGTAATTATTTTCCCTTGGACCAAAATATCTGTTTAAAGAATTTTGTTGGTATGGAGAAAAATTAGAGCATGATTGCCAATCACTGGAGTGATTATCTCTTCTAAAATTTCCTGAATTATTTTTATTAAAATCCTGTGGCATATTAGATTGCTTCCAGTTTTGCTGTGCTGGAGAATTACCACGAAATGGTTTCCCTTTATAAGAATTGAAATTCTTATAATCTCCCCTCCTAAAGTTTCGATCAACACTATGTGACCTATTGCGGAAATGGTTTCCGTGCGGCATAGCAAAGGCAACAGGCAAACCATCTCTGACCTGAGAATGGCTAACAACAATATTTCGGTTGGGCTGTGGCATATTGTCGACAAATTTGCTCCATGTCATTTAAGTTTGTGGGTTTCCGTTCATGTAGAAAGGAAAGAAATGATGCATTGACCGAAGTCATGACTTTATCGCGAAGCATCAGGTCGACAAGGGCTTCATAAGTATGTTCAATCTTCAAGAGCTCAATTCACCTATTAAATGTGAGGCGTATATTTCCCATAAACTCAGTGAAATCCTTTCCGGTCTCCGGCAATAAAGATTTGAAACGGAGACGATATCCGTCCTCATCAAGTTGGTATTTCCTAAGCAGAGCAGCTCTGACAGCATCATAGTTATTTTTGTCAGGTTCTTGCAACATATTAACAGTTGTCATTGCTTCACCTGAGAGCAATTCCATCAGTCGTACACAGTATTCCGACTTATCAATTTTATGAGCCTCGCATATGGTCTCAAACTTAGTTAGGTAAAATAGTACATCGTCGGAGGGTGGCTTAAATTGGGGCAACTTGATTTTGAAATATTTAGTATTGTTCTTATGTGAGGAAGCCTGATCCCCAGGAGCATTATGAGAATTATTTTCGTTCATCAACTTGAGTTTTTCAAGTTCCAAAGCTATCAACTTTTGCTCATGTAGTCTCCAGTTTTCATTTTCAGCGGCCTCTAATTGCAATTGTAGTTTTCTGTCTTCAACTTCTATTTGAAGTCTCTTTGCATCAGCTTCTATCTGAATTTTATTTTTATCAGCTTCTATTTGAAGTTTTCTTTCATCGGCTTCTATCTGAAGTTTTTGGAGTTCCTGAGCTTTTGCATACTCAGTAAGTGCAAATTGTTTCAACTCCTCAGTATCCATACTAAGTGCTTTCCTTTGCTTGATAAAATAATCCAAATTCAACATTTTATCTTATATTTATAAGTATTCAACTTACTTAGTCAAATATATTTCAATGAGGTTAAAATTTATCTCTTACTGAACATGTGACAAGTTCCTGTCCACAGAACCTGTATAAAAATTCCTAATAATGTCAGGAATGCTATTATATTCTTACCTAATTATTAATTAATCATAAAAGCATGCATTAGAAACAAGTAATACGTCATATAAGGTAGATAACACAAGATGTAGACAATGAGAACAACAGTTACAGAGACAAGTTACTAAAGAACAAATGAAAACGTTCGCAGAATCAACGAAATAATAAGTAGAACTTAAGAGGAAAATTATTGCAAAGCTTGCCATGATAGCTGCGAAGAAGAAAACTAGACAAGTAACAACACAGGGTATAAACAATAAATTTGTATAAAAATTAACAACAGCAAGATTGAGGATGATGATCACAAACAAAGTGAATCATAAAACTAAGGCACAGTGAAGGAAAAACATTACAATAACCACATTGAAAACAGCACATCACGTCTAAACAATTAGACTAAATTGTCATGGACTAAAAATCCGTCAGCAAACATATGCTGGAACCTCCACTGTGGGAAGTCTGCAAACAGTCCCTAAAGAACACTTACGAAGGCCCTGGTGTGAATCTGGGATGTTTCCTTACGTAAGTCGCCACCCAGCCAACCCGCATAGAACATGGAACATAGAATATAGAGCACTAATATAAAACAGAAAATAGTGGACATATTAAGAACGGCTCACGCAATACATGCAAAAGTGGTACAGAGTACACGAAACAAAGACCACTTATCTTTTTAGAAAGAAAAAAATCCTGGCCTTCGCGAACTAGCGATGATGGGTCTCAGGTGTTGCATGGAGAGCCAGAACAAACGTGCTGTAGTCCATAGTTGACCTTCACTGCATGTGCTCATGACTGGATCATCAAAGGTCAAGAAGGTCGACCGTTACATGAACTTCCAAGAAAAATGCTGTACCCTTGAAGGTGTCGACTTGAATGAACTTGCCATAGTAGAAAACTGGATATATTCAAATTGCTGCATAAGTTCTCGAAGCATGAGTCCTTGATTAAGAAAAAAATTTCTTCTCCCCTTTGACTGGCACTTACTTAGTCGTTCCCCTTCTACCGTGAGGTGTAGAGGTTTGGAAGAGAGAGCGCCAGACTATCCTATTGGCTGTCTTCCTCCTGGCCTGGTTCCATTCTAGTCCTCGGTCCTTCAAAGATTGCCTTTGACTAGCACACCAATTGTTACTATCGTGTATGTGGGGGGTGTTTACTTGATCACTGCTGGCAAGGGCGATGCCAGAAATGTCGGGCTTATAGTCTATGGCCGACCTATTATTTATCAACGCGAAATGTGGGCCGTATGGATGGCCAATGAAGACAATGTTAACTTAATAGGCAATGTCAGGGTTGTAAGATTGACCAACATGGATATTAAGCAGGCTGGACCCAATTTAGGATACATTTATTATATGAAGACAGGAACGACGATCATGGTATGACATCAGGCATAGACAAAGTAGCATCAATATAACAGCATAGCAGATCCATTTCATATATCAGTTATGTAGTAGCATCAAGCATAGTTAGGATGTATGTTGATATGACCTCTGGTTGCGGATGCCGGTCATTACAAAAATATAGTCAACGTCTTGACCAATTCAGAATAACTTCGTCGAATTGAAATATTCTTTAGATTAATTTTATGTGTATTCTCACTTCTAGTGTCAGAGGGACACACTAGCCATTGATCATGACAGATACAATGGAAGTACTGCCTTGACGAATAGGGCTCTAGGTCTTTGAGGCAGGAGACTTAAAATGTGCAGTTAATTGGCAATAATTATCAAAGTAGATGAGTTCCTGAGCAGATCCAACAGGAATATAACTTCATCGTACTTCAGTAGCCTACATCAGTACATTAACAAGTATGGGTCTTCTCATAATATTGGAGAAAGAACCCCAAAAATGCGTCCATCAACGATGACCAAAATATTATAATGCCTCCCAGGTGTGATTTGTATAGCAACAAATCAACGCAACAAAGTGCGTCATCTGCATTCAATGAAGATGCAGAAAAGTACGCATAAATATTTAAGATATACATTTATTAAAGATGCGCTCACATGTGCGTCTATCAGAACTAGACGGGCATGTGAGAGTCTCACACACTTAACTCCCACGCGAAAAAAGGACTTAACACACACCATATATTAGTTGCTTATTACAACAGGCTTAAGGAAGCAGTGATTCTATTCTTTCTTCTCCTCCTCAGACACCCCAAGGTTCCACGCAGTGTGAGTGAAGAAATATCCAATTTATCCGCAAAGTTTGTCAGTGACTAGATTTATCCAAGTGCTAACCTCTAAATTTTTTTGAGTTATAATTTTATAACTTATAACATTTTTCAACTCTAAACTCTGAAGATTTTCTACAGGGTTCGTAGTGACCTGGAAAAGGCTGGAAAACGAAAAAAAAAAAATTCCATTCCTTGAAAAGGCTGGAAAAATGGCTAAAAGCCTTGAATTTCCCGCATTGGACATAGAAAAAAAAACGAAATCGAAAGTTGGTTGCTTGGTGTCCATTTTTCGGTTATTGGTGGTATTTTTCATTAAACTTCAGTTACCGTAGAATTTTTACTTTCCTTTGCGCACTAAATCCATTTCCAGACGTTTTTGGCGGTTTGCGTTTTCGGCGATTTGCGTTTTCGGCGATTTGCGTTTTCAGCGATTTGCGTTAATGATGTGAACGCACAGATTTATTTTTAGTAATATAATACATTAAAATGCAAAACTACACATGTACGAGCATTCTGTAAATAAAGATGGCTGCAAACTGATCACGCTTTACTGTGTGCATTGTGAAACTTGTGTGTGCCTGTGAAGAGGACGTAGTAACGTATATATGTGTACATAATAACATTACATGGTGGCAGCGGCCGATACCGGACCGATGCAAAAAGCTACACGATAACACGTTAGTACAGTTTGTTCGGCTAACTTTCATCGTTGAGGTCAACCATGGCGGCTAAACACTACCGCAGCGCACCCCAAATGCGATTTGCCGGTCGAGATGATAAGAGTGAAGCTTTCCTATTATGGCGCCAACGCATAGATCTCTACTCCAAGACCACTGGTCTGGAGGGTCAAGCCTTAACTTCATATATTCTAGAAGCATTGGACGATGAAGGTTTGAAAATCTACAATAGTTTTACTACCGCCATGCCCGTTGAGTCGGCAACCGACCCCGTAGCCATATTGGACGAATTTGAAAAACGTCTGATCATAAAGAACACAAACTTTAGAGCGGCAAGATTAGAACTTCACCACCTGCGACAGAAACCTGATGAAAGTCTAGACGATTTCTTCACTCGCATTAAGGAGAAAACAAGTGTATGTAAATTTAGCAAAGAAGAGGAAAAAGAGCGAATTATTGAACAGATCCTTCTTAGCACACCAATGCCAGAGTTCCAGAAATGGCTACTGAGCCAGAGTGATACACTAACTTTACAACAACTTCTGGATGAAGGCAGGAAACACGAGGCACAAACACTAAACATTAAACAAATTCAGCAAGGTACAGTAGCAGCCCAGATGGATGCAGTAAAAAGCTATAAACCTAAACACAACAAAGCAACTGGTATTAAGCAACAAGGAAAACACAACACAAGCAGAGGTGCTATGTGTAAATGTTGTGGCCTAAACCACATACAAAACCACTGTTCAGCTAAAGACTCTACATGTCATTACTGCAGAAAGAGGGGCCACTGGACAAAATTTTGTTTCAAGAGGAAACAAGACAGTGCTCAACACAAAATTCACAGCAGAGAGTCATCAAAACAAACACATTCTATGATGACTGAGGACTTTGACTCCAGTGAAGAAAGTGATCCTTCCACTGTTGATATTGTGAAGGTACTAACATTCAGTAATGAATCAAAGAGAACGCAGGCTTTCTGCAAAGTACAATTCAGAATACCAGGGATTAAAATGCACAAAGAAAGATATATTCGTTTCAAGATAGACACAGGTGCCCAAGGAAACACTTTACCCTTAAGAATATTCAGGCAGATCATGCCTGACAAGGTGGATGAGCAACGATTTCCCACAAGGGATGTAAAAAGTAGGAGTGGCAAGACAAAGCTAAGAGCTTACAAGGGAACAAATATAGACTGTTTCGGAGCAGTAACACTTGAATGTTCATACAGAGACTCTGAATGGACATCGTCAACATTTTACTTGGTAGATGTTGAAGGACCTGCAATTTTGGGTTTACCAGTGTGCGAAGAGCTGAGTGTGGTAACTATTAACAACATTAAAGCTGACAAAAAAGAACATCTTACTCTACACATCACTGGAGTAGACGACCTTAAACAGCGATTCCCAGAACAGTTTGACAGAATAGGCAAACTTCCGGGAAAGGCAAGATTTTTTTTAAAAGACAACGCTGAACCAAAGATAGACCCACCTAGAAAGTATTCTATACATGTTAAACAGAAACTTGCCACAGAACTAGAAAAGATGCTGCAGAATGACATTATTAGAAAGGTTGAAGAGCATTCTGATTGGTGTAGTAGTATCACAACTGTTTTGAAACAGGATGGTTCCCTTCGGGTTTGCCTTGACCCAAAACATTTAAACAACAGTCTAAAGCGCTTTCCACACAAAATGCATACAGTGGAAGAGATAACTCACAGATTCCACAATGCCAGATATTTTTCTAAACTAGATGCTGTACACAGATACTGGAGTGTTGAGATAGCAGAGGAAAGTCAACCCCTTACAACTTTTCGAACACCATTTGGCAGATATTGTTTCAAGAGACTTCCATTTGGTTTGAATGTATCACAAGACATCTTTCAACAGAAGATTGACAACATTGTTGAGCAATGTTCTGGCACAGTGGCTATTGCGGACGACATTGTAGTATGCGGCAGGTCAGAACAAGAACATGACCGTAACTTGATTTACTTGATGCATGTAGCACAGGCCCATGGGCTAACATTCAACAGCAAAAAGTGTACAATTAAGGCAACTGAGATATAATTTTTTGGATTGCTGTACACCCAGAATGGTGTAAAACCAGACCCTAAAAAGGTTGAAGATATTCATGACATGCCAACACCAGCTACAAAGAAGGAACTGCAACAATTCTTAGGTGCTGTCAACTTCCTAGCACAATTCATACCAAATTTGTCAGCTGCTGCAGAACCTTTGCGATCTCTACTACAGAATGAAACTCCGTATGAATGGTCAGAAGACTACCAACACATATTCAACCATTTGAAGACCCTCATATCATCTGATGCATGCTTGAAATACTATGATATGCAAGCACCCACTTTTCTCATGGTTGATTCCAGTCTGAAAGGCCTAGGAGCAGCACTTTTGCAACCAGACAAAAATCCTGAAGGACACTATGCCAAAGAACTTCGTCCTGTAGCTTACGCAAGCAAATCATTAAGTTCTGGTGAAAAGAAACTTGCAAGCATTGAAAGAGAAATGCTAGCTGTACGTTTTGGAGTCAAACGCTTCCACACATTTCTTTTCAACCGCCCATTTACAATTCTCTCAGATCACAAGCCACTTGAGATGATTCATAAAAAACCAATAGCTTCAGCACCACCACGACTACAAGCTCTATTATTGGAAACACAAGGTTATGATTTTAATATTCAGTATATCCCAGGAGAGGATATAGGTCTTGCAGATGCTCTCAGCAGACTACCAAACCCCAACAAGATAGCAGATCTTACCCCAAACATTAAAGTTGATTTTGTCAAGTTTAGCGATAATCGGCTTGAACACATCAGAGAAGACACAATGAGAGATCCTATTCTTAACTCTCTCAAAGAACTGATATAACTCTATGAGGGATGAGTTAAGCATCGAAGATGGTCTGATCCTTAAAGGAGATTGCATTATTATACCAGAAACACAACGCGATATCATCCTTAAACAGCTCCATAATAGTCACCTTGGTATTGTGAAGACACAACTGAGAGCAAAGAAAGATGTTTACTGGCCACAGATAAACAAGGACATAGAAACACTATGTAAAAACTGTTCAATTTGCCAAGAACATGCCAATAGGCAGTGCAGAGAACCTCTCATACCGTCAGACACCATTGAGCCCTTGGAGCATCATAGGGACTGATATTTTCTCCATCGACAGTAATGACTACCTTATCATTGCTGATTATTACAGCAAATTTCCCATCATTGAGAAACTTCCACAACCCTGACCATCAGCTGTTATTGCAGACATTACAAAGAAGTATTGCAGCATATTTGGCATCCCAGATGAAATTAGATCTGACAGTGGTCCACATTTCTCAGGTCAAGCATACAGAAATTTCACTAAGGACTGGAAGATCAAACACACAACATCATCGCCTAGATACCCTAAATCTAATGGTTTCATTGAGAGACAAATACAAACTATCAAGTCAGTCATGAAGAAAACAAGAACAGAGGATGTACACCTAGCACTCTTGAGATGGAGAACAACACCAATAGACAGTAAGATTGACAGTCCAGCAGAACTCATGTTTGATAGAAGAATTAAAGACCTTCTACCATCTAAGGTCCACTTCTGTCCACAACATATGATCAACTTCAGCATCGTCAGCAGGTTCAGAAGTCCAACTATGACAAATGTGCTAAAGACTTACCACCATTTTATCCTGGTCAGCATGTGACTACCTACAACCACAACAATGGCACATGGTCAAAAGCAACAATCATTTCAAGAAACCTTGAACCCAGGAGCTATACCTTAAGACCAGACAGCAACAACAACCTCCTGAGGCGAAACAGAGTGGACATCAGAGAAATCCCACAGAATACAACAGAGAAGAGAATTCCCATGCTTTCAACAGGTAATGCAGTAACTCCAGACCTTGGTACCCCACAAAACCAACAACCACCAAGGACGAAATCACAACCAACTCAAACTAAACCAGGGACTTCCATAGAACCACCAGCCCTTTACACCACTCGTTCTGGCTGTACAGTGACACCTCCCAGCCGATACAGACAGTGACATATATGCTCATGTTGAACATTACACATACTTATCCTTTCTCACATGAAACATTTCATGTAATCGTTTTTCCCAACTTTCTTTTTCTTTTTTTTTCAAAAAAGGGGGGATGTAATATAATACATTAAAATGCGAAACCACACATTGTAATAAAATACATTAAAGTACGAAACTACACATGTACGAGCATTCTGTAAATAAAGATGGCTGCAAACTGATCACGCTTTACTGTGTGCATTGTGAAACTTGTGTGTGCCTGTGAAGAGGACGTAGTAACGTATATATGCATACATAATAACATTACACTCGAAAGCTACTGGGAAAAAACACCAAGAACTTGTCTCTACGCATTCAAGTTGTATTAAATCATTCATTTCAACTGAAGTAAGTAATAAATTCATTTATCTCATTTATAAAACATATTTACATAAGTGCAGTTTAAAGATAGGCCTGCTGTACTTGTGTCTGTAATTTACAATGTAGGCCTATTTACAGTTTTATTTTTAACCATGGCCAAAATTAGTGTTTGAATGAAATTTCTTGGTTTACAACTGCTTACGGGAATATGTTTGACACAGTTTAAGATGGTCAGGAATAGAAATTGATGGCGATTCCATATCCTATAGCCTACCCTGTTTTCAGACCATGTCCCACTGTTAATTTCACCACATTTTTTTGGAAATAAATATATTTTGAATGCATTTTTATTATATTTATGATGAAGAGACATCCCGTTCTCCTCTGCAGGGAAGTGGCATCACATCTGTCAAATCACTGTGATTAGGATAAATGAAAATTACCAATTTTGTGCATAGGCCTATGTTATTTAAAAAAAAAAAATAATTAAATAACAATTTTTTTTTAAATCGAAACAAACAGAAACGAGATAAAACAAAACAAACCCCCAAAAAAAAAAAAAAAAAAAAAAAAATAGTATAGATGGGGAGGGGGTGTGTGTGTAAAGGCCTGCTGATTCCAGTTAGATATTTAACTCTTAGTATACGTGTTCAAAAACCATGCTTTTACGAGCTGATTTCAGAGAGTACATTTTTAGACATGACTGCCTTTACTGATTTTGCATTAAGTAACTTATTTATAATGATAACATAACGTGTTATATATCAAAATGTAGACAAATGAAACATCTATGACATGCACTTAACTTAATTGTTAAGTGGTGTTAAACATGCATGCAACATATACAGTAATGAGTGCAGAAAAATTTTAAAATTGAAAAAAATTGAGAAACAAATTGTACTTATCAATATGTATAATTAATTCTGGTAGACTTCAACCCCTAAACCTACTTTCATTTTAAAGTACATTCATTTTCACATAATGTAGGAAAGTTGCAGTTGTTTCTGAGCACAAATATAGTTTTTATCACAATTTGAATTTATTTGGTATATTTAGATAAAGCGCACAAATATTTTAAGCCTATATTTACAGACATGACTACCTTTACTGATTTTGCATTAAATAATTTATATATTATGATAACATGAAGTGTTATATATCTAAATATAGAGAAATGAAACTTGTTTGACATGCACCTAACTGAATTGTTCAATGGTTTTAAACATGCATGCAACATATGCAGTAATGAATGCAGAAACATTTAAAAAGATAAAAAAGTTGAAAAACAAATTGTACTTATCAATATGTGTAATTAATCCTGGTAAACTTCAACCCCTAAACCAACTTTCATTTTAAAGTACATCCATTTTCACATAATGTAGGAAAGTTGCAGTTGTTTCTGAGCACAAATAAAGTTTTTATCACAATTTGAATTTTTTTGGGTATATTTAGATAAAGCACACAAATATTTGAAGCCTATATTTACAGACATGACTACCTTTACTGATTTTGCATTAAATAATTTATTTATAACGATAACATACAGTTGTATATATCTAAATATAGAGAAATGAAACCCCTTTGACATGCATCGAACTGAATTGTTAAGTGGTGTTAAACATGCATGGAACATATACAGTAATGAGTGCAGAACAATTTAACAATATGAAAAATTTGGAAAAAAGTTGTACTTACCCACAAAAATAATCCAATTTGGAAGCCTGGAACTCCTAGAACCACTTTCATCCAATTATACGGAACGCAGAAAAGTTTCAGTTGTTTTGAATAATAAATAAAAATGTTGTTTCCTTTTGAAATGTTCAGGTCACATATTGAAAAATCATGACGAAAATAAACTATGTACACAACTGTATACACAACTGATATTTACATTTACCACAAACTATTTCCTTTCATGATAAGCAGGAAAACAGTTATTTGGATGTAGATGGGGATTATTTGTTCATCCTTCACAATAAAAGGATGTCCTGACCCTTACTTGAGGGGTGCTGCAAACGACACAGTTGCGATGAAATTTTGATTTTTTAATAAAATGGTTTGTTCCTCCTAGTCTGTTGACTGGATTGTTCACTTGATTGCCATGTCCAATCCTGGGAGGAATTTGCTGGAAATTCACAGCAGCAGCAAGAGAGAGCTCACTGACAAGTTGCCATTTAAATTGGAGAGGGCTCTGTTTTTTGGCATTTGTTGTTTTTGACAGTGCAAATAATTTATACCATTGAGCTGAGCTATTTCAAAAATCCAGAAGAAAATTTTTTTCCACCACTTTCTTGTTCTTCTGCTAAATGTGCCATATGTTACAATGCTTTGGTCCACTCTGTCACATCCATTCATGCGTTGATTGTAATAATCAATCGTCAGTGGTTTATTTTTTGTTTCACCAAAGCGATTGGTGATGTCCTTGCTTTCCACTGTTGCACAGCTTGATACAAGAATGCATGGTTTTTTTGCTTTTTTGTCCCTAAACATTACGCATAAAAATCTTTTTTCTTGCTCCATATACCATTTCATTTCCATATGCATTAGCTGTGTAGTTTTCAGCTCTTTTGGGAAGTTCTTTCGATTAACGATGACGGTCCCAGTGAAATAATGACTCCTGTTATTCAGATATTGAAGCAACGGCACACTTGTGTAATATCGATCAGCATAGATGTGATGACTTTTTCCACATGGTTGTAGCAAAGTGTCAAAAACTTTGATGGCTTGCTGGCTATTTACATCAATATCTGGACTGTAAGAAGTATTGGCCCCAAAGTATATCAACAAATTTACTGCATACCCTGTGCTACTGTCGCAAAGACCGAATGTCTTCACATGATATTTTTTGGGTTTAGAGGCATTGAACATTTTGTGAGCCCATCTGCCTTTCCACCCAATTACCATTTCATCCAAAGACAGCTCCTTGTAAGGGTAAAATGCTTCCTGGAATCTAGATAACATTTTCTGTAGAAATGGTTCGATTTTTGCTTTACCTTGTGCGTCTACATCACTCACATGAAACATCGTGTGATATAACATCTGAAACCTATCCCGTGTAAACATCTGTCTGTACCAGGAAGTTTGCATAAAGCCTTCATTAGACCAATAATCACTAATGGCTGGTTTTTTCACAATCCCCATTGCTATTATCACAGCAAAAAACTTGCACAGTTCTGGAGATGTAACTGGATACCAGTTTTGATAGACAGATCTTTTTGTTGCCGTTTCTGAATTTGACTGACAGAGTCGATCAGCATATTCATTTATAGAAACAGTAAGCTCATCTATAATCTCATTAGTTAAAAGAGCTTTGAGAGAATAAAATGCAGAAGAATCATCAGGTATAATATTTGGATTCACACCTGTAATCCTAGCATGAGGCAGTACAAAGCGGAAAGCATTTTGTGTTGAGCCAGCATCAACTTCATTCCACCTAATTTCCTCATTCACTGTACTTGTATTACCATCAGTACTTGTGGGTTCTGCTTCTCTATGCTATCTAGATGTAGGCCTATCTTCTCTTAATCTTTTCTTCATGGGAGCTTTACCTTTTCCTTGTTGTCTTTTCACTGGCCTGGCATTTCTAGTACTAGTACTACTGACAGAACCAGCTAGGGGAAACGCCCCCTTCTCATCTGATTCAGTGTTTTTATTACATATATCTTCGCTGGGCAAAATATATTCTGAATCTGAACTGTCATCATCACTCGATAACTGTTCATCCTCATGCTCAATCCAAGAAGAAATAAGTCGCGATGCTTGCACTGCCGATAACCTTTGCTTACAATCGTTTGAAGATGAAGCCATTTTGGTTAGAAAAAATTTGTTTACGGTCAACAGCCAAACAAAGGTATGGTACTAAAAATCTAACGTAATAACGAATTAAAATACACCACGCTAAAATTGTAAACAGATTGAATACAGGAAGTGACTTTATAAATGTTGGATTGGATAAAACATCGACAATATTTCATTAAACTTTGCTGATAGAGACTTACTGTCGGCGCCAGATGACCTGGCGAGCCATATATTTGGTACCAAACAGGCGCCAGATGACCTGGCGAGCCGTATAATAAGAGTTAATAGATTTTCACTTATCATAAGTGTTATAAGAATATTATCATACCTTCACCCTCCCAATTACTATATATTAGCTTTTGTTCTAGTTAAATATTGTTTGACTATATTATGCATGCGTTTAGAACTTTGACTTGGTAAATATACATAGCTTAGGCCTACTCATAAGTTATTTGTGTGTTCCATTTTTTTTTTTACAGAAAAGAACACAACCCCAAGGAGCAGTTTTACCCTCAGAAACATCAAAACTCCCTCGGACACATATTCTCTTCTGTGGTAGTTTTTATTCAGCCTTCAGCTTTATTTCAAGACCTGAAAGAAATTCAGATTGGTGCATTTGGAACAGTAGCTGAAAATAGGAAGCATTTTCCTGAAGCACTGAAGAAAAAGCAACTCAAATTGAAGAAGAAAAATCATCCTGTGTTTTGTGCGACAGAAGATAAGGCATGCCAACAGTCACCTGGCATGATACGAAAATATTTAACCTTGACTTATATCTACTGTTCGCTCCAATGATAATATAAACAAAACAGTTAGAAAGACAAATTCTTTAGGGCAGAACAATTTCAGAAGCCAGTGCTTGCAGAAAAATACAGAAAAAGTATGGGAGGTGTCGACCACTTTGGCCAACTAGGTGCAAGCTACCCCTATTCACACAGATCCTATTTTTATATCATTTCTTAGTTGAAACTGCCCTGGTCAGTGGGCACATAACCTACAACACTGCCAACTCTACAAAAAAGATCAAAGCAAAGTTCACGATGTCAGCCTGACTCTTATTGAACCTGCTGTTCTTCGACACAATGTGACACATTGTGACGACTTGCCCAATCTTCTCTTCATTTTTTTTATTATTTACGTGACATCGTTTTTTCCTCATCCTCAATGCATGATCGCAAAGTCTCGGGAATTGTCACTTGCGGAAAATCTCCTAGCGTTCGGTATTTTCTCCTCGCTATTTTTAGATACGACGTCATTGTTGACCAATGACCTCGGTAGCGAGAAATCCGTTTTAATTTAGAACTGCTTGAACTTGGGAGAACCAGTTTAGGCTATTTAGGAAGACATCACGTGACTTTTAACATTATTGATTGGAGCGTCTAAAACGAGGCTAAGGTCACATGATGCACGCTATGGATCACGTGTCCAAGCGGAAATGTCCCGCTAAAAGTGCGCCAACACGAGCATTCTTCACTTGCCCAGGAACCCTTGAGACAGCTAGGTCTAACCCAGATATCGGCGAATTCTCGCATTAAAAGCACTGAAGCCACGTGTCTAAATTGCGGGTTAGCGTCCATCTTTGAGTAGGTAAGTGAAATCTCGCTAGAATATAATGTGATGAAATGTGTAGTACCTTGCAAAATCGACGCAAGATTGGTATGTTTACTTTATTCATATTTTTGTTTTACGATCACATCCAGCCACATGTGATCGGGTATATTTTATGATCCCACGGGATATGTACAACATGTTCATAATAATGTATAACGGGAATATATATATATATAGCTATTAATTTCCATATTATTTGATTAATTTCGACCCGACGTTTAGACTAACGGAAATTAATATTAACGATAATGTTGACAGACCGTGACATATATTCATTATAAATTATATGACGAGGCGACCAGACATGAAGTGTGTGATAATGTTGTCAGACAATTCTAAAACACGGATGTCCAATTAATTGTTAAATTCATCATAATGACATGATGATTAGGCTAGAGGCACAGAACTAGAATACTGTTGCCGACATTTCTATGATAAAAGTTGGTGGGTTTAACTGACATTTATAATAATTCATCGGGTTAAGCTGACGATAAATCAGTCTAAAGAATTATACTACTGCCACTGGGGCAGAGAAATATAATAAAGGACAGACAGGAGAAACTTGAATTCAAGATTAGACTCTAGACATATGATGTTAGAGACTAAAATCTGAGATGACTGGCAGAGGGACGGCTTAGGGAAAGACTGCTTTCTAAAGCTAGTAAATTAATGAAGCCGTCGTATTTGTCTTCAGTCTATGGTGGAGCCTTGCATGACAGTCCAATCTCAGCGCAGAATACGGAGTCGAGCACAGAGAAGGCAAATCCGAACCATTCAAGACCTACCGGGGGCAACGTCAGGAGACCGGAGAACTAACCTCACTTCACTATCAGCCGGGGGCTGAAAAGCTAAGTCCACGAAAAAGGGAACTCACTACATCAATGCCTAGTTTAGTCATCCATGATGAAAAACACTTGAATTGTGAGACACATAATACATACAGCAGACACTAATTCCATCGACAATACTATCATTCACCATCTATTCATTTTATTGCAATAAACCAATTGGTGTATATACTGTACCCCACGCTTTGTTCCTTCCATTAGATGTTGAATATTGTCTATGTTTATCTTCCTTTATAAGGGAGGGGGGGGGGGGCTCGTAAAATATAATATAAATTAAAAGATAATAATAATAGATAACTGAGAAGGGGACGACGGTAGCGAGAGACCAAATATCTCCTTACAATCTTTTCCAGACCTGTCGAGTTAGGAGAATTTACCCTCTTCGTCACCCTTCGGAAGTGGGAAAACCCAGCAGGGATTCCTTGAGCCAAATCTTCCACATCAGATCTATTATTTCCTCTAAATAATTCTCTTATCCTTTAAACGCTACGTGACACTGGTGTCTCGGTCCGGGATTTGAACTTATGTATTTTATCATACCTCTGGGATAGTATCATCCATTCAGTCATTACAGTATACCATTTTAACACATGTATTTTCACACAGTGAGCTCTAGAAAGACAGAAAACATTTTTTCTAGAAATTTAGGCATTGATTGGTGAATCCCTTTATATATGTTGTGTTTAATTAAGTTAGTTCATGATTTGTATTTCATTGAATTACAGACCTTAAGTCTCCATAACTGTAGTAATTTCATTCTACAGCAGTCTGATAAATAATTAGTATTTACTTGTTGTTAGAAATACTATTGGAAGGTAGCACTAGCTTACTCAGTGTGGACTTTAACTGCAAAAGATGGCTGAAATAGTTAAGCTTAAGGCAGCACTAGGGGAGGCCGGTCGAGATCTAGGTTATAGTGGGGTGGACCTTGCAAATTATGTCAGTGTCGAGACTGATAAGTATTACGCTCGAGAAACAGCGAAAGCTGAAAGAGAAGAGCGAATAAAGTTAGCAGAAATAGATGAGAGGATAAAAGCTGTAGACGCTAGAGAAAGAAGCGAGAGAGATGAACGCGAGCATGCATTGAAGATGAAGCAGTTAGAGATGCAGGGACAAGCTCAAAGAGTTGAACCAGTAGCCGGTGCGACCGCATCTACCTCCTCAGGCAACCTATCGCCACGGTCAGATGACATGCCTTCCTTGCACGCAGGGGGCACAGGACCTTTGCCATCCTCACTCAGGTCAACTTTGGGACCCTTGACGTTTCCATTCGAAGCTTTCTCGGAACAAGCCGACTCGATCGATAGGTATCTGGACAAATTTGAGAAGTTTGCCACCACGTTTGGTTTGGAGAAGAGCAAATGGAACCTGAAACTGTCGCAAGGGCTTAGAGGAACTGCTTATGACGTGTATAGCAAGCTTCCTCCAGGTTTACAGGATGACTACGACTCTTTGAAAAAGGCACTATTGGTTCGTTATGAGCTACATGCTGACGCCTATAGGAAGAGGTTCCGTAACTCTAGGAGGGAAGTCGGAGAGAACTTTGCTCAATTTGCTGCTAGACTGGATTCGTACGTGGAAAAATGGGGTGCCCTAGGGAATTTTTCTCATGATTGGGAAGGTCTGAAGGAGATGGTCGTTATTGAACAACTGAAGGACACCATGACTTCCGACATGAGGAGATTCCTGACAGAGAATGGGGCCAGCACTTTGGAATCCATAGTCCAGTTAGCGGAACGATATCAGGCAGCACTATCAGAGAATCCACCACCCAGACGGAAACAACCAGATTACGTACCTAGACAGACAGCTCAGTCACACATGGACCCCCAAGTGAAACCACCATATACTAACTTCAAAAAGCATGACAAGCCAGACTACAAGACTACTCAGAGATCAGCTTTCCAGCCTCAGAGGCGGGGAGAAAAGTGGTGTAAGACGTGCAAAATGAGCAACCACAATACTGCCGAGTGCAGAAGGAAAAACCCTCCACATCATGTTGCGTGTTTACAGGTGAGGGCTGTTGACAGGAAGGAACTGACAGTGAGTCAAAATAGCCTCCATCACCCACCTATACAGGAGACAGTGACCGTGAATGGCAAACAAGTCATCGGGATGTATGACACAGGTTTGTCTTATGACGCGGTCGTTTCTTCATCTCTGGTGCACCCCGAACAACTCACCACAGAAACAGTGGATATCCAGGGGCCACTCAAGGGAGCATTACCCTTAAATTTGCCCATAGCGAAGATTCAAGTCAGTTGTCGCTATGTGGAAGGGGAGATCAATGCTGCAGTTTTAGAGGATCCTTTCTACCCCCTGATGTTAGGGCGTAGATATGTCTTTTTAGGAGAACCAGTAAAGCCTGTGGTTATGGCTGCCATCCGGACCAGGTCTGACTCCAAACGCATAGAGAGGGACTCTAAGTTAGAAATTCATCCGAATAAGATGAAAAGGGCTCAAGCAGCTGATAGCACGTTGGGGCCTTGCTTTGGCAAATTGAAAAACTCACATAACCCTCGAAGAAAGGGTGACTTTTATATGGAACATGGACTCTTGCACAGGAAAGCTGGCAGAGGGCTAAAAAAGTCATGGACAGATTGTGGTGCCATCCATATATAGAAATAAAGTTATGGAATGGGGGCACGGTGCTACTTTGAGTGAACACCTGGGTAATGGTGCCACAAATCAAAGGATAGCCACCCGGTATTATTGGCCCGGCATCACAGAAGACATAGCTCGATATGTGAAGTCCTGTTCAGAGTGTAACCAGGTAACCTCAACACATAGGGTAGACCAGTTACAGGACCTAGGGAAGCATTGCTGCAGACATAGGCATCCAAAGAAAACCAGGAAGAAAACCAGAATACATACCTGGGAAGAACAACGTAGGGGCAGATTTTTTGAGCAGACATCCGGACGCAACCTAGGAGATATGAGAAACTGAAAAAGAAGAGGAAGACAGGACCAGTGGAGTTGGACGGAACGTCAAACTTGAGGAGGGGCTTGTGTGACGACTTGCCCAATCTTCTCTTCATTTTTTTTATTATTTACGTGACATCGTTTTTTCCTCATCCTCAATGCATGATCGCAAAGTCTCGGGAATTGTCACTTGCGGAAAATCTCCTAGCGTTCGGTATTTTCTCCTCGCTATTTTTAGATACGACGTCATTGTTGACCAATGACCTCGGTAGCGAGAAATCCGTTTTAATTTAGAACTGCTTGAACTTGGGAGAACCAGTTTAGGCTATTTAGGAAGACATCACGTGACTTTTAACATTATTGATTGGAGCGTCTAAAACGAGGCTAAGGTCACATGATGCACGCTATGGATCACGTGTCCAAGCGGAAATGTCCCGCTAAAAGTGCGCCAACACGAGCATTCTTCACTTGCCCAGGAACCCTTGAGACAGCTAGGTCTAACCCAGATATCGGCGAATTCTCGCATTAAAAGCACTGAAGCCACGTGTCTAAATTGCAGGTTAGCGTCCATCTTTGAGTAGGTAAGTGAAATCTCGCTAGAATATAATGTGATGAAATGTGTAGTACCTTGCAAAATCGACGCAAGATTGGTATGTTTACTTTATTCATATTTTTGTTTTACGATCACATCCAGCCACATGTGATCGGGTATATTTTATGATCCCACGGGATATGTACAACATGTTCATAATAATGTATAACGGGAATATATATATATATAGCTATTAATTTCCATATTATTTGATTAATTTCGACCCGACGTTTAGACTAACGGAAATTAATATTAACGATAATGTTGACAGACCGTGACATATATTCATTATAAATTATATGACGAGGCGACCAGACATGAAGTGTGTGATAATGTTGTCAGACAATTCTAAAACACGGATGTCCAATTAATTGTTAAATTCATCATAATGACATGACGATTAGGCTAGAGGCACAGAACTAGAATACTGTTGCCGACATTTCTATGATAAAAGTTGGTGGGTTTAACTGACATTTATAATAATTCATCGGGTTAAGCTGACGATAAATCAGTCTAAAGAATTATACTACTGCCACTGGGGCAGAGAAATATAATAAAGGACAGACAGGAGAAACTTGAATTCAAGATTAGACTCTAGACATATGATGTTAGAGACTAAAATCTGAGATGACTGGCAGAGGGACGGCTTAGGGAAAGACTGCTTTCTAAAGCTAGTAAATTAATGAAGCCGTCGTATTTGTCTTCAGTCTATGGTGGAGCCTTGCACGACAGTCCAATCTCAGCGCAGAATACGGAGTCGAGCACAGAGAAGGCAAATCCGAACCATTCAAGACCTACCGGGGGCAACGTCAGGAGACCGGAGAACTAACCTCACTTCACTATCAGCCGGGGGCTGAAAAGCTAAGTCCACGAAAAAGGGAACTCACTACATCAATGCCTAGTTTAGTCATCCATGATGAAAAAACACTTGAATTGTGAGACACATAATACATACAGCAGACACTAATTCCATCGACAATACTATCATTCACCATCTATTCATTTTATTGCAATAAACCAATTGGGTGTATATACTGTACCCCACGCTTTGTTCCTTCCATTAGATGTTGAATATTGTCTATGTTTATCTTCCTTTATAAGGGAGGGGGGGGCTCGTAAAATATAATATAAATTAAAAGATAATAATAATAGATAACTGAGAAGGGGACGACGGTAGCGAGAGACCAAATATCTCCTTACAATCTTTTCCAGACCTGTCGAGTTAGGAGAATTTACCCTCTTCGTCACCCTTCGGAAGTGGGAAAACCCAGCAGGGATTCCTTGAGCCAAATCTTCCACATCAGATCTATTATTTCCTCTAAATAATTCTCTTATCCTTTAAACGCTACGTGACACACATTCAAAACCACAGGTCACTTACTGAGCCCCACTTCATTGATAAATATGAAAGGACAAGGTACAAACCAGACTGTAAAGTGTGTAAGGCTGCAGGGAACAGAAGCCAGACTTGCAATGTACCTCTATGCCTGATACCCTGCTTCAAGTTATACCACACAGTCGAGGATTATCAATGATCCAGACAAAGACTTGCAGAGGCCTACAGCTACAACTTCAACCCCAGTTAATGAAGGAAGCAGCTCATACTCCAACTAGAGGTACTTAACTACTCAAACATTCAAAAACACTCATTTTCAGATGCCACAGATGCAGAATACATTAAAAAAAGACAAACACAACAATTAAATTTTTTTTTTTTGCATTTTATTCACAATTTTTGTTAGCCTTTTATGTTGAAAAATGTGGTTAATCGTTAAATCAATACATCAATCAAGCTTATTTTATTCATTGCCATCCAAGTCCCTAACATTTTATTGCACTTTGAATAAATTCACTATAAAGTGGAAAAAGATCATGGTTTTAAAACATCTCCTGATATTTCTATAAATAGCCACACAAATTCAAGACGGTCACCATGATCATGTGACCAATTTGCATAAAATCTATGTTTTTGGATGTGGCAACCATTCATAATGGTGCTCTGATAATTTCAAAGGCCTATGTCTGTTTTTCAATTTTTAATAAATTTAAAAAAAAAAACAGTTGTTTTTAAAGAAATCTATAAACACCCTTGGTAATGGGAGACAGTAATGCTCCGGATTGCTGGTCAGCAAAGTGAAAATTATATCTGAGAAAATTAGATGAGGAAAATATTAGAGTTTCCCATCCTTGAAAATTATGTGCTTGGACCTGGAAAAGGCTGGAAAAACCCTGGAAAATTCGTGAAAAAATTTGCTATGAACCCTGTTTCTAGAAACCTTGTGTTTATGATATAGAAATTTTAGATGCAGTCTGTTCCAAAAATAGTAGCGCAAAAAAAATCTTTCTTCCCAAATATAAAGACAGTTTGCGAGTTTTAGCATCGGAGCAATATCAGTAGAAATTTTTTTTTTTTATCAAGGCAAAGTATCCTGGTCAACCCTTGATGGGTTATAATTAGGATATATAACGTAAATTCAAGATAATAAAATCTGATTTTCGATATCTAAATATAGTATCTTCTCCCTCTTCCACTGAGTCCAAATACAGTAAATCAAAACTGTAAAATCGTATGAATGTACGTGTGTGTGCCATCCTCTTTCCAGAACAAAAAATAAAAATTAAAAAACAAACACAGACAAAAAAAAAGAAAAAAGTAGTCTCATAACTTCCCTGTTGTTAACAAGGTGAAAAAGCTTAGGGGTGTCTGGGATGGCACCCAATCCACCAATTATCTGCCATCATCAATATGAGCACCCCATCAGACTACCCCTTATCATCACACCATCATTGATATACTGTTTTACTAAATTATGCAATTCCCTAGGTATATCTATTCTCAACACCTGTTCCACAGTTATGGATGATTTTCTGAATTCCATTGATTGAGTCTTCCTATAATTTCTAGAGAAAACGTGAGCAACAAGGAATAAAAATTGTAAATATTTTCATTTTATTACTTTACTCAGCAATTTTGTAACTGAAAAGGTACAATCACACATGAACTTT
This sequence comes from Oreohelix idahoensis, assembly GCA_024509875.1. Lineage (NCBI taxonomy): Eukaryota > Metazoa > Mollusca > Gastropoda > Stylommatophora > Oreohelicidae > Oreohelix > Oreohelix idahoensis. The sequence goes on along the minus strand of JAMPIV010010334.1, from coordinate 62,667 downwards.
CACATCTTACACCCTTGTACATATGTCTACCCACTTTTGGTAGAGTAGTTAAATAATTCACATTTTTAGAGACCTCTTTCCTACAGTAGGCTATTACAAAATTTACTCAGACAATATGTAACAGCTAATAGAAGAAACAAGGCATGGGGTACATTATATACACCCAATAGGTTTATTAAAATTAAAATGAATAGATGGTGAATGATAGTATTGTCGATGGAATTAGTGTCTGCTGTATGTAATATGTGTCTCACAATTCAAGTGTTTTTCATCATGGATGACTAAAGATAGGGCATTGACATGGTGAGTTCCCTTTCTATAGGAACTTAGCTTTTCAGCCCCTGGCTGATAGTGAAGTGTGGTTAGTTCTCCGGTCTCCTGACGTTGCACCAGGTAGGTCTTGAATGGTTCGGATTTGCCTTCACTGTGCTCAACTCCGTATTCTGCTCTGAGATTGGACTGTCATGCAAGGCTCCACCATAGACTACTCAGATGGACTCTAATCACAATTTAGACACGTGGCTTCAGTGCTTTAATATGTGAATTCGCATGATCTTGATTAGGTCTAGCTGTCTCGGTTTCCTGGGCAAGTGAAAAAATGGCCGTGTTTGGCGCACTTTTAGCGGGTGATTTCCGCTTGGGCACGTGTTCCGAAGCGTGCATCATGTGACTTTGCATCATATAGATGCTCCAATCAATAACGTTAAAAGTCACGTGGGGGTTTCCTAAAGTGGCATAAACTGGTTCTACCTAAGTTTAAGTAGTCGGTCCTAAATTAAAACAGATTTCTAGCTACCGAGGTCAGGGGTCAACAATGACGTCGTATCTAAAAATAGTATTAGACTCGAGGAGAAAATCACTGAACGCTAGGAGAATATCCACAAGCGAAATTTTCCGTGATTTTACCGGCTTCTCGATCATGCATTGAAGATGATAAAAAATGGTGTCTCGTAAATAATAAGAAAAAGAAGAGAAGATTGGGCAAGTCGTCACACAAGCCCCTCCTCAAGTTTGACGTTTTGTCCAACTCCTCTGGTCCTGTCTTCCTCTTCTTTTACCGCTTCTCATTTCACCTTCATCCTCAATATTCTCTCCTATTTCTCCTCGTTTGCATAAGGGTGTTTACTAAAAAAATCTGCCCCTATGTTGTTCTTCCCAGGTAAGTATTCTGATTTTCTTCCTGGTTTTCTTTCGATACCTACGTCTGCAGCAATGTATCGCTAGGTCCTGTAACTGGTTGTTACGTACATTTATTACCTAAGGGGGTAGTCTTCGGTCCTGCCAAATGTACGCACCAGTTTTATGTAGTTATATTATTTGTGCGGTCGAATGATTCGTGCACTGACGTGCACAAAGCAGTGAGTGTTGCTTTGGACGCACGTGTAACCTAGTTGAGTAGTTTGTGACGTCACGTTTTGAAGTGAAAACATGGAACTGTCTTGTGTCCATGATAGTAATTTTATATTTCGTATTCAATGGCATTTTAAGGAAGCCATTTATTTCTAGTGATCTGTATTGGTCTTCAGGTCGAAACCAATATCAGGAATGTCACGTGAGTTATCGTCCCACTTCTTATTTTAATGCTGTATGAACAAGGCCGCTCTAATACTAGTCTAGCGGGAATTAAGATGTTCCTAGAATGGATCTACAGAGTCACTTGCCTTTAAGATTTGAATCGTAGACGGAGAATTCCTACGAGTAGAAGAAGTTATATTGTTTATCTTACGCACATGTTTTATATGCCGTACATGCTTCAATGCCAAAGTCGTGGCTTGGATGTAAAGAGAGGTTAGCCAACTGAAAGCCTTTACTGTTAGGATTATCGTATATTGACTTTGTGTGAAAATTATATGATGTACAACGCTATGTATGAAGAACGTCTGGGAATTTTAACAAAATGTAATATGGAAGATTTTACACCCAGGAACAGCAGCAATAATTAATATGTATTCCATTGTAACCATTCGCGTTTCTATTCATCACTATGAAAACGACACCAACAATAACTGGTAGGCCAGTGCGGTCTGGAAGTAATTTCAGGAACGTACCCATCCAATTGATCGTTTGAAAAGAAGAATTTTTACTTTCAAGGCGACATCATCTCAATGTGGATCCTGGCGGAATATGAATCATAATCAACTCAAAGGCTCAAGGTCTTCAATCAACCTCCACGTCAAGTTTCACAGTGACTGATTACTTGGAGATCATCTCTTCATCATTGTTACGTGCGAGCTAGTTTGATATACGCAGAGCGAAGTATTGCATCCTCTTACGTACATACACGGGGACAAGGCACTTTGATTTTTACCTGCACGCGAGCTAAGTATAACTTGTATCCGTTATACCCTTTATTACTATTAGCTGTGCCTTAATTGATTATGTCCACTTATATATTTTCTATGTTATGTGTTATGTTTTGTGTATTCTTTGCGGGAGGTTGGGCGGTAGATCTGACGAACGAGATCCATCTCGAAGTCAATTCGGGCTCTTCGTCAGACGTTCTGTAGGACATTATTTTGCAGACTTCCCGCAGTGGAATGTTCCTACGCGTGAGCGTAGAAGGATTCTAGGTCCACTGTGTCTGGTGGTCTGTGACACCTGTCTGTGTTAGCTGTAGTGTCACGTTTACTTGTTGTTTTTGGTAGCTATTTTTACTTGTGCCTTAGTTTTATGATGAATTTTGTATGTGATTATTGTCCGTCTCACCTTTCCTGTCGTTTAGTTTTTTTACAAAACCTTTGTTTTTACACTGTGGTGTCTATTGTCTTGTTGGATTTAATCGCAGTTATCATCGTAATTCTTTACGACATTCCATTTTAGTTTCTCATTTTATTTTAATTGGATTTCTGCGAACGTCTTCGTTTGTTTTGAATATCTTGTCGTGTCATTATTGTGCTATTGTCTGTCACGTTATTGCTTTCACACCATTACATGTTATAAATTACATTATTAATATTATTGCCTATAAAATAAATTGATTTTACCGTTCTAGAACAGGAACGAAGAACACTAGTTGTAGTAACACTTTTAAATAGTATTATTACATAATAATCTTGAAATGGCTACCTTAGACTATTTCATTAAGCAAGCAAAAGCTCTTCAGATGGCTCCTGATGAAGCAAAAACATTTGCACTTGCAGAATATAGGAAAGCTCAAGAAATAGAAGCCGAACAGAGAAAGTTAGAAACTTTAAGACTAGAAAAACTTCAATTTGAGGCAGATCAAAAACGGATTGAGGCTGAGGAACAAGAGAAGAAGAGGAAATTTATGGCTGAGGAAGAGGAGAAAAAAATGAGATTAGCCACTGAATTAGAAGAGAAACGATTTCAGCGAGAGGCAGAACAGAAGCAAAAGGAGTCTGAAGAAAGACTTAGAAAAGAAATGGAAGAAAAAAGATTAATAGCTGAAAAAGAAATGGAACAGAAACAAAAAGAAATAGAAGAAAGGAGATTAATAGCTGAACAAAACACAAAACGACTTCAGCTTGAGATGGAAGAGAATGAAAGAAAACGACAGCATGAACTGAAATTAGCAGAGTCAGAATATGAGAGACTTAGGTTAACTCAGGAAGCTAATTCTCAGAGAACTTTTGAAAGCCACACTCCATCCAGACAGGATCATTTTAAGGAAATTCACCTTAAATTACCAAAATTTAATCCCCCGTCTGATGATGTAATATTCTTCCTAGATAGGTTTGAGGCCACTTGTGGGTCTTATAACGTGGATAAAGCTCTATACTGTACATATTTATCCAGATTACTTACAGGAGATGCATTAGCAGTTTATCATACCACCAGCATTGGTGAGAAAAATGACTACAATGCTCTTAGAGCAGCACTTCTGCAAAAATTCCAAATGACAGAAAACGAATATCGTTTGAAATTTCACGCATTACTACCTCAATCTGGCAGAAATTTTAGTGATTTTCTGTCACAGATACGACTAACATTAGAAAGATGGATCGAGTTATCCAAAATTGAAAAGTCGTATGAAGGTCTCTTTGATTTACTGATGCGCGATAAGGTACTTTCGTCGGTAAATCCTACTTTTCTCGCATTTTTACACGAACGGAAACCTTTATCAATGAAAAATTTAGAAGAACATGCAAAAAATTTTTGCACTGCTCACCCAAACATGGATCTAAGTAACGCGCAGATTAAGAGTGAATTGCCTGTTGCTTTTGCAGCACAACAAAACAATTTTTCACGCAATCGTTCTTTTAGTGCTGATAGGTATGTCAATAAGGGAAATAATCATAATTTCACCAATGATAACTTTTACAAAGGGAAGCAATTTCAACAATCTGCTCCATTTAATGTTTCTTGGAACCAAACTCACAGATCGCGAGATTTTGGTAACAATTATTTTAAAAATAGTCAAGGACATTATAATAAACAAAACTGGAGATCAAGATCTCAGGGTCCGCAAAATAAACAATTTTTTGGAAATAAACCATTTAACCAACATCATAACGATCATTCTACAAATTATCGGACTAATCCAAATTTTAACTCTAGCAGAAACGACAATTATGGCAATTTTAATGACAAAAATCACAATCGATCGCGCCGACGAGATAGATCGTCGAATAATACAGGTAGACATTCTAATGTTGCTTTTAATGATACACAGGCTAACATTGAACAGGGTAAAGTAGCTGAAACTCACAATGCTATGTCTTGTTCTCTCGATTGTACCCAGGTGAAAGACTGCCCAGAATGCTCGACTCTTTTCCAGCCTAAGGCGATCACGACGCTGCGTTGCGGACATACCTTGCCTAGCCTGCCTGCAGTCTGTACAGCCACTGCTGCGTCAGTACACCAGGGACAGGGCTCTCTTAAGTTTCACAAGGGATTTGTCAATAATATTTCATGCTCTCTCCTATTTGACTCAGGTTGTACAACAATCGGTGTCCGGACTTCGCTGATCGACCCAAGTTGTGCCACGGGCCGGGTTGTCAAATGTGTAACATTTGGTGGCACTATTGAAACATTTCCCACTGCTATTATTGATCTTAACACACCTTTCTTTTCAGGAAAGATCCAAGCATGTCTTCTGCCTAACCCAATTTGTGATGTAATACTTGGTCGCATACATGGTATTAAAGAGTGTACACCACAGCAAATTGCTGAATGGGAAGAGCGACATATTCAAACTGCAAATGCAGTAGTGACTAGAGCGCAAGCTACTAATATGTCGCATGATACACCTATTGAACCTACAGTTCATACCACTTGTGATGATGATGCTCCTATTTCACGGGAGTTGTTTGCAACATTGCAAAAGAATGATAATTCATTAAAAAAAATTCTTTCAGTATGTTAACAAAAAGAATACAAGCAACAAACTTGCAAAATCTAGACATGACTTTATACTTAAAAATGGGATTTTGGTTAGAGTAATACGGGAAAAGGATTTATCCTTATGTTCTCAGATTCTTGTCCCATCCTGTATGAGATCTCGTATATTACGACATGCTCATGACTCGCAATGTGCGGGCCATATGGGTTTTTCGCGTACCAAATCCAGAGTGCTTTCGGCATTCTACTGGCCAGGCGTCCATAGAGATGTTACTCTCTATTGTCGGTCCTGTTTGATATGTCAAGAAGTTAAGGTACGGGGTCCATTTCATGCGGCTCCTATTCAAGCTGCGGACATCCCGATTAGACCATTTGATAAAATGGCCATTGACATTATTGGTCCAATGCTTCCATCTGCTAGAGGGCATACGCATATTCTTACGTGCATTGATATGTGCACTCGTTGGCCTGAGGCCATCCCTCTCAAGAACACTTCATCTGCCAGTGTAGCAGAGGCATTGATGTTAATCTTCTCACGCATTGGTTTTCCACGGAAAATTTTGTCGGATCATGGGGTTCAGTTCATTTCTGAATCCATGTCTCAAGTGATGAAGACATTAGGTATAGATAGATCTCTTAGTTCTATTTATCATCCGATGTCAAATGGGTTAATTGAGCGTCTCAATAGGACACTCAAGCAGTTGTTGGGTAAGATGACTCAAGACCATCCCCAAGACTGGGATCGGGTCCTACCCGCTTGTCTCTTTGCGTATCGCGAGGTACAAAATCAAGCAACGGGGTTTTCTCCGTTCCAGCTTGTTTTTGGCATGCAACCACGCGGTCCGATGTCGTTAATCCACGACTTATTGGTGGATGAGAATATTGAAGAGGAAACTCAATCCTCTTATGAGTATGTGATCTCTCTTAGAAAGAAAATCATAGATGCTTGTAGACTAGCTACTGCATCATCCGAACATGCCAAAGAAAAAGCTCGTCTATCTGCAAACAAATATAGACGTCTTCGCCAGCTCATACCTGGTGATGAAGCTTTTGTATTACTCCCTGCGCATAACAATCGTCTTTTAATTACCTGGAGAGGTCCTTTCAGGATCATCTCAAGAATATCCGATGTCGACTACATCGTTGATGTTAATGGCAAACATAAAACCTTCCACATTAACATGTTGAAGGAGTATTACTCACGTCCTGATTATCTACAATCGGTGTTCCAAGCAACTGACGATCCTACACCACCTATTCAACATTATTCTAGTTTGTCAGTCATCCAAGAAGAGGAATCTTCTTTCGATGATGTACAACTACCAATACCAGTTGTACCACTCCATTCCACTGAGAAATGGAATGATGTTACTATCTCATCTACTCTTACTGATGATCAACGTCAGCAAGTCTCTAATATTCTACACACGTATGAGGATGTCCTCACCGACATCCCAGGTCATACGTCAGTCATCCAACATGACATTATTTTGACTGACGATACACCGATTCGAGTTCGCCCATATCCTATTCCTTTACACTTTCGTGATAAGGTTGATAAGGAATTGGATGAGATGCTCCAATTAAATATAATTGAACCATCTTCATCACCATATTCTTCTTCGATGGTAATCATTAGGAAGAAAGACAACAATATACGTCTTTGCGTAGATTACAGGAAGTTAAACAAAGTTACAAAATTCGATGCGGAACCATTACCTCTATTAGACGACTTATTAGAGAAATTATCTCATGCCACATTCTTTTCGAAATTTGACCTTTCAAAGGGTTATTGGCAAGTGCCACTCACTACGAAAGCAAAGCCATTCACCGCTTTCTCGACGCCACGGGGTCTTTTTCAATATAATTTTATGCCTTTCGGGTTAATGAATGCGCCAGCTACCTTTGTACGCATGATGCGCCGCATATTGTCTCATCGTCCCGATGTCATTACTTATATAGATGACATCTGTCTTTTCAGTGACTCTTGGGATGAACATATTCAGGGTTTAAAATCTTTACTTTCTACCTTACAGGATTATAACTTAACAGCGAAACCTTCAAAGGCTTTTGTCGGTTTTCATGACATCTCATTTCTTGGTCACCGTATAGGTCGCGGTTTAATGTATACAGAAGACAGTAACGTCTCTAAAATTTTAAACATCTCAGCACCTAAGACAAAAAAACAAGTGAGGTCACTCTTAGGACTAATACAGTTCTATTCTAAATTCATCCCTCATTTGTCTACTATAACTGCACCTCTTTCTTCGTTACTGAAGAAAGGCACACCTAATGTAATAAAGTGGTCGCAGGATCATCAAACGGCGTTAGACTATATAAAACAAATTTTTTCAAATAAGCCTTTTTTAAGGTTGCCTAACAAAGATCTCACCTTTGTTCTTCGCAGTGATGCTTCTTCCTACGCTATCGCGGCAGTTTTGATGCAGGAATACGGAGGCACCTTATTTCCAATTATGTACGTATCCAGAAAGCTTACGACGAGCGAGATGAAGTACTCCGTTCTAGACAAAGAGCTTCTCGCTCTTGTCTGGTCAATCACAAAACTGGATCGTTATCTCCTCGGATCACACTTTGTGGTGGAGTCTGACCAGAAAGCTCTTACAGCACTGAATACTGGAAACGTTAAGTCATCAAAGTCAGCGCGTTACGCTATAGCTCTTCAACCGTTCCATTTTGAGATACGAGCTATTCCTGGAGTACAGAATGTATTTGCAGACTGTCTTTCAAGATGCCCTAGTGAACTTGGTGAAACTAAACCACTTTTAGATGGAGAAACATCCTCACCGAAACATGAATAACTTTGTACAGTGTCATTAATTGTACATCTGTGAAGACTATGTATAGTTTTGCAGTATTCGTATAAATATAACTTTCAGAACATACTTACATATGGATTATAACATTATTTCTTGTGAAGTAACGTTTTATTAGAACGAGAACAGTGATATTAAAGTAACATTTTTTTTTAGTATGGAAACATTGGTAAAAAGCAACAAATAGACATTCGTTAGTGTTATGGAACATATTACACTACATATCGTGTTCGTAAACTTATTTCGTGCATGGAACATTAGGAACATATTCTTGTTGACTCTAAATAGTTCTGAACGAATATTCACAATGACTGAAATTAGAATTACTTAGAATAAATTACTAGTTATTTATTTATGTGTCATTAAGTACTAGAATTAGATTAATTCAATTTAATCAATTTGATTGTTTATAAATCACACATCTACTAACGTTATTAGTGTCTCGCAATACGTGTAGTCACGTATTCCACTACATGAGATTTTACTTTTAGATAACTAGTCAAACTTACTAGTGCTAGATAACAGTAGGTGCGTTGCTTCTTAAAGTGTTTAATTTTGCATTGCTTCATTTTTGCACATTGTATTTCAAAATTTTCTGTTCTTTTGATTTTCTTATCATTGATTATCATCAGTGTTGCAGTTCATTTTCATTTTTGAAATCATATGTTTCAAATTTTGTTGAAAACTTAGTTGAATTTTATTATCATCTTTTTTGTTGATTCTTCATTTTCATTTTTTCAACTTCTTTTACTTCGAATATTACCACATCGTTCCAAAGTAGGTCGATGGTGGATGTGTGCTTTAATGCATACTGTCATTTAGTTATATTAATTTCAAGTTAATATTCTTTTCTTAATATGATATAATTTTATGCATGTCATAAATCTTGTTGTAGTTTTGACTCACCTCTCTCGAGTAATTAGTTCGAAAAAAATTAATGGGATTAATTTTTTTAAGGGGAGGTAATAAGGGAGCTGTTACGTACATTTATTACCTAAGGGGGTAGTCTTCGGTCCTGCCAAATGTACGCACCAGTTTTATGTAGTTATATTATTTGTGCGGTCGAATGATTCGCGCACTGACGTGCACAAAGCAGTGAGTGTTGCTTTGGACGCACGTGTAACCTAGTTGAGTAGTTTGTGACGTCACGTTTTGAAGTGAAAACATGGAACTGTCTTGTGTCCATGATAGTAATTTTATATTTCGTATTCAATGGCATTTTAAGGAAGCCATTTATTTCTAGTGATCTGTATTGGTCTTCAGGTCGAAACCAATATCAGGAATGTCACGTGAGTTATCGTCCCACTTCTTATTTTAATGCTGTATGAACAAGGCCGCTCTAATACTAGTCTAGCGGGAATTAAGATGTTCCTAGAATGGATCTACAGAGTCGCTTGCCTTTAAGATTTGAATCGTAGACGGAGAATTCCTACGAGTAGAAGAAGTTATATTGTTTATTTTACGCACATGTTTTATATGCCGTACATGCTTCAATGCCAAAGTCGTGGCTTGGATGTAAAGAGAGGTTAGCCAACTGAAAGCCTTTACTGTTAGGATTATCGTATATTGACTTTGTGTGAAAATTATATGATGTACAACGCTATGTATGAAGAACGTCTGGGAATTTTAACAAATGTAATATGGAAGATTTCACCCCAGAGTATGTATACGTTACCATGATAGACGTCCTTGAAAGAAGGTCAACGGTCGTGACTGAGAAGGATATTATACGGTAACAGTTTTGTAATCCTTAGTCTATGGACAGAGGTCTTTACTAGAAGAGAATCTTCAGGAACTTTAGCAGCAATAATTAATATGTTGTCGTGTGATCTTTGCGCCTGTGACGATGTCCGTCTTGTCCACTTCGTGTCCTGGTGAATAAAATCTATGTAAAGTTATCAACGACTCGTGTGATGCCAATACTTGACCAGTTCACACAATTCAAGATACATTGTTGGTTTTTCGTTTGAAAGACATTGTTGACATTTATTCCATTGTAACCATTCGCGTTTCTATTCATCACTATGAAAACGACACCAACACTGGTCCACCCTATGTGTTGAGGATACCTGGTTACAATCTGAACAGGACTTCACATATCGAGCTATGTCTTCCATGATGCCGGGCCAATAATAATGGGTGGCTATCCTTTGATTTGTGGCACCATTACCCAGGTGTTCACTCAAAGTAGCAACGTGCCCCCATTCCATAACTTTATTTCAATATATGGATGGCACCACAATCTGTCCATGACTTTTTAGCCCTCTGCCAGCTTTCCTGTGCAAGAGTCCATGTTCCATATAAAAGTCACCCTTTCTTTGAGGGTTATGTGAGTTTTTCAATTTGCCAAAGCAAGGCCCCAATGTGCTTTCAGCCGCTTGAGCCCTTTTCATCTTATTCGGATGAATTTCTAATTTAGAGCCCCTCTCTATGCATTTGGAGTCAGACCTGGTCTGGATGGCAGCCATAACCACAGGCTTTACTGGTTCTCCTAAAATGACATATCTACGCCCTAACATCAGGGGGTAGAAAGGATCCTCTAAAACTGCAGCATTGATTTCCCCTTCCACATAGTGACAACTGACTTGAATCTTCGCAATGGGCAAAGTTAAGGGTAATGCTCCCTTGAGTGGCCCCTGGATATCCACTGTTTCTGTGGTGAGTTGTTTGGGGTGCACCAGAGATGCAGAAACGACCGCATCATAGGACAAACCTGTGTCATACATCCCGGTGACTTGTTTGCCATTCACGGTCACTGTCTCCTGCATAGGTGGGGGATGGAGGCTATTCTAACTCACTGTCAGTTCCTTCCTGTCAACAGCCCTCACCTGCAAACATGCAACATGATGTGGGGGGGTTTTTCCTTCTGCATTCTGCAGTATTGTGGTTGCTCATTTTGCATGTCTTACACCACTTTTCTCCCCGCCTCTGAGGCTGGAAAGCTGATCTCTGAGTAGTCTTATTGGCATAGTTTGGCCTGTCATGTTTTCTGAAGTGATGGTAAGGTAGATTCATTTTGGGGTCCAAGTGTGCCTTAGGTGTCGGCCTCAATAATTCTTCCGGTTGGTTCCACCGGGATGGGTCATTCTCTGTTAGCACTGCCTGATAACGTTCCGCCAACTGGACGATGGATTCTAAAGTGCTGGCCCCATTCTCTGTCAGGAATCTCCTCATGTCAGAAGTCATGGTGTCCTTCAGTTGTTCAATAACGACCATCTCCTTCAGACCTTCCCAATCATGAGAAAAATTCCCTAGGGCACCCCACTTTTCCACGTACGAATCCAGTCTAGCGGCAAATTGAGCAAAGTTCTCTCCGACTTCCCAACTAGAGTTACAGAACCTCTTCCTATATGTGTCAGCATGTAGCTCATAACGTATCAGGAGTGCCTTTTTCAGAGAGTCATAGTCATCCTGTAAACCTGGAGGAAGTTTGCTATACACTTCATAAGCAGTTCCTCTAAGCACTTGTGACAGTTTCAGGTTCCACTTGCTCCTCTCCAACCCAAATGTGGTGGCAAACTTCTCAAATTTGTCCAAATACATATCGATAGAGTCGGCTTGTTCGCTTCAAATGGAAACGTCAAGGGTCCCAAGTTTGACACGTGTGAGGATGGCAAAGGTCCTATGCTCCCCATTTGCAAGGAGGGCATATTATCTGACCGTGGCGATTGATTGCCTGATGATGTAGATGCTGTCGCACCAGCTACTGGTTCAACTCTTTGAGCCTGTCCCTGCATCTCTAACTGCTTCATCTTCAGTGCATGCTCGCGTTCATCTCTCTCGCTTCTTTCCTTAGCGTCTACAGCTTTTATCCTCTCATCTATTTCGGCTAACTTTATTCGCTCTTCTCTTTCAGCTTTCACTGTTTCTCGAGCGTAATACTTATCAGTCTCAACACTGACATAATTCGCAAGGTCCACCCCACTATAACCTAGATCTCTACCGGCCTCCCCTAGTGCTGCCTTAAGCTTAACTATTTCAGCCATCTTTTGCTGTTATAGTCCACACTGAGTAAGCTAGTGCTACCTTCCAATAGTATTTCTAACAACAAGCAAAAACTTACAAATTATCAAACTCCTGTAGAATGAAATTACTACAGTTATGGAGACTTAATGTCTGTAATTCAATTAGATACAAAATCATGAACTAACTTAATTAAAACACAACATATATAAAGGGATTCACCAATCAATGCCTGAAATTCTAGAAAAATTGTTTTCTGTCTTTCTAGAGCTACTGTGTGAAAATACATGTGTTCAAATAGTATACTGTAATGAATGAATGAATGATACTATCCCAGAGGTATGATATAAATACATAAGTTCAAATCCCGGACTGAGACCCCAGTGTGGCGTAGCGTAGGAAGGATAAGAATTTATTAGAAGAAATAATAGATATGAATGTGAAATTTTCCTGGATCACCCCGAGGAAGATTTGGCTCAAGAAATCCTGGTGGGTTTCTCCACCGGCTGAAGGGAGACAAAGAGGGTAAATTCTCCTGACTTGACAGGTCTTGAAAGTTTGAAAGGAGATATTTGGTCTCTCGCTACCGTCGTCCCCTTTTCCGTTATCTATTATTATTATTCTTAATTATACTGGGATTATATTATATTTTACGAGCCTCCCCCTCCCTTAAAGAGAAAAAGGAAGATAAACATCAGACAATATGTAACAGCTAATAGAAGAAACAAGGCATGGGGTACATTATATACACCCAATAGGTTTATTAAAATTAAAATGAATAGATGGTGAATGATAGTATTGTCGATGGAATTAGTGTCTGCTGTATGTAATATGTGTCTCACAATTCAAGTGTTTTTCATCATGGATGACTAAAGATAGGGCATTGACATGGTGAGTTCCCTTTCTATAGGAACTTAGCTTTTCAGCCCCTGGCTGATAGTGAAGTGTGGTTAGTTCTCCGGTCTCCTGACGTTGCACCAGGTAGGTCTTGAATGGTTCGGATTTGCCTTCACTGTGCTCGACTCCGTATTCTGCTCTGAGATTGGACTGTCATGCAAGGCTCCACCATAGACTACTCAGATGGACTCTAATCACAATTTAGACACGTGGCTTCAGTGCTTTAATGTGTGAATTCGCACGATTTTGATTAGGTCTAGCTGTCTCGGTTTCCTGGGCAAGTGAAAAAATGGCCGTGTTTGGCGCACTTTTAGCGGGTGATTTCCGCTTGGGCACATGTTCCGAAGCGTGCATCATGTGACTTTGCATCATATAGATGCTCCAATCAATAACGTTAAAAGTCACGTGGGGGTTTCCTAAAGTGGCATAAACTGGTTCTACCTAAGTTTAAGTAGTCGGTCCTAAATTAAAACAGGTTTCTAGCTACCGAGGTCAGGGGTCAACAATGACGTCATATCTAAAAATGGTATTGGACTCGAGGAGAAAATCCACGAGCGAAATTTTCCGTGATTTTACCGGCTTCTCGATCATGCATTGAAGATGATAAAAAAATGGCGTCTCGTAAATAATAAGAAAAAGAAGAGAAGATTGGGCAAGTCGTCACACTTTGTAATGAGTCATTTTTATATCTTTCAGAAATTTAAAAGAGGATGTTGCATTTGCGGAGTCAAGGATCCGAGCTGAGACAATTGCTGCAGAAGATATTCTGCATGACCTTGGTGCTATCAGCATGATTGGTTCGGATTCACAGGTTATTATTTTGCATTATAGTAACGATTATTGTCATCACAGCTATCTGTCCATCTATTTATTATGCATTTCAATTCTACTTGGGACATAGGGGTTACTATGGTTGCTTGCTTGTCATCAGTTTCATATGGAGCAGCCTTCTTCTGCTCTCTCCAAGATATATTGGTTACCTTGGTCTCCTCTTCCACCATTCTTCTCCATGTTCTCTTTGGCCTCCCCACTCTCCCCTTCCCCTGTTGTTTCCAGTCAGTGGAATGTCATGTTATTCTGGTTAATTGTTTCCTAAGGATATATCTTGCCATCTCCACTTTCTCTCTTTCACCCTTTGAATGTGAGGCCAAAAGGAATTTTCTAGTGTGGCCTGTTCACATCAGTTCTAAATCTTATGACCAAGTGCTTCAGCACATCACATTATAGAATATGTAAAACATGACAAAGCCTTTATAATGTAGCACTCATATTGTAGAGGTTAATCTCTTAATCAGGTCTGTGTTTATTATTACATCATTCCATTTGATGTGGAGCATGTGACATTGGCATTCAGTGTTGAGTATGTGGAGCTTGGACATGATATTCCTGATGACATGCTATGTTACTTAGTGTTAGAGTAGCATGGATTGTATACAGTTGTACTGTATAGCTTAGTTTTATTTTCCTTATAATGAGCTACAGAGTTCCAGACTAGCCTAATTTTATTTTCCTTATAATGAGCTGCAAAACTCCACACTGGTCGGAGGAGAGGCAGTTAAAGACAAATCTTGATATATTTATCCTGGCATTGATATCCTGAATTTTTCCTCCTTCTTAGTCAATAATTCTAGCTAGATTGATAAAACTATTCACGTCTTCCATCATTTGACTGGTGATCTTTATTGGATCTGTTTGCCTATTATATATCTTCATTTCTTTTGTTTTGTTTACAATGACGTCATCACAGCACAAATGAGCCCAACATCAGCCAGGGAAACAATTTTTGACAGTATCAGATAGAGCAATGGCCATCAGACACATTTAAAATCTCTGCTTATTGGTAGATGTTATCTTTGCATCTTCTTATATCTGCTAATCTGTTGTTAAGTTCTTAGCCACTTTAACTCACTGTTTTGGATTATAGCGGTCAAAATATTTTATCAACTTGTGAGCTAGTCATGATTTTAATTGACCTCCCTTAGCTAGGAGAGTTTTTTTTTTAGTAATTCAGGTTATCATGGCTGTCATATATGCTCTTTATCAGAAAAAAAAAAACCAAATAAGCAATAATGAATGATTTTATTAAGAGATCAAATGATTGTCTTTATTTTTATAACAGGCCATGGGCCGTATTGGGGAGGTAATCACAAGAACTTGGCAAACTGGAGACAAGATGAAACTACTAAGGGGAAGACTTGGAGAGGAGTTGGTTTGTATTGTTGCTAGTATATGTAATTTTTCAGTTTTATGGGTTTTTAACTTACTGATATCTGTTGCAGTTCTTAAAAATAATGTTTTGTTTGCTTTCCATTTCATCTTTTGGGCTTTTTAGGTTTTAAGTCTCTTTATGGCATGTACACTTTTGTGAACTTCTGTCTTTGATCCTTAGCCACCGACTGTCAAAGCAGTCAGTGGCCATCATGCCTGGTGGTGTCTTGTAGGGCAGCAACAAACTGCTTCCACTTTGTTCGGTCGGCAGCCATCCTTCGTACAGTGTCCCAGCTCTGGTTCTCATGGTTCTGACATTCCAGAATCCAATTTGTGTTTTGTGATCGGGGCATCCGCTTTCATGCCAATGGCTTCCTTTTGGCTTTCACCTCTGACAGTCATATGAGCCTGAGACTCCGGTTGTCCTTCCCGCATCAAAGTTTTTGCATTTATTGCTGTTTCCATAACAGTTAAGATTTTTTACATAGACAGGGTGCTAAAACCCCCAGCCTGGAGGACCAGGGTACCAGCTTTTGTCTGACCCCCACTCATGCAGACCTGTCCAGCTTGGTTGAACCTACCAGGAGTAAAACTCCCGCTGGCATAGCTCTGGGGGTTGTTAGGGACTGCAAGCTGCCATATACTGTTACAAGGTATAGATTCCATTGATGGTAGCTTGGTAAAAAATATGTATATATATATGTACAGACATTACAAACAGTACATACATACATGCAAGTAGGATTCATGCTCACATATATTTAAGCTTGCATGTATGCATGCATTAAATGTTTCTGTGATGAGTTTAAGTGTTTATTAGTATCATCTGTAAATAATATTGTCTTAGAAGCTGCACAGTTTCTGCTGCTGTTGTGCTTAACTGCTGAAACTAAATGAAGGATAAACCTATTCTGAAAATGCTCCAGTGGTCCAGGATTTAGATCAGCGGCCTGGAATACTGCGAGCATTTTTTTATTAGTTTTTTTCCCCTAATATCCCTAAAATCTTATAACGAGATTAGCATTCACTAGCTATTTTAAACTATGGTGGGGACAGAAGAGGTAAATATGCATAAATTTGTATCTTTCAAAATCCGTACCCTCTATCAGGGCAAAGTGAAAGAGAGTTGCATGGAGTCTAATCCCTTCAGCATAACAAAGACCACATGCTTTTAAAACCAATGTAGTAGAGACAATTTCTAATGCACTGGACAATGGATAAACACCAAGGAATAACCATTTTTTCAAAAATAAAATCACTGAACATAGATAGACCAAAATTAAATATCTTGAAACAATTAAACTATCTAGTTTAAAGATATGTGTAACTTGTATATTTTCAAGGCACTAAAAAAGGAACATTAAACAACAACGCAGAATGAAAGAAAAAGGTCCACAGTTCCAAACTGTGAAGGTAAAAATATCAGATGTGGGAAAAAAACACTTCTTCCATCAAAGGATTTAAAACCCATCATTCAAAGTACCACTCAAAGCCTTACCCACTTTGCTGCTGAGCTGCTGAATTTGTGGAAAGATATCATATGACTTCTCTCAATTTGACACACACACATGTCATTTGTCAAGATTTTGATGAAACAAGGTTTTTTCACAGCCAAACAATGGAGCAGAAGTGTTAAGACAAGTTTGAGTCTGTCGGATGTTAGACTAGGTTTTTTACTCAGTGCAATTTTGCTAGTGTTGTGCGTAATGCTTTTAAGAGCATCTGATAAAACATGCCGCAGATATAGACATCAACAAAATATCTCAAACATCTTGTGAGCTGATTCCCAGTTGTCACCTTCATCTTAATATGACCAGTGTAAATGGAGAAGCTGAAAGTAAGGAATAGAATCTTTACAACTGTTAGGGTGAATGGAAGTGTAAAAGAGAAAGCCCTGAACATTAGTACATTTGTGTTAAACAAACACAAAAGTTTTAAGACCAGTAGTGCCAGTCCTCATAGTAAGATCAAGAAAGCTCACTGTTGTGTAATGGCTATCAAGGAATGTTATATGCGGGGGGGGGCAGTTAGGTTCTGGCTTGGTGAGTATGTCTTCAATCGTTGCTGATGTTTACGCGAATGCTAGGTTGAGTAGACAAAGGGTTAGCATCATACTTTTCACCTGAACACAGCCACACAGTATCGTTCTTAGCTCGTACAACAGTGTTAATGATTAATCAATGAGTTGGTGAAGACTGGTCCACATCCAAATTTATTCACAGTAGCTCCAACAATAATTCAGCATAAATAACATTACACATCTTATACAATCGTGGCGACCAAATCTCATTACAAGCCACTGAGAAAATATATCGAATAACACATTCACCACGGGAACACAACCATGGCACGTCCCGTCAGGGCTGTTTACATTTTATCACTCGCACGGGAAACTGACCGCTCGGCTGCGCATGGGCAGACGATACATACGTCACGTTATATATTTATAGCTAATGCAGACAGCTGTATTTCAGTAAAGGATTGACATACGCCTGAGCGCAAAAGCCGTACACAACACTCACTGAGGATGTAAAAAATATGAAAAAAGACCTTGATAGCAGGATTAAAACTATTGAAAAAGTAAAGAAAAATCTACTTAGGTCCCCCTTAGACATGTTTCTGACTCCAATGCCATCATCAGTGACAGTAAAATTCAGGAGTCTGGCCATTATAACTTTGAAAAACCAAAATTCAAAGAGGCCCTCAAAAAGCCATGTGTAACTGAGGCCTATTTTAGTGCCTATTTGCCACACCACTAATTTGGTCAATTATTACTATTGTTATTTACAATAATTTAATTATTAGTTTTTCATGTCATCATTCAATCTGCAGGGTGAAAATGACAATTTGAGAGTCAAACGCTATGTAGCCAAATACACCATCAACCCAGCCATTGCTCATGGAATCTCTGAGCTTGTGGGATCAGTAGAGGTCAGGCCAGTATTTAAATGTGTTTTTTATGCTCTCATGGCAATCACCTTTAATTTCTTTATTAAATGTTTCTGCATAATATGTTTTCCATGAGATTAACACAGTTGCCTTTCTTACAGAATAACACAGTTGCCTTTCTTACAGAATAACACAGTTGCCTTTCTTACAGAATAACACAGTTGCCTTTCTTACAGAATAACACTTCAAAAAAGGTTAGGTTAATAAATATGAGCCCATCATCAATCATCATCATCTGTTTCCTTTTTGCTCCCAGTGGAGCCACCATTGTAACTGGCCACCTTGCAAGAAGCCTGCATTAACGTATTCATGTGTTCTTGCTGCAGTATTTTATGTAGCTATTTGTTGTACCTGATGAGGTTGCCAGCCACATTCACAACCTCATGTTAGTAATTTTTTATGATGTGCCTGATAGGACAACTGCTCCATCAGACACTTTTTTTTTTTTTAATATATTAATTGTCCTATTCTGTCTTTTTCTCCTCAGAGACCTCTGGCAAGTACATTTAACAAAATTTGGCCTACACTTACGGCTAAATATCTGGGACCAAAAATTGTATTATTAAGGAACATCTTTTCAACAGAATTTAAAAAAAAATAAAAACAACATTTTTAGCAATTGAAAAAATGAATATAATGAAAAAGATATAATGACCTTAACTGGGATCTGAAATGCAGATGTAAAATTGTAGATAAGAAGTCTTATAGAGAGAAACATGAAGTGAAACCTGGATAAACAACAATTATTTTATAGCTGATACCTTCCACCACTGTATAGAAAAAGGAACACTATATACCCAAATTATAACCCATAGGGGGGTGAACCGGGTATTCCATGCACAACACCAACTCCAATAATTTGTGCAAGGTCCTAAAATCAAACAAATTCCACCACTGTAAAATGCTTTTCATGATACAAATTTAATGCTGTATATTTTCTTTCTGTTAAAGACTGGAAAGTTGGCTGACTTGGTTTTGTGGAAACCTGCCTTCTTTGGAGCCAAACCAGAGATGATTATTAAGGGAGGACAGATTGCCTGGGCTCAGATGGGTGTGTTCTTTATACATTATTCCTATAAATATCAGTTTTATCTAATTAAAGGGGCAATGACTTAATTTTATGTTTTTAAAACCAAACAAGATCGATCAAAAAGAAAACCCTATCTTAAGTAAACGGAGATTTAAATTATTCTGCATGTTTAACATACTGCTACAGACATTGTAAATTATGTTACAATGGTAGATTTTTAGGGACTTTCTTCCTATGCTTGATAAAATCCCCTATATCTGAGTTTTTTAATTTAATTTTTTTTTTTTGGGGGGGGGGGGGGGACGGTTATCATAACTACAGTCACAGTTACTTTAATATGTATGCCAGAGGTTGATACATCTACACCTTTAATATATGCTGCTAATGTTTGTGTGTGTATGAGTGCATGCTGGTGTGTGTGCAAGTAGAGTGGTGTAAATCTATAGTCTTCTGCAACTGTTTAAATGTATCTCATGGTTTTATTGTTTGTTTTTTTTATTCAATGACCAATTTGAAATTCATATTTGTTTTGGAACTTGCCTTAACTTAAGGAATCAGCACATAGAAGAAGAAGTGTACATAGATTACTTTTCAGTATCACCTGATCTGGGCACAACAAATATGTAGCTAAAACACTAGATAGTGCACGCAAATTGTGGGCATGTGAATAAAGCAGGTTTCACTAACATACATGCCACACCTCGGAGATGAAAAACCTGTACAAAACATTCAAAAACCCTGTACAAAGACCCGCAAAACCTGTACAAAAAAAAAAGACTGAAAAAAACGTATCAAAATAGTTAATTCGTGTAAAGAATTTGTCAATTACAGCTGCGTTATAATTGAGGCATGGGGACTTTGCCTTTTAAATCAAGTATTCACTTATTTTAAAACTCAAACAATATTTGTCAGAGCATCAATTGAAAAAAAGGCAGCTTGATTTTTTATTCACATGGCCTAACATCTCGCCAAATCTTACGACACAAAAATCGGCTATGGCGTAGCGCAAGACGATCGATTTATATATAGTTAATAATTAGGCAAAAAAACCTGTACATAAATTATGCACGGGGCGTACACACCTGAAAACCCAAACACCTTGCACAGATTATGTGTAAACAATAGCGTGTGGCATGTATGCACTAAGCAGGTTATAAAAAGTGTTAATTTGTTTCAACTGCATTGACAAAAATGATGCATGAGGTAACAGAAATTTCAATCTTTATAAGCAATTAAATTGCTAAATTGCAAATTTGTTGCAACATCTCGCCATGATGAAAAATAGGTAATGTTGAAAGGGGAAAGGTAATTGCATGACTGAAAGAAGGAATTATTGTTTTGGAATGTAGTTCAAAGCTTGCAATATCTCACTCAATCATCACAAGAATAAGATAACATTTGAGGTGACTGAAAGAGTACAGTAACATCAATGCAGTGATCATCCTTTAGTTAACACATCATGAGAAGATGATTAAATCTAGAGGCAGACCATACAAGAAAGACTTGAATTACATCTGCCAACATCATCAGCTGCAGTCCCAAGATGGCATACAAATTAGGAATTTCCTTACTCATTGTCAACATCCTTGAAATTCAGGCAATCAACAACTAATGACTGCCACCTAGTTAATTGAATTAAGTGATCAATTTAATTAACATCAACAGTGGGCTGAGGTAAATGCTTATAGATGAATACAGATGGATGCTTGAGATTCTAGGCAGCCTGGAAAGCTCTTCAGTGATGGTGCATGCATTGAATGAGACCACATCAGCGATGAGTTTGTGATAGTTTGAGGTGTATTCAGCACACAATGCAGGGTATTTATCTACCATTTAGTTGACTGGTGACTAATACCGAGATTGTATTTTTCAACCTCTTCTTATGTCAGCTGTGCAAAAAGTTTAGCTAAATTCTCTTTCCCTGGGTGATAGTGCTAGACCATATAATTCAAGATCTGTAAATGACTTCTTTCAACTAGCAGGTATCAGCCTGGAAATACCTCATTTCTGGACCATTAAAAATGTCTTGAGACAAGCTTGATAAAACAAGTTCAATGTTATGTTTTGTCCTACCATCTTTCATTTAAATGCTTGTCTCCCTCCAAAAACGGTAGGTGCTATGTCACTAGCTTTCCTCCAAAGCCTCGTGACTCTCGGGACAATACTGCCTTGGATGCATTAACTATGGCCATACAATGCTATTACATTTTTTAGCATAACATGTTTCTTGTAAGTTTTCTAAATTGACAGATGCAATGTGTGGCTACACAACTGATTATGTTTATGACATGAAATATAATGGAGGCATATCTGGAGTCATCCTTATATGACCACCAGCTTTGCACAAAGCTACAAAATACATGTGTGGAAGTGAACCTATGTGGAAGTGAACCTCTGTGAGGCTCTTGAAATCATCCACACACTTCTAGGGAATTCTGTGGTGAAACTTGTTGAGAACCCAGCATTGCACTCTAAGCTTGGAGAAGTCACTTGAGCTCCAGACGTGATTCTTAGGTATTGAGCTGGTTGACTGCATGCAGGAGGATCTCACTATGGACCCAGTGATAGGCAGGGGGAGCTGAGAAATGGCTCTGTGCAGGATGTGACAATTCCTTGGGAGAGCCCAGAACCAGAGCACAGTATTTTGCTCTGCATAGTTGGAATGCCCCCTTGGATGGTGGGAAATGCACAGGATGCCACACACTTCTTACTGCTAGCTTGGGACCAGATGTGATGATCCTTTAAATGCAAGCCAAGCTGGAGAAACTGGAGCTCATGACTTCAACTCAGCACGTTTTGTAATTGCAGGTAAGCCACAGGAAAAGCCTAGATCTACAGTGTAGATAATACCAAGGAGTGTGGTATATAATGTGGTTTTGGCTGCAAAAGAGCAAGAAGCTCAGCAGCTCTAGTTAAACAACAACAGTTACCTGAAATTTTGATAGAGGCTCTCATAAAATTAAATAATGAAATGTTATAATTTACTTTCTCAGTATTTTGTTTCTTCTTTAAACAAAATAGTTCTTAACTTTCTTTGAAGTGTTGTATGTTTTCATGCTCATACTATGCTAACTAGAATTTATTTCCTAAACATATTTAAATTACGCTGTAATGTTATGATGTATGTATATAAGCATTACCTCGTCATCTACACAAGCACACAAATGTTTCAGAAGGCACTCAGTAAAAGCATGTTCAGTTTGTAGCCATGTTTATTTACAGGATGTCGTACATGTCAAGATTCGCATTATATTACAATGTGTGGTTTCGTATTTATGTATTATATTACATCCCCCCTTTTTTGAAAAAAAATGTGTGCAAACATTTCCAACGAAATGTTTCATGTGATAAAGGATAAGTATGTGTAATGCTCAGTGTGAGTATATATGTCACTGTCTGTATCGGCTGGGAGGTGTCACTGTACGGCCAGAACGAGTGGTGTAAAGTGCTGGTGGTTCTGCGGAAGTCCCTGGTTTAGCTTGAGTTGGTTGTGATTTCGGCCTTGGCGCTTGTTGGTTTTGTGGGGCACCAAGGTCTGGAGTTACTGCATTGTCTGTTGAAAGCATGGGAATTCTCTGTTCTGTTGTATTCTGTGGGATTTCTCCCATGTCCACTCTGTTTCGCCTCAGGAGGTTGCTGCTGCTGTCTGGTCTTAAAGTATAGCTCCTGGGTTCAGGGTTTCTGGAAATGATTGTTGCTTTTGACCATGTGTCATTGTTGTGGTTGTAGGTAGTCACATGCTGACCAGGATACAATGGTGGTAAGTCTTTAGCACATTTATCATAGTTGGATTTCTGAACTTGCTGACGATGCTGAAGTTGATCATATGTGCTGTCTCTATGTTGTGGACGGAAGTGGACCTTAGATGGTAGGAGGTCTTTAATTCTTCTATCAAACATAAGTTCTGCTGGACTGTCGATCTTACTGTCTACCGGTGTTGTTCTCCATCTCAAGAGTGCTAGGTGTACATCCTCTGTTCTTGTTTTCTTCATGATTGACTTGATAGTTTGTATCTGTCTCTCAATGAAACCATTAGATTTAGGGTATCTAGGTGATGATGTTGTGTGTTTGATCTTCCAGTCCTTAGTGAAGTTTCTGTATGCTTGACCTGAGAAATGTGGACCGTTGTCTGATCTAATTTCATCTGGGATGCCAAACATGCTGCAATACTTCTTTGTAATGTCTGCAATAACAGCTGATGGTGAGGGTTGTGGAAGTTTCTCAATGATGGGAAATTTGCTGTAGTAATCAGCAATAAATAAGATAGTCATTATTGTCGATTGAGAAAATATCAGTTCCTATAATGCTCCAAGGGCTCAATGGTATGTCTGATGGTATGAGAGGTTCTCTGCACTGCCTATTTGCATGTTCTTGGCAAATTGAACAGTTTTTACATAGTGTTTCTATGTCCTTGTTTATCTGTGGCCAGTAAACATCTTTCTTTGCTCTCAGTTGTGTCTTCACAATACCAAGGTGACTATTATGGAGCTGTTTAAGGATGATATCGCGTTGTGTTTCTGGTACACCAATGCGATCTCCTTTAAGGATCAGACCATCTTCGATGCTTAACTCGTCCCTCATCGAGTAGTATGGACGGATGTGTGTTGGAACTTCCCTGATAGAGCTTGGCCATCCATGGTATATCAGTTCTTTGAGAGAGTTAAGGATAGGATCTCTCATTGTGTCTTCTCTGATGTGTTCAAGCCGATTACCGCTAAACTTGACAAAATCAACTTTGATGTTTGGGGTAAGATCTGCTATCTTGTTGGGGTTTGGTAGTCTGCTGAGAGCATCTGCAAGACCTATATCCTCTTTAATGTTGTTAATAGTTACCACACTCAGCTTTTCGCACATTGGTAAACCCAAAATTGCAGGTCCTTCAACATCTACCAAGTAAAATGTTGACAATGTCCATTCAGAGCCTCTGTATGAACATTCAAATGTTACTGCTCCAAAACAGTCTATACTTGTTCCATTGTAAGCTCTTAGCTTTGTCCTGCCACTCCTACGTTTTACATCCCTTGTGGGAAATCCTTGCTCATCCACCTTGTCAGGCATGATCTGTCTGAATATTCTTAAGGGTAGAGTGTTACCTTGGGCACCTGTGTCTATCTTGAACCGAATGTTTCTTTCTTTGTGCATTTTAATTCCTGGTATTCGGAATTGTACCTTGCAGAAAGCCTGCGTTCTCTTTGGTTCATTACTGAAAGTTAGTATCTTCACAGTATCAAAAGTGGAAGGATCACTTTCTTCACTGGAGTCAAGGTCCTCAGTCATCATAGAGTGTGTTTGTTTTGACGACTTTCTGCTGTGAAGTTTGTGTTGAGCACTGTCTTGTTTCCTCTTGAAACATAATTTTATCCAGTGGCCCCTCTTTCTGCAGTAATGACATGTAGAGTCTTTAGCTGGACAGTGGTTTTGTATGTGGTTTAGGCCACAACATTTACACATAGCACCTCTGCTTGTGTTGTGTTTTTCTTGTTGCTTCGAACCAGTTGCTCTGTTGTGTCTAGGTTTATAGCTTTTCACTGCATCCACCTGGGCTGCTAATGTACCTTGCTGAATTTGTTTAATGTTTAGTGCTTGTGCCTCGTGTTTCCTGCCTTCATCCAGAAGTTGTTGTAAAGTTAGTGTATCACTCTGGCTCAGTAGCCATTTCTGGAACTCTGGCATTGGTGTGCTAAGAAGAATCTGTTCAATAATTCGCTCTTTTTCTTCTTCTTTGTTAAATTTGCATACACTTGTTTTCTCCTTAATGCGAGTAAAGAAATCATCTAGGCTTTCATCAC
Organism: Oreohelix idahoensis; assembly: GCA_024509875.1. Taxonomy (NCBI): domain Eukaryota; kingdom Metazoa; phylum Mollusca; class Gastropoda; order Stylommatophora; family Oreohelicidae; genus Oreohelix; species Oreohelix idahoensis. The sequence goes on along the minus strand of JAMPIV010010334.1, from coordinate 37,696 downwards.
GTTTCTGTCGCAGGTGGTGAAGTTCTAATCTTGCCGCTCTAAAGTTCGTGTGCTTTATTATCAGACGTTTTTCAAATTCGTCCAATATGGCTGCGGGGTCTGTCGCCGACTCCACAGGCATGGCGGTAGCAAAACTGTTGTAAATTTTCAAACCTTCATCGTCCAATGCTTCTAGGATATATGGAGTTAGGGTTTGTCCTTCCAGACCAGTGGTCTTGGAATATAGATCTATGCGTTGGCGCCATAACAAGAAAGCTTCACTCTTATCATCTTGACCGGCGAATCTCATTTGCGGTGCGTTGCGATAGTGTTTCGCCGCCATGGCTGACCTCGATGACGAAAATTAGCCGAATAAACTGTACTCACGTGTTATCGTGTAGCTGTTTTGCATCAGTCCGGTATCGACCGCTGCCACCATGTAATGTTATGATGTATGTATATAAGCATTACCTCGTCATCTACACAAGCACACACATGTTTCAGAAGGCACTCAGTAAAAGCATGTTCAGTTTGTAGCCATGTTTATTTACAGGATGTCGTACATGTCAAGATTCGCATTATATTACAATGTGTGGTTTCGTATTTATGTATTATATTACATACGCTAATGTATGCATGCACATATTAACACACACAAATATAAGTATATACTAAAAAGTTACTTTGGTGTATATGTTTTATTATACAATAAAGAGATTGCTTGTCACATGTATGCATATAAGACTGCTGGTTAACAAACAAAATTCACTTTTGTATGTTGAACAGGTCTTGCAAATGCTTCAATCCCAACTCCTGAGCCAGTGAAGCAAAGAAAGATGTTTGGAGCATACGGCAAGGCTGTAGGACCACAGTCCTATGTATTTGTGAACAAGGTCAGACATTACTTAATATGTATTTTTAAATATTTATTTTGGTTAAAGGAGAACATTTATATTTTATCAGTTTCTACAATCTAATGCCTGGGCAGCAGCTAAAAAACTATTAGTCTACCTCCAGTCCAGTACAGTACATTACCAAGTGTAATACTGAATTCTACTTAGCTAGTTCTACCTAAATATAATTCACATTTAGTTCAGTTAAAATTACATAACTTTGAGATATAGTACTCACAGTAGATATCATTGTTTTTCAGGTTGCTATAGAGTTTGGAAAGTTGAAAGAATATGGATTGTCAAAGTTACTCTATCCTGTGTCAAACTGTAGATCAGTTACTAAAAAGGACATGATCTTTAATAACTTCTGTCCAGATATTGCTGGTAAGACCTTTTTTTGGTGATATAGCTGGTCTGTGGGTTAATTTTAAACAGTAGTTTTTTCTTAATTCATTTGAGATCATACTAATGGAAATGTGAGAGGAAGGAAAATTTACATTTTTGCATATGCTGAGATTACACAGGGAATAGTGAGTTGTAATGTGTGGTTGAGTTAAAGGAAGAGACAGTAGGTGGATAAATGAAAATCAAATTTAGACATAGTAGAGGAAGAACAGTATTCCTTGAGGTTCCATTATTGATCTTATTCCCAGCTCACATATTTGTTGGCTTATATTGTTTTGGCATGAAGCAAGAGTGAGTTGCCTTTTTGTTTTCTACAGTTAATGTAGGGTATACTTTGTTTAAGAACTGGTATTATTTTGGCCTTCAGTAAGTTTTCTTTTTGCCCATAACATCAATGGAATCTAAATGTTGCATTGATGCTTAACATATTTTCCCACATAGCATGATGATTTCTGGAAACCCTCGTTCCATCCCTTTTAACTCTGTGTACAGGAATCATGTTTATGACATTTATGATTTCTGCTGACAGCATTTAAATTTTCTTGAAGTCTTGTTAAGCCAATGATTTACCTCAACCAGAGGCAGGTAAGTTTGCCCAAAGGATTGGGATATATAGGCGTGGAATGGCTGGATAGAAAGGTTTAAAAAAAAAAACAAGGTACAATCTTGTGTACCATTGTATGTGTGGTGATCTGCAGTTAGGTAAGTAGTAGGGGTGGTAAATTCAGCTAGGAAAGGCTTACAGTGCTGTTAAGTTGAAATAAATGTAGAGTGAAAAAATTTGCTGCTGCTGACAGTGATGATAGGGAGAAAGGGGGTATAGAATAGAAGCTCGCATCTGTTCCTGCTCTGTTGAAAGCCTTACAAGCCATGGACACAGTGTGGTGCTATATTTGTATTTTTGACATTGATGAGCATGTCATAAATTAGTTGTTGAAGATTGACAGAGTTATCTACAATTTAGGCCAGAGAAGAAAAAATTACTCTGGTTATATTTTTAATGAAATGTTTCTTAACTCTTACTATACGGGAGCTAAAACCGCGTTTTTACGCGCTAGTTTAGCTATCGTTACCGTCGCCCGCCACTTGAACTGGCGAGCTGTAAAATTGGTACTAAACCCGCGCCACTTCACGGGGCTTGCCGGATACTAAGAGTTAAATAAATACTGTAAGCTTCTATGTTGTTTAAATTTCAAAAAAATTTGTGTCAGTACTTTTTATGGCTTATAGTGATTCTTTCCTGGTCCCCTGAAAATCATACTAATGAGATTTCGCTGTGGGGTTCCATGGGTGTCTCTTAATTTAAGAGAGAAGGAATAGAACCATTTTTCCCTTCAGGTATGTTGCAAGAGGCAACAGATGTGAGGCTGTAGTGGGGCTAGCAACCTCATCATATAAAGTAAATTTCTACAGAAACCACCATTGCAAGAACACAAGAAGTAGTTTGGTGAAGACTTCCTGCAAGAGAGACTAATCCAATGATGACACCACAATTATTTTCCACTCTGTGCCGTAATTTTAATTCGTGATAGACTAAAAACAACTCTCAGAGAGCTGTTTTGGCATGGGTGTCAAATCTGACCAACACTCTTTTGCACTGGCTTCCTAGCGCAGTGGTCTATGGTTCGATCCCCAGATGAGGCGGAAAAATTTTTAGGCCACAAACGGCTCCTGGGTCGACCCAGCCCCAAATGGGTACCAGAGCTACTCTGGGAAGGTTAAGGCGGCCGGCGTGATGCCGACCACATCACCCCTCGTGTGCCGACGGTCAAGATAATATGGGCCTAACACCATATTCCCAATATGCCTCAATGGGCGTGTAACGGGTTCCTTTACCTTTTACTCTGAGCATTGTTCCTGAGTCAAAGAAAGGAGCAAAAACAAAAACAAACAAAAAAATTCTCTCAAACTGCAAAAACCTTCTTCAGTTTTGTTAGAAACTTGCCTGACTTCCATATATGTCTGGTGGCTCATTTTGTGTACCATTTCTTATAACTACTTCTAATCATGCCGTAAAACATTTATATTTCTTGTTGTTTGCCACTTCACAGAGTGAATAATGGCATTGTCTTAGGTTTCAGTTGGATTGAATATTATCTGAAAGTATTCTTGCGGGAGCCGCGCTGGTGTAATGGTTACAACGTTGCGCTAGCGACCAGGTTTTCAAGGTTCAAGCCCGGGCTCGGTCATTTGTAGGAGTGTCATCGACCGGGATTTTGACTGAATATCCTGAACAGCTCCTGTGATAAACCCTCTGTGGATGGGAAGGAGCGAAGCTCCTGACCGGGTTGGAAGGAAAGTCCTCAGGTTCCCCAGCCTCGCAATGACATGTCATTGGGCCGAAGGGCTGAAAGCCCAAGTGCTGCTGGTTAAGGAATATAAAAAAAAAAAAGTATTTTTGACATTTTGTCTTCTTCTTAGTTAAGACGAGTATTTGATTTTCAATGTTTAATGTTTATAATGGTAGTTGCATTGAAACCTTCATCACTTATTCTCATTGTTTTAATGTTTGCATTGAAGCCTGTTGAGATTGTTCATACTGTTTTTGTTTTTTAATTTATTCCCCAGTGTTTTTTGTTTAAGGATTCTTTCTTTAATTTGTTTTGTTTTCTTAATTTGCATCCCTTCTTGTTAGATAGTGTATAATATGATTGTCTTCTTCTTTGGTTTTAAATAAGTTGTTTGTGTACTTTATTGCTTCATTTACTGTAAATAATATGGCACTTCCTTTTGCATTGTAAGGGATGTTTACATGACAGGACTCCAGAAATAGAATATTTCTAAACACACAATTCATTTCTTTCAATAGAACAGTGTTCAGAATAGACCTACCCAGGGAATAGCAGAGTATTTGTAAACAATATATAACTAGCAGGAGAAAGGAAAGAATAGAACTATTACTTCATCAGGCTTCTCAAAAGAGGTAACTACTTTGAGGTTGTGCTTGGCATCCTCATCATGTAAAATAAACTGCTGTAGAGACTACCACTGCAAGAGCACAGGGATTTTGATGCAGGCTTCTTGCAAGGGGGGCAGATGTTAGATATAATGGTGGTTGCATGCTGTCGTAACTTTTTTTTATTTGAGATAGGTCTTAGAAATAGTGGTACCGTTTGAGTGGAGGATGATAGTGAAGGCTCTGTGATAGGAAGGGTTAAGAAATAGATAGTTGATTCACAAAGGTGCTGAAAAGAGGAAAGACAGTCTCTGAATCATGTAATTCATCCGATTCGCCTATCTTACGACAATTTTTTTTTTATCTGTAGACTCCCTCCTCTTCTGGCTAAACAATTTTTGCCAGTTACGCAACACTCATGTACACACTCCAGTTTGGTGATACAAATGCACAGACGTGAATACAAACTACATATAACAGATATGGGTTTATGGGTCGGCCAACACAGTAATTAAAGGTTTATGGTGTTTATTATCATTTAAACCAAAATCACAACATTGAGCATGTTACATTTAAAAAAAAAGACATAGTTACAGAAATAAGAGGGGGGGAGGGGGGGGGGGGGGGCGGGGTTTAGAATAGTAGTATCCCAATATGCCCTTCCCTCTTGTATAGGCAAAAACCCAGTCCAAAGACAAGTGTTATCAGAAAGAGACAATGAACCCAAAGAATAGATTATTTTATTCTGATAGGGGTATACAATACTCAGTATGGGGTGTAGGAACAGATTCCTAGTATTCTCAAAGTTATCCCTTGACTAAGCAGATTAAGGGAGGGGAAATAAAATGTAAAAAAACCCCCACTTAGGGAGAAAATACAAGGGATTAAGTATATTGATATTTACCAAGTAAAATAAAGTTAAAAAATATCTAATATCTCATTCATTCAAATGCACGCTCGCGGTGGCCATCACACACTTTCTCACTTACCGATCGTGGAATCTGGCAATCCATAGAATAACATAAACAGCTATTAAGTACTCAACTAATATGAGTCTCTTTCTTCTTTTTCCAGCCCCAGACTAGCGGGGTTTGCGTTCAGCTAATTTTCCGTAGTCACTGGAATTGAAGACTTAGTGTTTTTTGGTTTTATCTAAAGTTTCTATGGGATGGCACTGTCACGGGTATATAGGGGAATGTAGTGGTCTCCTGGATCTCACCGCTGGTGGTTGAGACTTCTTTAGCGTGATGAACACAGAGTGATGGCAAAGACTTTATCAGTGAGTTTTGTTTTCCTTCGGGGTTTTAATTTAGTGGAAATAACGTGACTGTCAGTGTACATAAATGATATATTCTTTTCCACATCAGAACAGTAAAAATTATATGTATCGCTTCTGGCAATTGTTCTTCTCCAGTTATCTTTACAGAATTTATTGATTTATGATTTAAATGTTCTTGGTTGGATTACTCTCATGAAATTTGAGAGCGGGACCGCATAAGGGCCACAACACGAAGATTATATTTAAATGTTCATAAAATCTCTGGATGTTATAGAACCAAGTCTGGAGGACTCTATGGAATTGCTGGGATGCAAAGGTATTTTGTTCAGCCTATGTTAAAAAAAATAGAAAACATGTAATAAAAAACCCAATACGAATCATATTCTGACGCGCGAAAATTGACAGTTAAGACTATTTTAACCACTCGCGTATTCAATTTTTATATATTTAAAAAAACTCCCCGCGAGTCTCTAGTAGTTAGAAAAACACTCATATATACAGAACTAAACTGTATTAATCGATTATCAATCGCCTTGCGGCTTATAAATTATTTTAAGCATCTCTCACTGGGGAACAAACGGGTAATTAAATTTACGTTATATCTAGAGAAATTTTCTTAGATGTTTATTTAATACGTTTTCAATACACACAGAATCCCAGTGAAATAACATGAAGCTTAAACCGATCAAATCACTTAGATGCTAAAAACTATATATTACCGCAAAACACAAGAAACTTAGAATTTATTTCTCCGCGATTTCTTGTAGGAACTCTGATAAATTTAGACTCCGAAACTGCGTGCTAGACCATTCTAGAACTCTTGATTTGCAGACTGACACAGAATTAAATGGTCCGGACATTATATTCAAAATGGCTATTCTTTCATCTCTCGTTCTGAGTTTTAGCACCTCTGTTCGATTTAGGGAAGTTTCTCTGGTCGATTTGCTAATCCGCGTCCATCATTACGTCTTTTCCCCGCCTGGCTGGTGCTGCCTTCTTTAATGTCTGTTGTTCGATGGTCCTTTCGCCCCTGTGCTCGGGATCGAAGAAAGTTTCGTTCGGTGGGTAAATTCCCGCCTCTTTCTATGCAATAAACAGACCGTTGCGTCTCTAAGCACAGAACCTCTTATGCTCCGCCCTTTCTGTGTTACCGTTGACGTGCTGACAGCAGAAAAACCCTTTTTACAATGAAAGCCGGATTTTGCATCTACATATCTGAGTTCTTAGTGCCTGGAACAATGACGGGAAGCGTGGCTAGACTAAGAATCGGACCCTGGCAATAAAGACGCGTGACTTCCACGTGTTTGACTGTGCATACCAATTAGCCAGCGCGGTAATCCAACGTGTTAGTTGCTTGAGTCCAAATAATGAGGGCTCGCGATGGTATGAAATAGAAAGCGATAAGGGTAAACCATTTCCATCCATCCATCACACATGCTCCATAATGAGCAAAGGGAAATGTGACATAAGCTTGCATTACCATTGTTTTCTTGCTTCCTTCTGTTAGAAGTCTTACTCTTTGTTAACTGTATTGAGTTTCAGTGATGAAGTTTTTTTTTTTTTTCAGAAGGCTTAATGAAAAGTGCTTGTGCTGTGTCTGTATGTTGTATTCAGTTCTATGTCAGCATTTAATTTTTCATATTTATTTATGAATGTTCTTTGATTATATCCCCTTCCCTGTGTCTGCTCGATCCAATACTTTTATCATCATAAAATCTATCATGCTTGGTTTTGTATCACCTTTCTAACATTCCAGGCTTCTGTTTACGTTATTTTACTAGCTCTTCGTCTTGTACAATTTCCGTATCGCTTCCATTTTTCTTAGTCTTTAATGTTTTCTTTTGTTATTTTCCCTAGCATATGTAACGATATTTACCAATATGGTAGCTCTGTAGTTTAGTTTCATCATCATTTTGTTAATTATGAGTTAAATATTTTTTGTGTATTCTGTTTCAGTGGACCCTCAAAGTTACTCTGTAACCATAACAAATGGTATCAAAGGCAGCAGAGAACTTCTAACTTGTCCTCCTGCAGACAGACTCTCCCTAGCACAGAGATACTTCTTATTTTAGGTAGACAGAGAAAGTCATTGGGAGTTTTGCATGTAGAAAAGGACTTTGCTCTTATCTTGAAGTGCAGCATTCAGGGTTTTGTTTCTGAAAGGACAGAGGAAGGCAGACATAGAGAGAGAGAGAGAAATAGACTAATAAAAAAGAAAAGTGAGGAGGTAAGAAAATTAAAACAAACAACAACAAAAAAGAAAAAAAGGTGATTTAAAAAGGTAGGGTGCTTAAAAAAGTATTAGCACTTATATTTGGTTTATCATGGGTGGATTGCAGTTGAAATTCTCTCGATAATCATTGTGAACCACCATGGATGACTGGAAGATCTCCATGGTCCATGCAGCAAATCTTTCTTCTTTGTCCAAAGTCAAGGTCATAACCATTTCTTTTAACTGCACAGAAAATCTTAAGTATTTCCCATTAGTATTAACATTTTTTTGGAAGCACCCTTTATTACACTGAGAACTAAGTTACTGTCTTACTTATATATCAGAGAACTAAGTTACTGTCTTACTTATATATCAGGAGTAGCAAAGGGAAGTATAACGTGATGCTTCCTTCACAAAATCAGGCTGATGATATTTTGGATTACTGAGAAAAATGATATCACAAGAAAGATAATTATAACACCTTTATATGTACAGAACATTTGTAGCACCTTAAGTAAATATGAACTGAGTGTCTGTGGTGTTACATCATGAGAAAATCAGCTCTAAAGATTTAGATTTTCATTGATGTCATCTCATTCAAACGCACATTAAATATCATCGTCATTTATCTTTGCACTCCCTATAGAGGATTGGGTTCACCACAGTAGCTGGTCCCTTGCAGGAAGCCAACACCAAATATTCACATGCTTTTGCAGCTGTGGTTTCGGTAGCAATGTGTTTTTCAAGGAGAGGTTGCCAGATCCATGCTCAACCTCATATTAGTTGTCTTGTACAACATGCCTGAAGGTGTACACTTTCATCCCTGTGCTCTATATTATTTCATAGTTAAGAAGCTATAGTTACTTAAAAGGTAACGGTAGTCCCATAGCATCTACTGCCGTGGGGGAGTGAAGTGTTAGAGACTTCACTTTACTAAATCCAGCATTGAGAGGTGGGGTGACCAGTTTCCTTCCTTACTACCTTTTCCTTCCCTAACTCAAGATCAAAGTCAGATACCCATTTACAGCTGGGTGGATTGAAGTTTGTTGATACTGTGAATCAAACCCGGCACCTATGCCATGAGAGACCAGCTCCGTAGTTACTTAAATCAACAAAATCTCAGAATGAGTATTTTTCAGCCCAGGTCATTTATTTTCATGATTTTTTTCAGGTCTAGCCAAAATCCTGCTGATTTTGTGCAGATGCGTAACATGTGATATAAATAATTCTGAACACTATAATTATGCAGGTGAAGTGTAATATAAAAAAAAGTTGCTGAACTTAATAACTGTGCAATCATTAAATTAGCTTTAAGTTCTGAAGTTACAAATGTTACTGTATAAGAGTTAACTTTCTCATGTTACACTGTTTTATTAAACTGTGATGGAATGAATGAATGAATTGTGTACTTTAATTTACAAATACTGTCTATGTGTTGCCAGGGCCCAAACGGGGAGCAGAGAAAGATGGCAGCAAAAATGAGAAACTATAAAGCTGATATCCTGGGACTGCAAACCAATGTGGATGGGAATAGAAAGGAAAAAATAACTGGACACATGTAGCTCTCCTTAACAATAAGAATATTCAACTATGTTAAGGCAGTTCTTTTGAATGACTTGAAACAATGAGAACAACAAATGACGACCAGAAAATTACAGACTTTCTAAAATCTGGCACAGCATAGAAGAATTAAAATGACATGACAAGATCATTAGTGTGGAACTGATGGAAAGAACCAGATAAACACTAGCAGGAACAGAGGTGAGGAAACAATGCTGGCATTAGATAAGACTCCCAGAAGAAACCAGTTGACAACATTACAAGGCAGTCTTTGTTCTAGAATCAGCAGCATAAGAGAAATAAGGCAAGACCTAAAAAACACGGAGAAGGGAATGGAAGACAGACATAAAAGGGATTAAAAAAGACCCAGATCAGGAAGACTTGCCATGAATTTGTTGAAGGCCTTTGCTCAATAGGGAGCTGATAGGTAATGAATGTACAAATGCACTATTGTGCACTACCATGCACTAATGTGCAGACACTATCTATCCCTCTCTTTCAATTCAGGCACAAGTACATGGTAAACTCAAAGAGAAATGTACACAAAACAAGTGCATTGTTGACATCATAATAACATATAGTCCCTTCAATCATAACAGATTATGGGAATGCGCCCTTGAGGTGACAGCCCTCAGCTGCTTATTTTCCTGGTGTTCTTTTCTATGTTTTCTCCTCTCTTCTGCTTACTGCGAGAGCTTCTTTTCACCCATTCTGGGGTGGCCTGTAGACAGCATTGCCACTTGGTGTGATTGGCAGCTTCATCCTCCCAGGTCCAGCATTGTTGAACAAACAATATACTATTATTGTTCAGTTTATCCACCTCACATGACATCATACATTTCAACTTTTTGCCAGTTATATATGTACATTGTTCGCAAGTCAAACTACATATATAGTTTTCTCAACACAAGTCAAGCTACCAATCTCATTCCACGTTGATTTTTTGGTGGTATCCACGTAGATCCACAATTTTATGTATTTTTCACAGGCATGTATCATGTTCATATCTGTCATGTTTCAGTAAGTCAGTGATGCACTTATTCACCATAATAAATGGCAGTGTTATTCTGAAGTTTACATGGTTGGACAAAAATCTGCACTGGCTTCCGAGCTCAGTGGTCCTTGGTTCGATCTCCAGTTGAGGTGTGATTTCTTAGACTGCAAACAGCTCCAGGGTTGACCCAGCCTTATGAATTGGCTATCAGAGCAACTCTGGGAAGGTTAAAGGCAGTCATCACCCCTAGTGTGCTGTATGGTCAAGAAAATATGGGCCTAACACTATATTCCCAATATGCCTCAATGGACATGTAATGGGATCCCTCCTCCTTTACTAGGGCCAGCAAGATAACAGAGACATGATGTAGGTTGAAGCTGGAAGAAATTTTTATGACAGATCCTTTTTAAGGCTTTGATGGCAAGTAATTTTTATTTAAATATGGTATCTTTGTATTTTGAATGTAGAGGTGTTTCTGCTAATATGACTTTTCAGAGAATGATCATTTTCTTTCTTCCATGTAGATTTACTCAAACATGTTATTATTAAAATATTTTTAAAAATATGCTTGACTGATCAAACTTCAACTTCAAGTGCAATGTACTGTTATTTAATTTTTTTTTAAATCTTCTGGGGTCCACTGTATTTCTGCTAGTATAAATACACAGAAAGCAATTATATGCTGTATTCCATACACGTTTATACAAGCCTAAACATATTTATACCATTTTAATATCTTAAAAATGATGCATAATAATGATTAAATATATATATATATATACATATACATATATACATATATATATATATATATATATATATATATATATATATATATATATATATATATATATATATATATATATATATATATATATATATATATATATTACTTACTTACTTACTTAGTCGTTCCCCTTCTACCGTGAGGTGTAGAGGTTTGGAAGAGAGAGCGCCAGACCATTCTATCAGCTGTCTTCTTCCTGGCCTGGTTCCATTCTAGTCCTCGGTCCTTCAAAGATTGTCTAATGTTGTCCTCCCAGCGGACTCTGGGTCGTCCTGGAGGTCTGGATCCCTGGCTCTTTGTTTCCCATGCTTGTCGTGGTAGCCGATCTTCTCCCATTCTGCAGACATGGCCAAACCATCTTAGTTGGGACTGTCTATTTGGGTCTGCAGCGGATGGGATTTTAGGCCTTGACGGATCGTCTGGTTGCGGACCATGTCTCTTCTTGTTACTTCAACCACTTTCCTCAGATACCTCATTTCTGAGGTTTGGATCTGGCTTTTGTGGGTTGTAGTCATTGCCCACGACTCGCATCCATATGTCAAGACTGGGACATAGGTGGAGCGGTATACAGCCATCTTCGTTTTCTTACCAACCTCTTTCTTGCTGAGGAATCCACGATTTATGGCCTGAAAAAGTCTCCCAGCCGCTGCTTTTCGAGTGGCCAACTCTTCTTTGATGCCTCCCTTTCGGTCTATAATAGCTCCGAGATATTTAAAGTGGTCGACCTGCTCCAGGACCTGTTCTCCCAACTTAATCTGATGTTTTCTTTCTTCTCGTGATATCACCATGGATTTTGTTTTAGAGCTGCTTATGACCATCCCTCTCTTCTCCAGCTCTTCCTTCCAGACTTGCAGGTTAGATTGGAGATGTGCCTCTGATTTAGCAATCAGGGCAACATCATCAGCAAATGCCAGCTCCGAAATATAGACCTGTCTCATCTTCCAGTACCCCACTGAATACTTTCTTGTTCTCTCCTTACATGCCTTGATGACATCGTCCATAAGGAGTATGAAGAGGTAAGGTGATAGGATATCACCTTGTCTTACACCAGTGGTGGTCCTGAACTCTTCTGACTTATGGTTTGCTGTCCTCACATAATTTCTGCAAGACTTGTAGAAGCTCTGTATAGCATGAATCAGAGGTGCTGGAATATTCTTCCTTGCCAAACAGTCCCAAAGTTTGCTCCAGGGGACCCTGTCAAACGCCTTTTCCAGATCTATGAAATAAAGATGGATCTCACTCTTATACTCAAGGGCCTTTTCACTCAGCTGTCTGAGTGTGAAGATTAGGTCTTGATATATATATATATATATTTATTAATGTTAATCAGAATCGACATCATTGCACTCTGGGCAAACCCATAGGTGCTCAGTCTCCCTCAGCAAATGTTGAAGAGTATGAATGCTGATTGTTCCTGTTGCGCACTGGTTGTATACACGCCGGATGCATCTTCCCATTTGTCCATCCCTGCTGGTCTTATGTTTGATGCCAAATTCCAGCAGTCTCAGCCTTGATGATTCATCTATTGCAGTGTCATTCTCTAACAGGTGATCATGAATTGCCTTCAGTATTTCTCTTATCCATATATATATATATATACAGAGAAAGATTATTTGCATTTATTCATAGGGATTCATACCAACATAAACATTTTACAAATTATAATGTAACTTTAGTATTAGATCTGCACACAGACCAGTTATTGATCACTGCAAACCATACAACACATTACACAATGTTATCCATAATCTACACCATTGATAATATCATAATAAAGTAAAATAGTGAACTCTCTCTCTTTTTTTTTTTTTTTTTTTTTTTTTAAACTGGTTTACAGAAGTATCTGCTTGAAGAAAACTGAATTTCATATTTGCCCTATAATTTACATTTGACCTGTTTACCTGCTGCTGCTATGGCAGTGGGCATAGCACATGTTCAAAGTACTCAAATAGATATAAATTAATAGAATGGAGAAACAGTCAAGTCTTTATATTTTATAATGTATTCTGACACTGTTTAGATTTTTCTTTTAGTTAATGCAGGAAGAATATCCTGCTCAACCCATACTGGATTATTAGGATATACTAATACAGACTCATAAAATATATGTGGTCTGTCCAATGAATATTTTTATTGCAGTATTACCTATTTAAATACATGACTTCTGATTAATTTATCACTAAAAGCTTTAAACGAAAAAGACCTTCTGAAAACTGCTATACAAAGCTGACTATGAGTAAAGAGAGGTTTAGGGATCTATATACAGCTTCCACTACAGTCTTGTCTTTGTGACTTGTTTCGAGCATAAAGTATGAATGTCTCTGGAAATTATTTTCTGTTGAGTTGGAAAGGTGGATTTACATCTGAAGCAGTCAAGGTTATATGAGGAATAGACACCTTATTTCTTGGAATCTGTCTGTTACAATTTCAGTTTCTAGCAATAAATCAAACAGCTTTCTATCAATTGTGTTCCATGAAAAAGACCATGCTTGAGACTTAGGTTTCTAGCAACATGATAATTGCTCCTTCCTTGAGTCTAAGCTTGTTAAAGAGGCATGCCTGCTGGATCTAGAACATGCAGGAGGGTACACAGTGTTATCAACTTCTTTCTTGGTCAGCTGAGTCAATGCCGATGTATTCTTTTACTTAGCTAGAAAATAATGACCTGGTCTCGCCAAGATAGCTGATGATAGGCATAATTTTTTATATGGCCTAGGTGCTCTCTTTCTCATTTAGGCTTGAATGTGGCTTTTATAGTTGTTTTTACCATTTAATAAAGTCAGATTCTGGGTAGACTGGAGCATGATAGTAAAATGGTTTTGAACCCGGTAGCTTTACCTTGTGAAGTGAGTGCTCTACTTTGTCACTCAATGTTATCAAAATCATACAAATAATAAAAAGTACTGCAAAGAAGAACTGGATGAGAGGTGAAATTTTACAACTGATGAATACAAGAAGAAAAAAGACACAGAAGAATGTAAAAGACTAAATAAAGAAATAGTAAACAAATTTAAGACAACAAATGAAGCCTTGCTAGATCAGTGTTACAGAACGAACGAACAAACTTTATTCAGAGAATTCATAGTGCAGCACAGGAAAGACATAAAATGTATGCACAAACAACGAAATAAGTTAATAGGTAGAAACAACCAGTGTCGCTTTTTGTAGAAAACAAAGAAACTATTAATGGCCCAAGAGAACATAATAGAAAGATAGACAAAATGAGTAAAGCAGTTCTAAGATGATGAAAGCTCAGAATTAAATGTTCAAGATACGCGTGAAGAATCACCAATATTTGTCGCACAAGTTTTGTGATGCCATGTGCCACACAAGAAGAAAGGCAAGGCCCCCCGGACCAGATAAACATAATGTTCAGGAATTGGGGCTGTGGAAGAATTTGATTTAAAAGTTATAACAAAACTGCTGGATGGCATTACACAGCTGATGATCTACTAAAATCTACATTCATAGTTATGAGAAAGAAACATTTTGCTATCAAATGGGAACATCACTGCACAATTAGTCTTATAAGTCAGGTAACTTATTACTATTAAGAAGTATCATGAGAAAAGTAAAATGAAACCAGAAATTGGTGGTGAGCAGCACAAATCTGTACAAGGCAATATATAGTCAGTGCCAGGCTATTTTACGCCTTAGGCAAGGCTAGCTACTTGCACAACCCCCCACCAAAAAAAAATTGCCAACTTCAGTTTTCAAAAACAGATGTCTTGTAGAAAAAATAAAAGCACAAAACATGAAACTGCTGAGAAGCAGTATTTCGATATGCCGAAATATTTTAGATGGCACAAGCAGCTTCTGCTTATCCGACCTGCTGTTGATATGTTATTATATGCACAAAATCAAATTCTTATTTTATTGTGTGCGTGTATGGGGGGGGGAGGGGGGTGGCCGATGGGTATGCAAGAAGATGGTACATATGATGTTAACGCTTAAAGATCCCCCACACAAGCATGCAGCCATTTATGTCAAATGATTTTACATTTCAAACTTTTTCGTGTTCCTACAGTAGTTCACACCTGCCAAAGCCCTGTGAGGGGCCCTTCTAGCAGAAAACCGTTCATAATGGGACATGACTGTAATGATTCTGACAAAAAAAAAAAAAAACACACACACAAACACACACACACACACACACAAAGGCAGCGAGGAAGGGAACTGGTTACTCCACCTATTAAAAACTGTACCTAGTTTTGTGAAGTCTCTAACACTTCACTCCCCTACGGTAGTATATGCTATGAGACTACCTGTACCTATTTATGGAAGTATGAAAGAGAGCTCTTCTGTATTATGCAGAGCCAATCATTTCATGTGGCTGTATGTCGTGGCAGTATGTCGATAGACTGCGCGGAAGAAACCACCTGTTGGTTCAACGGGCATGACGGCGATTACCAGCAACGCGCTGTGGAGCGTAAGGAGCACGGCAAGGCACGTAGAAAGCCTTGGTCATCCACTGCACCTGACTTCATCTCCAGTCGTCTTGACTTGTCTTGCCACTGGATTCAGATGGACCCAGGCGAGAGAGTGAGGTCGACGAATTGCGCAACTCTTCCTCACTTTAATCCAAATCACCGCGCAAGTCACTCTTTCATCCATTCATCCATCCACTCACAACAAGTCCTGTGGCGAAGCGACAGGCGTGGGTACGCTGGCAGTCGTAGTCGCAGACCTACACACAGGCGGCTCAGGCCATATGGTCGTCTTCCACTGATCGGAGCAGCAGTGGGATTCGGCAGCCCCCTGAGTGTCTGAGCAGCCCTCTTTAGGAAAGCACTGCTCACCTCCATGGCATGAGGAAGGGGCTAGAAAAGGTGCCCTAAACATTGCCTGCTCCACCATTACCTAACCAGCTTACCGCGGTTGGTGGGTACCCTACTTCGGCGGGCGACACATAAGAAAAAGAAAGGACAGATTTTCCCCCCTCATTCTAGGCACATGGAATGTGCGCACTCTCCTTGACAAAGACTTTAACGGAAACAGACCTGAGAGGCGAACTGCCCTGATTGGGAGAGAACTGGCCAGATACAACATTGACATAGCAGCACTGAGTGAAACTCGACTTGCAGGCGAGGGCCAACTTTGCGAAAAGGGTGCAGGTTATACATTCTATTGGAGCGGAAGAGGAACTGATGAAAGACGAGAAGCAGGGGTTGGATTTGCAATCAAAACAGCAATTGTCGGCAAGTTAGCGGGGCCCCCAAGGGGAATAAATGACCGACTGATGACAGTCAAGATCCCCCTGCTTTATGGAAAAAACATGCCACCATCATTAGCGCGTATGCACCAACTGTGACAAACCAGGATGACGTCAAGGATAAGTTTTACGAAGAACTACATGCAGTCATTGCATCAGTTCCTAAAGCAGATAAGCTCATCATTCTTGGTGACTTTAATGCAAGAGTAGGCTCAGATAACATCTCCTGGAATAGCACTATCGGAAAGTACGGCGTATGTCGCAGTAACAGCAATGGACTTCTTCTCCTCCAGACTTGCGCAGAACATGACCTCCTTGTCACCAACACCATTTTTCGACTTCCTACCCGCAACAGGACCTCCTGGATGCACCCTCGCTCAAAGCATTGGCACTTAATTGACTATGTAATTGTTAGGAAGAAGGACAGGCAAGATGTCCGGGTAACCAAGTCCATGTGTGGTGCCGAATGTTGGACTGATCATCGCCTCATTGTGTCTAAACTTAAAATTCATATCCAACCAGCCAGGCGCCCTCAGGGGAAGAAAACTCAAAAAAGGCTGGATGTCACCAAACTAAAGAAGACAAAAATCAAACAGTCATTTACTGACACCCTAGAAGACCGTCTCAAATCTATCTCGCTAGACGGCCAAAGTGTGGAAACAAATTGGGCAGCCCTAAGTGAGCAGATCTACAACACTGCTACAGAGGTCCTGGGTCCTTCCATCAAGAAACAAAATGACTGGTTTGATGAGAACTCAGATGATATAAAGCATATGTTGGCTGAGAAACACCATCTCCATAAAGCATATTTAAATGATCCAAAATCTACATCCAAGAAAGACGCTTTCAACAACATGCGTAGAATCGTCCAACATAAACTACGCCAGATGCGGGATTCATGGCTGAGTAATAAAGCAGATGAGCTCCAAGGCTTTGCTGACAGCCATGACTTGAAAAATTTTTACCTTGCACTCAAAGCGGTCTATGGTCCAACATCATTAGGCTCATTTCCCCTCCTTAATGCAGATGGAAAAACACTAATTACAGACAAGGAAAAAATGCTCCAACGCTGGGTTGAACATTTTAATAATATTCTGAACCAGCCATCATCTATTAACGATGAAGCCATCATCCGCCTGCCCCAAATTCCTATAAATGAAGCATTAGATGATATACCAACTCTGGAGGAAACTAAAAAAGTGATTCGTCAACTTTCTAGTGGAAAGGCCCCCGGCTCCGATTCAATTCCTGTTGAGGTTTATAAAGATGGCGGTGCAGTTCTGATAGAGAAACTTCACATGATCTTCCAGCAAATGTGGCAGAGTGAAACCATCCCACATGATCTCAAAGATGCGTCTATTATACATCTATATAAACGTAAAGGTAATCGCCAAGACTGTAACAATCATCGAGGCATCTCTCTTTTATCAATTGCTGGGAAGATATTCGCCAGAATCCTTTTGAATCGCCTTACGGCTTATCTTGACAAAGGTCTTTTACCTGAAAGTCAGTGTGGTTTCCGGAAAGAACGTGGAACCACCGATATAGTGTTCGCTGCAAGACAGCTACAAGAAAAATGCCAAGAACAGCACTGTGACCTGTACACAGCTTTCATCGACTTGACAAAGGCGTTCGACACGGTCAGTAGAGAGGGTCTATGGAAGATCATGGCAAAATACGGCTGCCCAAAGAAATTTATCACAATAGTGCAGCAACTGCATGATGGAATGCAGGCTAGAGTTCAGGAAAATGGTGAGCTATCGGAGCCTTTCCCCGTCTCAAATGGAGTTAAACAAGGGTGTGTACTTGCACCGACTCTGTTCAGTATCATGTTTTCTGCTATGCTGACTGATGCTTTTAGAGACGGGGACACAGGAATCGACATTAGATATCGTATTGATGGAAAATTGTTTAACCTTAGGAGGCTTCAAGCAAAAACCAAGGTCAAATCACACACCATCAGAGATCTTCTGTTTGCTGATGATTGTGCCCTCAATGCTGGCTCAGAGGCTGATCTGCAGCATAGTGTGGGTAGATTCTCCGAAGCCTGTGCCAACTTTGGGCTTACCATCAACACGGAGAAAACAGAAATCATGTACCAACCAGCTCCTGGCACAGTTTATACTGAGCCAATCATCAAGGTTAATGGTATAAAAATGAATGTTGTGAACAGATTCACATACCTTGGTAGCACACTATCCCAGAACATTGTCATTGATGATGAGGTGAACACCAGGATCTCCAAAGCCAGCAGCACATTTGGCAGACTATACACCAATGTTTGGCATCGAAGTGGCATTAGTCTACAGACAAAGCTGAAGGTGTACAGAGCTGCGGTGCTTCCAGTGCTGCTATATGCGTGTGAAACATGGACTGTATACAGGCGCCACGTAAAGAAGCTAAACCACTTCCATACAGTCTGTCTCAGGAAGGTAATGAACATCAAATGGCAAGATAAGATCCCGGATACCGCCGTTCTTGACAGAGCTGGTATCCCTAGCATTGATACTATTCTGATGCAGTCACAGATTCGCTGGGCAGGTCATGTAGTCCGCATGCCAGACCATCGACTGCCAAAGATACTCTTTTATGGTGAGATGCAGAAGGGTAAACGCTCACGTTAAAGACGTCATTGAAAACCTTTGACATAAACCCAGACACATGGGAAGCTGCTGCGCAAGACCGAACTGCTTGGCGCACATCTCTTCGTAAAGGTGCAGCGCATGCGAATCATCCAGAAGAGCAGCAGCGGAACAGCGGAGACAAGCTAGAAAGGACCGTGTAATAAAACCTTCACATGAAGCAAACATTCCCTGCCCACACTTTCCGAGATCTTTCCAGGCCCGCATCGGGCTCATCAGTCACCTTCGTACCCATAGACTAACCTAACATCATCATCATGTGACGTATTCTTTCCAGAACGTTGTCTCCATTACAGCTGCTCTGAACGCATCACGATTCTGGGCAAGTCGACCTGCATCAGCCAAAGACAAGTTCAGACTCTCTGTGATGTCCTGGGTCCACCGTCGTCTAGGTCGACCCCTTCCCCTTTTTCCAGGGACCATGCCTTCCATCACTGTTTTTTCCAGACTATTATGTCTTTTTATATGACCGAAAAATTTCAGCTTCCTTATTGCGATGGTATTTAGGAGCCAATGTTCCTGTACGTTTAGTGAGTGCAGTACTTCTCTGTTGGTCTTTTTTTCTGTCCAGGGTATTCTCAACATCCTTCTGTAGCATTTCATTTCGAATGATGTAATCTTTTTTGCAACTGTTTTATTGAGTGTCCAAGTCTCGCAGCCTAACATATTCCTAAATAATTGGATGAACAGAGTGGTCTTCATCACCCGTGATGGACGAACAACATGTCGTGGACAATCAGTTAACAAACAAGATAAGCAATGTAGGCCACTGGAACGTGATGTTTCAGAAGAATGTTAAGAACATGTGAATAGCCGAGAGTAATGAGGATGTTCTAGAAGTGTGCGACTGCAAAGCAAGATTATTACTAATTTAAAATAAAAAAAAGTATCCCGTTCAACCCTCGATGGGTTATAATTAGGATATATAGTGTAATAAATTCAAGACAATAAAGTAACTACTTCCCTCTCCACTCAGTCCAAATATAGTAAATCCAAACCAAAATTGTGTATGACCTACCCTTAGCAAGAAACAAACAAACAATAACAATAAAAAACAATCTAAATGAACAATAAAAAAACAAACAAACAAACAAAGTAAAGTCTCGCATAACTGCCCTGCTGTTAACAATGTGAAAAGGAGTGAGAAAGCAGAGGTGTTTGAGTGTGGCGTGAGGTTTTTATTTGGCTCTAGGATCAGTATAGTACTGACAATTACAGAAATAGAATTTCTGCAGAAAATGGTGAAGTCCCAGTGTCTGAGAGAACTACTGGTATCACAAATTAGTTACGGCTGTGAATGATCTGATCTCGAAAAATTAGTAGAGAGGAGACCGACATAAATTGCCACCTCCGCTGTGTAACTAACTGTGATATTTAAGACAAGGAAACAGATTTTACATAACAATGATAAAATTGACAAGTCTTCAAATACAATTTCCTTATTATTTATTTAGTATATACACTATCTACTCTTGTGCTGAAGGGTAGATGTTGAAACAATGAAATGTAATGGATTTGTAAGTTCACAAATGATTCACATATATTTATATATTTATATATATATATATTACAAGTCTTCCAATTATAGGAAACAAATTTATATCAGCTGGGCTGTTAATCACTTATAGTAAATGTATCAGCTGTGCTGTTAATTAAGTATATAAAATTTATCAGCTATGCTGTTATTTTTGTCTCTTGCTATGCTAACTCGCTTTCTCGTCACTGACAGTTACTTTGCTCACAATGCTGACAGAAATGGTACTTATGTGTACTCATCTCTCAAAAGTTAATGTCCTTCTTAGTTTCTTGCACACAGCACCTGCTGATGGTCGTTTCGTTAGCCCACCCAAGACGTCCCAGGCAGCTGGATTGACACGACATACGACCTCAGGTTTGATGACACGAATAAAACCTGTAACAAGGAAAAATAAGGACTAATTTCTGTCCTCAAGCCCATCTATTTCTATTGTATATGATATGAGCGTGTCTCAGGTGTCTGCATGTAGGATGAATGACAACATGGCTCAGTATGATTTAGCAATAGCGAGACAAGACAGGTGTTTACTTGCAAAACATTCTTTCTGATAAATTAATACATGAATATATCCAATAATATAAATTCAATACATGAATACATCCAATAATATAAATTCAATACATGAATACATCCAATAATCTGTACCCTTGGTGTGATACAACCGTTTCCTTCCCCCTATAATATACCAGGCCCTCTCTGACAAGTGCTGGATGGTAACATATATCCTAACAATATTGTTGTGTTCTAATGATAGGAGTTATATGAAACGAGGACTGTTTGGTGATATATCAGGTTAGAGTTATATGGGACAATAGATTGGAGTTAGATGAGACAATAGATTGAGTCCTAACAAGGACTGTTTTGGTTATATTTCAGTTGGTTTTATTTGAGATAATAGACTGAAGTTATAGGAGACAATAGATTGAGTTATAGGAGACAATAGATTGAGTCCTAACAAGGACTGTTTTGGTTATATTGCAGTTGGTTTTATATGCGGCAATAGATTGAAGTTATAGGAGACAATAGATTGAAGTATGAGTCCTATTAGTCTTCGTCTATTCAATCATATCAGGAAATACAATCATTATACCTAATTCCCCCAAGATACAATCAGTAACCTGATACGTTCATATTGAAACAATTTATATAAAATATATACAGGTGTAGGTAGTATAAATGACACAACCAATACAAACATTATATATCTGCTGTAGGCCTATTTGCCTACAAATAGTAAATTATATTTACCCTCCAAGATTTAAACAGGCCAGTGACTCAACTGATGAAGCAGTCTACCGGGTCAATGCACGCAGGTAAGCAATAAATCAAGGTTGACAGCTCCTCTTCTTCAGTCGGTCGTCTGTCTGGCTTTGTGTCGGTGTTGCGTGTTTTTGCATTGTTCGTTCGTTCCTTTGTCTACTATGTTGCTGTTATACCCTGTTCAACCTAAAAGTTGGTTATAATTGGGGTATATATTGTATTTAGTTTCTTCGGTGCTAGCCGGTTGTTAGTCCTGAAAAGGACTGGTCCTAAAAAGGACCACTAGCTGACTGTCTGGATACCTCTTAGTTGCTTGTCTGTGGTAGCCAATCAAATTGCACTCTTACCCATGCTGCTGCAGTAACTGGCCAATCGCGTCCGCGCATAACGTCGCCGGTGAGACGCTATTTACAGCTGTTGTTAGGGCATCGTTCGTTCGTTCCTTTGTCTACTATGTTGCTGTTATACCCTGTTCAACCTGAAAGTTGGTTATAATTGGGGTATATATTGCGTTTAGTTTATTCGGTGCTAGCCGTTTGTTAGTCCTGAAAAGGACTGGTCCTAAAAAGGACCACTAGCTGACTGTCTGGTTACCTCTTCGTTGCTTGTCTGTCGTGGCGTGTTCATGGTGTTCATTTCCTGCCTTCCTATCTGGCTTGTGTCGTTTTGTTAGTTTTTGCTTTCCTCGTTTCTGTTTCTCTTGTCTTCCTGCTTTCCTGTATCTGTAATAGTGCTTTTTCTATTATTGCTGGTAGAAGTGTTTCTTCGATGACTTCTTCGCCTGATTGCTCGTTTGTTTTGGTCGCTCTTGTGTTTGATGCCATTTCCTCAATGGCTCTTCGCTCTGTTTCGATTCTCTTGAGGATTTTGGAGTTTTCTTCCTTCAGTTCTGTCAGCCTCTTTACATCTGCTTCTATCTGCTGCTGAATGCTTTTCATGTCTTTCATCATTTCTCTGACGTTCTGTAGATCTACTACGTCGTCACCGCTGTTCTTTTCGTCTTCGGGAGCCTGCTTGCTTCTGTTTTCGACCTGTAGTTTCATTTTCATCTCTTTGACTTCAGCGGTTAGTTTGTGTAGCTGTCTTCTGTCGATCGAGCGTTGTTTTTCTGCAACATCCGCAACCACCCTGTGTTTTGCCTCCTTGAAGGGGATGTTTTTGGAAACCGCTTCCTTCAGGATGCTCTTTGTTTCCTGGAACATCGGGCAGCCTCGGTATCTAGCCCCGTGGTTTCCGAGGCAGTTTGCACCGGTGCGGTTTGAGTTTATTGCTTTGTAGTTGTGGTCCTCCTTCGCCTTGGGACAGTCGCGATATAGGTGGCCACCCGCACAATATCGACAGACTGCATCTCTCCTGCACGTTTTCTTTGTGTGTGAGAACTGCTGGCAGTTGGAGCACTGCATCACCGGAGGGATATATGCCTCTGTCCTCTTTGATGTCTCTTTGAGTGTCAGTCTTTCAGGTCTTGTCACTCCTTCAATAGTAACTACCACCAGATTGGTATCTTTTCCATTCCATGTCTTTAACCTCTCGACCTGTATGACCTGGGCACCTGTGTTTTCAGTCTGTAGGCAACCCTGGACTTCGCTAGCGGACCATCTTGTATCCACCCCTCTTAGCACCAATTTCTTTGTTGTCTTGCTGCTGGTCTCCATCACTACTTTTATCTGGTGAGGCAGCATGAATTCTTTTGGTCCGGCCTCCAGTTCTGTCATCAGTGAAGTTGTCTTCTCCGTGTTGTTGAGCGAAAGCACGACTCCCTTTTCGTATCTCCGTACCTTAGAGATGCTTCTCCTGCCTGTTATTGTCTCTATGATGCTGATCACTTTGTCATCTGGTAGGGCCCTGAGTGAGGCCTCACCTCCAGACATCTGTGTGATCTTAACAATCCTCTCCTGTAGTGCCTTGTGACAACCGGCATTGCTTGGTTTGCGCAGGTGACACGCTCTGATTTCCGTCTGCGTTAGAGTGTGTGGTGTGTAGGACGGTCTCACGTTCTGTTTTGTTGACTCCTGATCACGTTCTGTAGTTGTCACTAGACATAAGGCGTGTCGGTTATACCAGGGCGCAAATCCGAATGGCTACGTTTTTAAATATTTAAATAATTTAAAATTTAGAAATTAAAACCACGGATGAGCTGAATGGCGTGCTATACTAGCCCTTTATTACCGGCGGCCGAAATAGCTCAGTTGGGAGAGCGTTAGACTGAAGATCTAAAGGTCCCTGGTTCAATCCCGGGTTTCGGCAATATCCGGCGGCACGCCCAATATTTTTTTTTTCTTAATTGCATTTAAAAAACAATAAGCCTGAAGATTTAATGTACCTTGTTCAAAGCCGGTTTTCTTTGATATCTGGATGCTTTCTTTTTCTTTTAATTTGTTTTACCGTTCATTATGAAATAATGGAACTTATTTGTCAACGTTAGTTGAAATTTCATTAGCAGGCTCCACGTTTCCCACAAGAATGTTAGATATACCGGTAAGTTGATAAATTTGAACTGATTTTATTTCCTTTACAAAATAAAGTATCATACTACAAGACATCTCGTTTCACCCGGTGAGGAGCTATTATAGTCATCCGTACTTTTCAGCGCCCAATGGAGCACATGAATTCAACAAACGTTAACCAAATCCTCCTGTCCTGTGTCATCCTTGTAAGATCTCTCGATGTTTTCTTTCATGTCAGTAGCTTTCTTTTCCATTTATATCTTTTGTTTTGTTGTTTTCCTTCTACTTCTCGTACCTTCATTACTTAACAATACAATTTTCTTTCTAACCACAATTTTGATCTCGCGATTTGCCGATGCAACAGTTAAAAAGTCAAACAATCGTTTTCTTGAGAGACCAACCAAAACTAACCATGGCTAAACACTGGTTTAGGTGAGTAAATAAAGATTTTCCCACAAGTCTGACTTGTAGAAAATGTTCATTATAATATTGAATTGCTTACTTTTAAACTTGAAATTGCATGTTGATTTCTAACAGGAGCAGTGGTATTCCGGATATGAAAACAGTTTCTTTTTTTACTAAAGCTATAGCTTTTGCTTTACACTCATCACTACCTTTCACCCAACTATCCCACGAATCTTTAGCTTGCGCCACTTAATAAATCCCCCATCTTGCCCGTATTTGGCGACGCCGCATCGTGAAATTGGCCCTTTTCCCATGGATTTTCTCCACTTCCTATTTTGCATGACTTCCTCACTAGGTTTCATCTTCCTGCTCAGTGGGCTTTCTTCTCTTTTCTTCTTCTATCCAGTGAACTTTTTATTTGACATATAACCCTTGTTTCCTTTGTTCCTTCACGTACAATCTAGACGCCTTTATGTAACAGTTTCCACGAAATAAAAAAAAAACATTAAGGTCCTTTTCTTGCTGGTGTATCGATCTGAGGTCCTAAGACAGTGACAGCTAAAGCAGCATTTATTTCTCTTATACGTTCTCAACAATACCAGGTTAGTTTGTTCTTAATAAACCTTTCAGTCTATCAGCGTGTCCCATATATTTTGGAGCGGAACTTTCGTTACGTCAGCATTTTAATAGAAGCGTTGACTTCGGTAAAGTACGTCAGTGTTTCAAAGCTCTCAACATATTTCCGTAATTATGTTCTGAAAAGGTAACCACAAGCTGAGAATTATTTGCATCCGGTGGTCGTTCCTTCAGTATACAACGACGTTCTTTTCTGTCTGTCTTTTTTTCCAACCTTCCTTTTGCCCTCATCCGACCTGTCATTCTTTTCCATTTGTCTCTAACATGTCTCTAGCTGTCATTATCAAAAATGAAAAAACATGTCTCGATAGGAGAAAGGAGTGGACATAATCTCTTTATGAACACAAATCTTCCTTATCATTAATCACGGGGCAATAGTGTACGGTCACACCCTGTGTCTAATCTAGTGTATATATTATAAAACTTCCTGCCGGCTGGATCCGGCGTGGGAGTAAGTTATATTAACACAGTGGTCGTCTTAATGGGAAAAATAGATAAACGTTACTTCTTGGTCGGAAGTTCTATTGTACAATCAACTCACATATAACAGGCAACGCTTTTATAATGCGTGAGCGGCTCTGTAGATACCCGGCCGGGCGTGATGGTTTTGTCAGATTAGGAGTCAATCCCATACACATCACTGTCGTATCGTGTCGTCTTGAGCAACTACAACAGTAGTTGTCGCTGGGGATGATCTATGGAATGCCTATGGAATGTGATCAAGTAGGTCTCCAGAAATTGGCTCGTCAAAAAAGAAAGAGACCTATTCGAAACAAAGACAAGAAGAAGAGAAGGCGAAAGCTCTCCACTGGATAGTGTTTTCTAATAAATTATGGAAAGTGTTTTCTAATAAATTATGGAAAGTGTTTTATGTCCCCACGACCTTAGCTTCTGCCCTCAGATCTCGATAAAGAAAGAGCCCCTACCGTCTAAATCAGTGGTGGCCAAGCTATGGTTGGCCGAGGGCCAGATTATGGTAAAGGGTAACATCAGAGGGCCAGACCTATAAAATCCTTAAAAAATAACGTTCTGAGATTTAGTTTTACATATATAATGAACCACGTACAGAAAGCAACGGCAAACTACTGTACTGCACATCTGCCAAGACATGTATACCAGTCTTCGGACTGAAATTACTGTAAAAAAGTATATAATGAATCTGTTGTTTTAATTTGTTTTGTAACTTGTAATATGATATGTAATTATTTATTTCAAATATACATTTGTGTGTTATTTCATTGTGAAGAGTGTGGCTTCAATCAACAATAAGAGGCCAGCCAAAACAGGTTGGCGGGCCGGTCAAAACTGGTTGGCGGGCCGGATCTGGCCCGCGGGCCGTAGTTTGGCCACCGCTGGTCTAAATGAAGGATTTTACTCATATACAAATATTTAACACCGACAGCACCAGTGATACATTAACGAACTAGATAAAGATCAAAAACAGCTTTTCGGTTTATTAGTTAAATGTATACACATATAGGGTTAGTAGAAAATAAAAAGAGATGATGGCGAAAGACAATTCACACACACAGATGAAATGTAAATAATGTAATAAGTTAAATATGAGAGTGAACCTACGTGAATAGTGAAATGATGATGTGGTATATTAAGTATTACCACACTGATGTCCAATCTACGCTGTCTATGTGTTTCTCCACTTTCCTCCACTGCATAATTAAACACAGGTATGCATAGACTGTCCAATGTACCAAAGACCTACATTGTAACAACTACTTCCCGTGTTGTGTCGACACCACAGGGTGAAGCTGGAGTGTCCTCTCCAGGGCACTAGCTTGGGCACATATATGGATATCGAGTCATTGCCCACGCAGCATGTTCTCCCTCTCCACGGATTCGGTTGATATTAGGAACTGCTGTGACCGGTACAGTTTGATATCATCTGTCGTGAGTGTGTAAGTTTTAGAAGTATTTGTCGAGTCCTACAATTTGAGTGAAATCGACAATGTGAGTGAACTGTAAGAATTATAGAGAAAAACACAGAAAATGTGTGAACATAGGGAGAACTTAAGAATGCCTGGAAGAATATCATTTAAAGCTATCTCTCTTCCAAAACCCACCACTCACTTATATAGTCTTAAGTGTTACCCGCTCTCTCTTGTTTCTCACAGACAGATAGATAAATAGTAAGAGCTTAAATGTGTGTTGATGAAGGTCTTGAACAGCGCATTAACAAATGAGTAAACTTTATTAAAATTCTTGAAGGTAGTGAATATAGGAAAATTAAGTATCTCAGCACAACAACATAAGTGTGGTGAGACCAGTGATACAGTTGATCAAAATTTCATTAATATTTAACTAAAGAGTAAAAAGTAGTAACAACTATTACAAGCCCGTGTTGGTTGCCCGACATCATCACCGATGCCTGGTGGCGAGCTGTATGTTAAAAAGTGTTCGCGCTAAGAAAAATGAAAAGCCTATCCCAAAACCCGCCCGCGTTTTCGTCACTCCGTCTTGAAAATTTGTAATCGACATGAAACAGTTTGCGTGCGGTATACTTGTTTCGCTTGCTAGAGTGATAGAAAGGGGGAGGACAGAGAGTGAGAGAAGAATAAAACCAATGCTTTTTATGAATCTAAAAATAAACTAATGCATTGTATTGTATCCAAGTCGCTTAGTAACCGAGGTTTGAAGGCTATTGCGGAGAAACCTTTTACCCATTGGGAGAAGGGGAAGTGGGGGTAGAACGATACTGAAAGTGAAAACTTAGAATGATAGAATTAATATTATTACAATATATCAAATCCTCCATAGTCCTCACAAGAACTTAGATGAATCTTAGAGATAGAGTGTATTAATATTATGGTTCAGAAAAAGAAAACCCAAAATGCATAGAAAAAGACAAAAATGTTAACGACACTAAAGACTGACATAAAACTTATATAGACAGATAGAGCTTAGTCTTCTGGTCAATAATATGTTTCTATATCAAAATTCGCTCAATAAATAACTAAGATATTGTAGAAATACTATATATTTTAGTACAGTGTGACAAACGGATGATCGTCCTTACTTATTTTATTGGTAACCTTTGGGGACGCAATTTTGAAAAAGAGGCATAGGAGTGATTCAATTTGATTGGTTAACACTAGGAAGAAGTGAGAGGCAGATTTGGTAGCCCAAAACTAAACATATTTTTGCATTGGCATAGCTAAGGCAGACTGACCAATGGACTACGAGACACATAGTATGTTTGGGGTTTTGTTTTTGAAAACTAAATTCAAAATTTGGTTGTCGCCTGATTTCATTGGCCAGCCCAAATTGATATTAGCAAAAGCTTACAAGGCTCTCGGCCATTTGAATAGAAATTTTCTGTACTAAAGTACGATGAGAACAGAAGTGTTGATTGTAAAATAAATACTAATCTAACAGTCTGGACAGAGGAAGAGAAACTTAGGCCATATTTGCCAGTCATCGTTTACTTGTGTTATATTTCATTGAATTTGTAGTAAGAATGATTTATTTATTAATATGCCTTATTAAAACTGCAAAAAGCTAGATACTGCTTTTGGGAAAAGTGAAGGACATGCCGGGAGCAAACATTATTGAGTCCTCATATTGAACTGTGTTTGAATGTTGTTATTAATTATTATTATTATTAGATCCGCTGCAGACCCAAATAGAACAGTCCCAACTAAGATGGTTTGGCCATGTCTGCAGAATGGGAGAAGATCGGCTACCACGACAAGCATGGGAAACAAAGAGCCAGGGATCCAAACCTCCAGGACGACCCAGAGTCCGCTGGGAGGACAACATTAGACAATCTTTGAAGGACCGAGGACTAGAATGGAACCAGGCCAGGAAGAAGACAGCTGATAGAATGGTCTGGCGCTCTCTCTTCCAAACCTCTACACCTCACGGTAGAAGGGGAACGACTAAGTAAGTATTATTATTAGATCAGAATATGTTAGCAAGCTTCTGTGTTCCATGAACACTCATCAACATGCCTAGAGCGTTTATAGTTAGGAAAAGAAGAGAAAATCATACAGAAGGAGATGTGTTTACTCTACGTTATTGTATTGAAGAAAACTATGTAAAATTACAGTGGCGTACCCGCCATATGGACCTGAGGTGTGGTCACAGTAAGGTGAAGTCATATGAATTAGGGGCTGGTGCACTTGTATGCACACGAGGTTGACCCCATCCCATCATGTATAAATAGTTAATGGAAGTCTAAATCAGATATGAAAAGGCCAGGGTGTCTTTTTATTGCAGGGTTTTATTTCCTGTTACCAGCCGGTGACAGGAAACCTGATGAATATATTTGAAGACAGAAAGTCTCCAGTGAACGTTTATACTGTCAGCAGTTAGCCAGGAGCTTCTGTGACTGACATATTCTAGGCAGAGCAGTGTTGGGCGTGTGAATCTTCATAAAGAACATAAGGTGATGTGCCATTAGCTGGGCACTCTGACAGTTCATCGGAATAAAGTGTTTTTCCCCAAAATTAACTTAAAAGATAGGGGCATGATGACAGTAACAGCTCCTCATATAAATGACTTACACTATTATGTACTAAATAACAGTCTGTGAATACACCTACAGGAACAATATATTAATATTATTCTTATCGGACAAAGAGTCCAATTTTAGTTAATCATTTGTTGTAAAATACTTTGTATATTTTCCTCATTTTCAAAACCTGTCCAAAAGAGATTGCAGGACAGGCAGATTAAAATTGTACAAAAAAAGAATTAATGTTCAAAAACTTAAACCACAGACTTATTACTTTACTATTAGTGTGTTAAAGTATGTTGTTTTGATGTACCATCATTTCATTGCATTCCCTAGACACTAGCCACATCAAACACCACACACTAGAAATAAAAATACAACACCGTGTGAGATCTAGAGAGGTAGCGTTAGGTACCCTGAAACTCATCATCATTTTCATCAACTGTTAGAATCAGGGTCTTACATAGCTTGACCTCACACGGTTGACACATACACAGCAATCTTTCCTTCTTTATGAAAAAGGAGGAGGGCGGCCTGCATGGAGGCCGTAAGGAGGCAGCCCCTCCACCATGCAAAGGCACAACAGGCCAATCACCTGTTTGTCTTAAACTATGATTACGAGAAATACAAGAGAGAAAACCGGACTGATTCTAAAGGCGACGAACTGGAACGGACTACGGACTACGACTTATGGAACTTGGAACACAAGAAGTATAAATGGGAAGGAAGAGGAGCTGGTGGAAGAGATGAGGAAAGCAAAACTAGAAATCCTGGCTATAACAGAAACGAAGAAAAAAGGACAAGGAGTCATGGATCTCGATGGCAACACGTTGCTCTACAGTGGTGTACCCATATCTGAAAGAGCTAAAGGGGGCGTGGGTTGCATTGTGGCCCAAAATCAAAAAGATAGTAGCAAGGGATGGAACTTTGTCTCGGAGCGCATTATGGTTGTAAAACTAAAAGAAGGAGAAACCATAGTCAACCTGGTCATAGTGTATGGGCCAAATGAGGATGAGAGAGCAGAGGTCAAGGAGGAATTCTTCGAGCTGCTTCAAAGGACGCATTGGATGACTGCCTAGATGAATGTTATCATAGGCTCGGAGATTTTGATGCCAGAGTTGGAAATGACCATGCTAGATGGGGTGGAGTTATCGGAAGATATGGAGAAGATACTCTCAATGACAATGGAAAGCGACTCCTTAGATTCTGCAGTGAGCAGAATCTGATCATTACAAACACAAAGTTCCCCCATAAGCGCATACATGCATACACTAGATGTGAACCAACCAAGAATGAGAAGTCAGTGATCGACTATGCCATTGTTCGGAGAAGCTCATTCAGATATGTCCGAGATGCAAGAGTCTGGAGGGGGCCAGAGATTGGAAGTGATCACTACCTGCTAACAATCAAACGAACAATCTGAAAGAGTTGCTCAGCGCTAGGAACTGGTCCCAACATCACGCAAGAAACCAAGTAAAACGAGCAGTGAAAATGAGACATTAAGACCTACAAGCTGAGAGAGCCAGAAATTAAGACCAGATTATCAGGGGCTTATTGCTACAGCAGTGAGCAACACTAGAAGAACGACCTGATGAACTTGGAAGCTCTCTGGAATAAATTCAAGGATATCATAAAGACAGCTGCTGCAGAAGCATGCGGTGAAGTCCGACTTGGGAACCAGAGAAAGAGGACACCTTGGTGGACAGAGGAAGTCAAAGAGAAAATAAGAGAGAAGAAAATGGCATGGAAACAATACTTAGGAGCTAAAAACACAACAGGACAAATGGAAAAATATAGAGAATATGTGATACTCAGAACAGAAGCAAGAACAAAGTGCTAGCAGCAAAACAGAAGTCCTGGGAAGAATTTGGAGAAAAGCTAGAAAAAGATGCACAAGAAAACCAGAAATTGTTCTATAAGACCCTAAAGAACATGAGGAAGGAAAAACAATGCCCTCTCAAATTTATAAAGGACAAGCAAGGCAAATTGCTTACTGCCCCGAAGGAAGTAATGGAAAGATGGAAAGAATATTTCTCAGAACTCCTGGATGGTGAGCATGGTGAAGCAACAGAAATGATAACCACTAGCACAGAAGAGAAAACCAATGATGGTGAAGATGACATAAAGATGGAAGAACTGAGGGCAGCACTAGAGAAAATCAAGATGGGCAAAGCAGCAGGGCATGATGGTATAACACCAGAAATGGTTAAGTACATGGGAGCATCAGGCGACCTATTACTCTTAAAGGTCCTACAGGCAGCATGGTGCAACAAGACCATACCAAAGGATTTGGGAGATTGCCATCATAAAACCCATTTTAAAAAGGGTGACAATCGACAATGTGGAAACCATAGAGGCATATCCCTTCTCAGTGTCCCTGGTAAAATCTACTCTAGAATACTAGAGCAGAGACTCCGACGCCTAGCTGAGCCACAATTGGTTGAGGTCCAGTGCGGATTCCGAGCAAACCGAAGTACTCAAGACCTAATCTTCACACTCAGACAGCTGAGTGAAAAGGCCCTTGAGTATAAGAGTGAGATCCATCTTTGTTTCATAGATCTGGAAAGGCGTTTGACAGAGTCCCCTGGAGCAAACTTTGGGACTGTTTGGCAAGGAAGAATATTCCAGCACCTCTGATTCATGCTATACAGAGCTTCTACAAGTCTTGCAGAAATTATGTGAGGACAGCAAACCATAAGTCAGAAGAGTTCAGGACCACCACTGGTGTAAGACAAGGTGATATCCTGTCACCTTATCTTTTCATACTCCTCATGGACGATGTCATCAAGGCATGTAAGGAGAGAACAAGAAAGTATTCAGTGGGGGTACTGGAAGATGAGACAGGTCTATATTTCGGAGCTGGCATTTGCTGATGATGTTGCCCTGATTGCTAAATCAGAGGCACATCTCCAATCCAACCTGCAAGTCTGGAAGGAAGAGCTGGAGAAGAGGGGGATGGTCATAAGCAGCTCTAAAACAAAATCCATGGTGATATCACGAGAAGAAAGAAAACATCAGATTAAGTTGGGAGAACAGGTCCTGGAGCAGGTCGACCACTTTAAATATCTCGGAGCTATTATAGACCGAAAGGGAGGCATCAAAGAAGAGTTGGCCACGCGAAAAGCAGCGGCTGGGAGACTTTTTCAGGCCATAAATCGTGGATTCCTCAGCAAGAAAGAGGTTGGTAAGAAAACGAAGATGGCTGTATACCGCTCCACCTATGTCCCAGTTTTGACATATGGATGCGAGTCGTGGGCAATGACTACAACCCACAAAAGCCAGATCCAAACCTCAGAAATGAGGTATCTGAGGAAAGTGGTTGAAGTAACAAGAAGAGACATGGTCCGCAACCAGACGATACGTCAAGGCCTGAAATCCCATCCGCTGCAGACCCAAATAGAACAGTCCCAACTAAGATGGTTTGGCCATGTCTGCAGAATGGGAGAAGATCGGCTACCACGACAAGCATGGGAAACAAAGAGCCAGGGATCCAGACCTCCAGGACGACCCAGAGTTCGCTGGGAGGACAACATTAGACAATCTTTGAAGGACCGAGGACTAGAATGGAACCAGGCCAGGAAGAAGACAGCTGATAGAATGGTCTGGCGCTCTCTCTTCCAAACCTCTACACTTCACGGTAGAAGGGGAACGACTAAGTAAGTAAGTATAACCTCTCCAGCAATTAAACTTGCTACAATAAGTAATGCATCAAATTACAACAAGTTAACAATTACATAAATATCAAGGAACCAAAAACCAACTAGTCGGTCCCGACAAGGAAAGTAAACCCACAGATAAATCCTTCGGCTGTATGTGTATGATATAACTCTAACACTGTGTCTTTAAGTCTCTATCCAGACTTGAGGAGTCTAATAAATCCACCGATGAAGGTCTTGAACAGCGCATTAACAAATGAGTAAACTTTATTAAAATTCTTGAAGGTAGTGAATATGGGAAAATTAAGTATCTCAGCACAACAACATAAGTAATGCATCAAATCACAACAAGTTAACAATTACATAAACATCAAGGAACCAAAAACCAACTAGTCGGCCCCGACAAGGAAAGTAAACCCACAGATAAATCCTTAGGCTGTATGTGTATGATATAACTCTAACACTGTGTCTTTAAGTCTCTATCCAGAC
Source organism: Oreohelix idahoensis (assembly GCA_024509875.1). Taxonomy (NCBI): domain Eukaryota; kingdom Metazoa; phylum Mollusca; class Gastropoda; order Stylommatophora; family Oreohelicidae; genus Oreohelix; species Oreohelix idahoensis. The sequence continues at coordinate 3,936 of JAMPIV010010334.1, read as the reverse complement.
TTGAGGAGTCTTATAAATCCACTGGGGAAAAGCAAACGCTATCCTTGCGTCGTCTTCACAAAAGAAACTTGGGGGTTTTGAATGACCAGAAGCATACAAGGCGAGGTCAACTTAGGACAACTATCTTTTGGATGCGCTATTATCCTGGCGCGTTGAATTAAGCCTACGTACTTGATGCAAAAATCCGGTAAGGTCTGGTTTGAGACCTTGAATTTGGGACTGCCTCCGTTTAAGAACACAGTAAGGTGATTTCAATTTTTGGTGGCTCAGCTGTGTCGATAATTTGTTGAATGGCCCTTTTAGCTCAGACCTGCATTAAATAGGCGACTAGAGAAGCACTACTGCACAATACGACGACAGAATGCGGATGCTGGTTATACACTGCATGAGCTAAATTCCCGTTAGAGGGCTATGTGAAGAGGGTTGTAATTTTAGGCACTATGTGACATTCGTGGGGTTAGTTGCTTACTGGAACCGTGAGGGATCCTGCTGTAACAGTGGGGTACCCTGGAACTAAGACCAAAACAAACAACCATTACCTCAAGCAAAAAATTATAAAATCAGAACAATGTTATAATAAACTGTTTTGCACCACTATGGCATTTCCTAATTTCACACCCAACCAAGAGATGTTTCTCTCACAAATTAAAAAAATGACAACCTCCTGCAAATTCAGTCGTTATAGCGAATACATGTCACTAGTCAGGTTTATGTGAATAAGTTACACCACTGAAAGTTTATGTGAATAAGTTACACCCATTTGTCAGCACTGAAAAGTTCCATTTAAACCCATTGAAAGTAACCACTAGGTTTAAGTCTGCAACGGCCGGTTAATTACCACCGATTTAATAAGTCACTGCTAATCAGTTAATATATATATATTGAATATTTTAATATATATATATATATTTATATTTTTATATTTTTATATTTATATTATAGTATATAATATATAATATCTACGCACTAAAGAACCGGCCATGTAATATAAATCAATAAACATTTTACATAGCACAATGATGGCTCAGTCCCCTTCAAAGTAGGCTCCTTGGGACATCACACAGTGATACCAGCTGTTGAGGATTGCTTCATGTCTGCAGCATGGCGCATTCCTCAAATGAATATATTAATGATCGATGATGTTGGGGATTGTTGCATGTGTGCAGGCATTTGGATTTGAGCTCGATCCGAATGGGTGCACCATGGAACACCGCAAATGAATATATTAACGACATAGAATGCATATCTCTATGCATGACGCGTAGGACTTAGTAACGTCATTCGAATCGTGGGTTTTGACCCCAACGGCAGTGTGTTTTACAAGTGTGGCCTAGTCACTATGATATGTGTGGTATAACCACTTAGGATTGTGTGGCATTGTCCACTGAATTTATATGTGTGGCTGGGAAGCCAATTTAGCAGTGTGTTCTTGGATCAAATGTAAGTCGTGTCGTTCTTAACGCAGTTTGTATATATGGCGGATTAGCCTGGCATTGTATGCCAAATGAACATTCGTAACTAGCAGCAGGAGTAAGACTAGTGTCAACGAATATTATGTAGCTAGCAGCAGACGTAAGCCTAGTGTAACAAGGATATTAGACGACTAGCAGCAGATGTAAGCCTAGCGTAATAAGGATATTGCAAAACTAGCAGTAGAAGTAAGTCTAGTGGAAAAAGGGCTATTATTAAACTAGCAACGGGAGTAAGCCTAGTTAGCCTATGAATTTATGCCACGGGATGTTGGCCGAAAGGAACTGACCATTATACAGAACTATATATTAGTGAACATATGCTTTAATGAAGAACAAGAACTCAGGCGACACATACATGAACTGTGATTATGAACTATGTCTTTAAATAGTTGTGTCTACCCATGACATGAGAGTGTTAATTAAACATGTTTAAGTCGTCAAATACTGGTCTTATTAAATGCCGTATTCTGAGTTGAATTCCATACTGTTTGATTCAATCATAATGACCAGTGACACTTAATTGCCTAAACACGCTGCATCTCACACTGCTGATTTTAATAAGGCAAGAACAGACAGGTCAGTCAATACTCATAGTTTTAATATGAAGCATGTTCCAGTATCAACGCATCACACGGGTTACTAGTGACAATATCGATACTAACGTAGTGCCCAACGGAATCCTGTAAAATAGATAAATGAACCCGGCGGACTTTGACATTCTAAGATCAGAATACGCACGCAACATTTTGATCATCCAAAGCATATAGAGCCTTAACCTAAACTGGTGTCAGAGGTTGTCAATTAGTCCGTAACACCAGCGTTTCTTCCACTGTTTAAAACACTATGCGAAGGCTTGTTTTGGAAGCGCTATCAGTTGCGTCGTCGTATTTTCTTTAATCTCATCGACGGTCTGAAGTTTTCTACCTTTCAAACATGATTTCAATTTTGGAAAAAGCCAAAAGTCGCACGGTGCCAAGTCTGGGCTATAGGGGGGACGAGTTACCTGGTTGATGTTATGTTTCAACAAAAAACTTTGCACTAGATGCGATGCATGTGCGGGCGCGTTGTCGTGACGAAGACGCCAATATCCAGTTGCCCACAACTGTGGTCGTTTTCGTCGTACTGCATTTCTCAACCGACGGAGAACTTTGAGGTAGTACTTCTTATTAATTGTTTGGCCTGAAGGAGCGTACTCGCGATAGATAACACCTTCTCAAAAAAAAAAAAAAAAACACAGTCAACATGGTCTTGATCTTGCTACGGGTTTGCATCGCCTTCTTCGGGCGTGGAGAACCAGGCGACTTCCACTGAGACGACTGAGCCTTCGTTTCTGGATCATAGCAGTAGATCCACGATTCATCTCCGGTTATGACTTTCTTCATGAAATCTGGGTTATTGGTTGCGGTTTGAAGCAAATCATTAGCAACTGTGGCACGAAGTTCCTTCTGCTCTGGTAGCAGAATCCGCGGAACGAATTTTGCCACGACACGTCTCATGCCCAGATCCTGGGTCAGAATCTCGGATACAATAGTTTTTTGAATTCCCAGATCTTTTTCTAGTTCTCGCACTGTCAGTGGACGTTCTTTGTTTATTGCAGCCCGTACACATTCAACATTTTCCGGTGTTCTGCTTGTTGCAAGCCTTCCAGAAATGGGATCACATTCAACAGATTCTCTACCATCTTTGAAGCGTTTGTGCCACACCTTTATTTGTGTAGCACTCATTGCATCGTCTCCAAAAGCCTTCTGAATCATCATAATAGTTTCCGTGGAGGAATGTTGAAGCTTGACGCAAAATTTGATGCAGATTCTTTGCTCTACTCGTTCAGCCATTTTGAATGCGACGACCACACAGTGCACGTGCTCACTAAACGGCTTTTAACGGTCGCACTGACTGGTGCAGCAACGTCAACATTGCATACGTATGTGCATAACAGGCCACTCTATTTGGCTGCCAATTTACATATTTTATTTATCTATATAAAAAAAATAAAATAAAATTACAAACAAACAAACACACAACAAACAAAAAAAACAATAAACACTCTCCCACAATCACCACAACCATACAAAACAACAAAAAACCATAACCAAAACCCCCTATACACCCCACAACCCACTCCACCCCCAACACCCTCCCCAAACCCCCCCCCAATCAATTATCCACAAAATCACCCTACAACTCTCTCACCTTAATCACCACAGATACCCCTACCAAATAAACGCCCCCCCCCTCAACCTCACTAGCCCCAATTACTCCCCCAAAACCCCATCCCAATCCTAACCCCCTCCCACCCCCCCCTACCCCTTTCCTCAACATCCCTAAACACTCTAACCCCCCCCTCCAACCTAACCACCCAAAAAACTCCCACACCCCCCCCCACCACCCCCTAAACCCCAAAACAACTACCCCCACCATCCCACCCTCCCAACCACACCACCTCACACACCCAACCGATTCCCAC